>JAWHQI010000300.1:1417500-1900000 GCA_033032865.1 Dactylorhiza incarnata | reverse complement strand
TTCCTCCTCCGCCAACATTTTGCCCTATATATATCGTAATATTTTATTTTCCCTCCACTTTTCCTTTTTTCCAACCACTTATCATTTTGCCCATTCATCCACATTCATTCGCATTCCTCCTACGACATTCCATTCGCATATCTAATCCATCATTCCATTCGCAAAAACCCTGCAACTTTGTGCATCCCCTTTGCTCCTCACTAGGGCACTTTTCAAAACCCTTGCTATTCCTTGATATCGTTCTTCCAGGGTTCTCTTCATCGTCGATGATTGCAGCAGGGAGAGATGGCATAGAATGGATTCAGCGATTCATACAAGCAAGAGCACATATTAGGTTTGTAATCCTTCGCGACGGAACTAGGTGTAGACACTCCCGGGCACGTGCCCAGGGATAAATTTTGCGATTTCACTTAAAGCTCCGCGCATATTCGCCTGCCCTAAATCCTCATATTCTCGTTCCAGCGTTCCTGCCTTCCTGGAAGGCTACCACGACTCCGAGACTTGGCGAGAACGGCGAACTGCGTGGTTGTGATCTAGGAGGCCATCACGTTTCTTCCAGATTTCGATTCTTCCGACTTTCTAGACACTAGTTCCTCCTCGTTGGCCTAGACGACACAACCAACCTCCCTTTTCAATTTTGGCGGCATTAAGGTAAGCATTTTTTATTTTTTCATTTCTCTATTTTTGATTTCCCCCTTTTCTCCCTACTGTCTTGAGTCCATGATTAGTCAGTCAAGATTATGGAGCCTTATTTAGTCCGATTTTCCCCCTTTTCTTCCTTTCCGATTTTTGTTTTTGTTTGTCTTCCTTTTCGATTTTATTTTTCGTTTATTTGTCTTCCTTTTTGATATTGTTTAACAAAATCAAGGATGATATATAAATTTTGTCTTACTTTCTGATTTTATTTTATTACTATGTTAGAAGATGTAAATTCTGTCTTGAGTTAATATCATGTTGAACAATTAGTATCACGTTCCCGTTGGCTGCTGATACAAGTGTTATCTTTTGGTTTGCATTTTTAAAACCTCTTAGTATGCAATGCTTTTATGGAAGTGTTTTTCTTACGGTTGCCACTTGCCATTATATAATATGTTAGTTAATTCAAGTGTTGTTATCATTCTACGCAGTGCAATATAGAATTTTTTTTTCAAAAGTAGGATTAGGCTAAAGTTCTATGGATTCACAGGAGTTGGTTTCAATGGGTAAAAGACATCGAGTTGCGAGTAGCAAAAAAAATTTGAGTAATATTTTTGACAAGGATTTGCATGTTAAAATTTATTGTGCCTGTGCGGCAAAATAATCCTAGTTCCGCCACCATTTCTTTATATTTATGGGTGATTCTCGACTATCAAATCTATTTTCCTTGTTGTTTTTTTCTAATTGAAACCGGTTGTGTTGATGAACAGAAAAAAGAAAGGAGGAGTCTGCGAGGATGTTGAGAAAGTACGTTGACCGGATACCGGTGAGGCGGCCTCTGTCCTATCACTTTTGCTCTCTTTTATCTGCAATTTGCTTGTGTTTTGATGCTTGGTTGAGATTTTGAGCCGTGTTTATTGAAAATGGCTCATATTACTCCTTAAAGGTTATTGAGTGGTGCTACTTTGTTGATGAATGTATGAGTTTATGGGGTTTTAGAACATATTATGGACATTGGTTGCAGTGTTTTTCCCTTTACATATTGTCGTTTAGTTTTCTAATATGCCACATGTAAATTCAGCTTCGAAAGAACTTTTTAACATGCCAGAATTAAGAGCTTAGTAGATGAAGGGGAATCTCAAAAGACCTGGTCGATCAGGAGATTTTGGTTAGAACATCAGATTCTATGTTGGTGTAAAGGGCGATGGACCATATGCTCTTGGTTCTGCACTCTCGTCCTTCGCTGCCCCTCCCCCTTCTTCATCGACTGTGTTTTTTCTTATATTTTCTCTAATACCTTGCATTTTCTCAGGCATCTTCTTGAGAAAATTGATAAGTATCTAAGCCGAAACCTTATTATTGGGTTCATCACAGGTTTTCATTCATTGAAATAACATTTGAATGCTTTTACTTCATTTTTAATCGACATTAATGGCATGTGAAATTGTGGAGTTATCCTTTATATTTGTGGTATGTTGCAATATGATGTTCAACAATGCAATGTGTTCCCTATTGTTGCAGGTAAAATTACTGAGCTACTAGTTGGAGCTTATACTCGCTACACGTACACTTCAGTTCATAAAGTAGAATAACCTTTTGAATGCGGCCTCCTGCTATTTGATTTTGTTGGTGATTTGTTACTAGAAATTGGTATCTTGAACTTGTAGACGCAATACTTATGACATTGCTTTAGCATCTCACAAGAGAAAGCTATGTAAATTAAAAATTTTGCAACCATAAATTATGATATATGTTTTATTATAATTGCCAATTTGAATTGGAATTTGTTGCGTCTATTTGTATTTTTACTCCCTGATTATTGGATCATATAAAAACAACACTATGATGGTAATGGATGAAAAACAATATGCTTAAATAATACTTAAATAAATATCTTCAACTATCAGTCAGAATTCACTGAATCATTTAGTGAATTCATTGTTTTAATATTTGATTCTTTTGACTTTTCTTTACTAGATCATTGACAACTACACCTTCATATTGGTTTATTTAGTTATAAGTACTTGAATTTACCCATCAATCGTGGAATAGACTTTCTGTGTTTACTTTGCCTTGCCCATTAAGCATATTAGTTAGACTTGCCCCTAAATGTTTGTAACATGCAGGAGGAGGTGGCCAAGGAATTTGGTATTCTAGTTCAATTCCAACGTATTTGGTTTTGGGCCAAGAGACAAAACCATACATTCTGGCCCCATAGGCCATTGACCACTCCATAAGAAACATAGTCTATAAGTATTTGTTGCATAAAATTTTAGTTGAATAGTTGTTACCTTTTTTGAAGCGAACTATTACTGCAGAACATGCACTTAAATTAGTACTTCTAAGGAAAAAATGTAGTACATATCATAATTGCTCTACTTTGTTTAATCTAGAATTGTTAGATGTAATGGGCTTATATCTTATTTTTCTATCAGCATTCTAGTCCTGTGCATTAGACAAATTTTTATCTATGGGTGCATATTAGATTGATTATGTGCATTTTAAGTGTATAGAGGTAATTCTAGATACTGAAACTTGAGTTGCTTTTAACCTTCCAGTTAGTAGTGGTATTGGTGTTAATTGTCTCACATATCCTTGTAGGATGTACAAATTGCCGGAAGTGACAAATAAAGGACATAATGTTGTACTTAGGCTGTTCTTGGAAGTGGAACTTGGAGTACATAAACATGTTATCAGCTCATGGGGCATTAGTGCATAATTTCTTTGCATTTTATCTGATGTTTGTCTATTGTAGTGTGTTCAACTCTCTCTCTCTCTCTCACACACTCTTACATAAATAGAGTTGGACTATTATTCTCTTAGTGGGATGATGCCACTTCCTCACAAAACTTTCACCCTTCATTCTTTTTTTTAATGTCTAAGTCTTGAAATAGCAAAAATAGAAAATAAGCTAAGAGTTATCTTGTAGCTAATTTCCTTAGTCATTCAACTTTTTAGATGAAAGATAGAAAGTGAAAGATGTGTTAGGATAATGAGCAAAAAAGCATTAGTAATGTGTTTGGGGCGCATGCTTTTTGTATATGTTTGTTTATCTATGTTTATTCTATATATTGTTTTTGTTTTTATTCAGGATTCAGGTCCTATTCCTCCCCTTGACGGGACTAAGGAAGACATATTACTTTTTTTTTCAAGTTTTTCGATCCTGTGAAGGAAGAGCTAAGGTAATTCTATATTTATTTATTTTCCATTCGAGGTCTCAGTAAGATTTTTCAGTATATGTATGGTCATCCACTTTTTTTAATAAACATAGGTATGTGAGAAGGCTCTTTGTCAGAGCACTTGGAAAGCCTACTGAAATTCTTACGAAACTTAATGAAATGGCTGGCTTTTCACCAAATGAAGATGTTGAACTATATGAGGTCAACCTATCATTTAATATTCACCACAATAATGTCTTTGTCATTATCATTCATATTTATTCATTTGATTATTGCTCCTATTATACACATTTTCTCTTGAACCTGTAGATGCAATACTTATGACGTTGTTGGAAGCAGTTCATTGAGTTCAGTGAATTGCTGGAAGTATTTCACTGAATCATTCAGTGAACTGCTTTCTAGCAATTCACTGAATTCGGGGAACTACAACAATTCATGGAATTCAGTGAACTGCTCCAGCAGTTCACTAATTTTCAGTGAACTGTTGTAAGCAGTTCACTAATGAATTTTCATGTATGTGTGATTTTGTGAACTACTAGATGGTGTGTGTGTGTGTGTGCGTGTTTGTGAACTACTAGATGGTGTGTTTGCATGTTTTAATGTATGTTTATTTTTATGTGGTGTGTGTGTGTGTATGGATTGTGTGTGTATGGATGTGAGGGTGTATGGTTGGTTCTGCTCTCTTGTTTTTTAAACATTAACTAAATTTCTATATTTCATCAATTTCCATTTATGTGGCGGGAACAACATGTCACAGTTTTCTATGCATTCAACTGTTTTTTGTTTTGTTGGAGGGTTTGGTTCTCCAAGTATACATGCTATAATTTTTTCCACTGTCGGTTGTTGTGGTTGTGCACAAAATTATCTATTTTTGGACAATGATGGTTATGGTGATACACTTTTACTTAGAGATTGTTGCCGCCTTTAGACCCGGTAGCTTTTGTGATGGGTTTTGAACACTGCACTTGTTGAGGTCGCTTATTTTCTTTCCTGAAACAATAATAACAATTATATCTGGCTGGTTTTGTCCATTCAGCTTTGTTTTGTATTGCTGGTGGGTTTGGTTCTCTAGGTATACATGCTGTAATTTTTTCCACTGCCGAGTGTTGTGGTTGTGCACTAAATTTTCTATTTTTGGCCAATGATGGTTATGGTTATGCACTTTTACTTAGCGATTGTTGCCGCTAATAGGCTTGGTAGATTTCGTTATGGGTTTTGAATACTGCACTTTCTGAGACCGCTGGTTTATTTCCTTATTGATTATTTACTTTGCCTTGATCACTTTTATAGTGCCCAAACCTCAAACTATCCAATGTACTAGATCATAAAATACACCATCATTAGTTTACTCAAATGAACTTGCATGTTTAGGGTTCTTCAGCTGCTTATTCAGCTATCTTATTCAATGCTTATGTATTGTTATGATCAAATGAACTATTTATGTATTAAACTGCATCTAAGTATTAATTTTAAACCTTTATGCCTTGTAAAGCTTACACATTTTCACATCACACCCATGCATCCTTTTTATATTACCTTTTTGCCTCCTTTAAAGTGTTGTTGCCCCCTTTAATAATTGCTCTCTTTTATTTCTAGGGATCGAGTTGGAGCTTTGGACAAAAAGTGACGGAAGAAGATGCATTAGTTGAAAAGTATAGAAGCTGATGTGTTTTGTAAAACATTTTGATCTTATTGTTGTTATGTAATATTGTTTTGTTATAGATGAGATGACACTTATACTCTATCTAGCTACTATATGTATTTCAAATTTAATATTTGTAATGTGTTTTCTTTTTATTAATTTGGCATTTTTTTTCTTCCCGTACTTTATTCAAATTTTATATATGAAAAGTACATTAGTTCTTTAAACCTATAATGATTCTATTTTTAAATATGAATTTTAAACTCCAAAACCCTAGCTTTACCCTTAGGGTTGCATATTGAACTTTGTGAAGGACATGGGGTCAAATGTTATTGAATGGTCATGAAAGTTGGCGTACAAGTCCAAAGGGTGTAATAATACCCTAGGAAATTTTAGGAGGATTTTAAGAACCCTTATTCCCCATAATTTAGGTTATAACCCCTTTAGGGCATTTCAATATAAAAAAATTTACATTCTCAAATGGTCATGGATGATGATGAAACTTTGGTAGTGTCTTTATAATCATATGGTAGACCTCTGGTAATTTTTGTGTATTTAATTAAGTAATTTAACCAGTACTTCATTCACAAGGCACTTATTTTGTCTTAGTCTTAAGAAAAATAATTGAGTGTCCAATACTCTCTGGGAAAATTTGCAACTTGGTGATAGGACATTTCAGGGCACTAGGAAGCTCTGTAAATTTTTATATAATTTTTGGAGATTGTTATCAGTAGGCTACTTCACAGCATTCCATACTAGGATTTATTTGGAATATTTATTTAGGTGAGAAAATGATTTCCATAAATTGTGAAACTCAGTCAGTAAGCCTTAATGAACATTATAAAGGTCTAGTAATTTTTCCATAATGTATTGATAAGTATTTTTTATGGTTCCTTCATTAACCTCCAACTTTGGATAGATGCTAAATATTATAAATAGAAGACAATTCACCGAGGCTTCAAATTTGCTCGGAACGCCACGAAACTTTAACAATTTATTTTTAAAACTAAATAATCTAATTTCCTAACGTAAAATTTTCCAATTCCGGGTAGTTTCAAAATTCGGTCGACACGATCCAATGGATACAAAAACGCACAAACGACGGCGCTCTGCTAACTCCGCGCTAACGTAACTCCCTACGTCATAATAACATCATCAATATAAATAGATTAATAGCCGAAAATTCAGGGGCGTTACAGGGTCCCTTGCGAACGCTCGGTTAGCAGTTGAGCCAATTGGCCCAATTGCGTCTCAACTTCGCATGGACGCGTTTGGCTCACCATATTAGAGTTAGCGGCCTGCATGAATCTCTCCATCATTTCTTCAAGATTGCTCTTCTTGAGGGCTGGGGCATTTTGTGTATAACCCGGTTGTGGTGGCCGCGGTTGGCTCCCGGAGGCTTGATCATCGAATTGATGCGATCCTCCTTGCCATCGTTGGCCAGGAAAGTTATGTTTCCACGAGAAGTTCGGGTGATTCCTCACACCCGGGTTATAAGCATTATTAAAGGTGCTCCACGGTTTTGATCATTCATATAATTGATACTTTCATCATAAGATACGTCGGTAGGTTGCTCACCTGTGGGACACTCGTATGCATGATGCCCCGGGCTTCCACAACCTTGACATGAGATGACCATCACTGGGGAAGGAGGAAGGGCAGGCTTCTTAAGCAGCATGATATTCTCATAGGGTGCTGATGCCATCTCAGCAACTGCACCAGGTGTAATCACCTCAAAGAGTCCCCGAGCATTCCTTGGGGCATTCCTTCCAGTAGTCCAAAATGAACTATGAATGGCAGTGTCCTAGAGAATCCGCAATGCATCTTCAGGGGTATGGTTCATAAGAGTTCCGCCAGCAGCTGCATCAATCATGGCCCTGTAATTGGGCTCGATTGCAAAGTAGAAATTTTCCACTAGGCTCCACGGTTGCAGCTCATGCTGGGGGCATTTCGGGAGAAGGTCCATGAACCTTTCCCATGCCTCTGCGAGAGTCTCCTGATCATGTTGTCGGAAGGTTGCAATTTCTCTCCTCAAGTTCACAACCTTGTCAACTGTGTGGAATTTTGTCAGAAATTTTGTTTGCAGAGCATCCCAAGTGGTAGCTGTACCGGGTGGTATCGTGTGAAGCCAAGCTTTCGCCTTGTCTCAGAGGGAGAATCCAAATAGCCTGAGTTTCACCATCTCATCAGCGATCCCAGCATACCGAAATGTTCCCCAAATTTCTGCGAATTCAGCCAAGTGAAGATGGTGATCTTCACTGACTAACCCGGAGAATTGGGCCTAGTTGCGGATCATATTCAGGATGGCCGGCTTTATCTCAAAGTTGTTGTTCATGATGGCCGGGCCAAATCCAGGGTGCACACTCCCAATAGTGGGTGCAGTGTAGTATCTCATGGTCCTGGGTCTCGGCCTAGCCACTTCATTATCATTGGCTGCCTGACCGGCGTCTGGTGCATTTCCCTCCCCGGGATTGATCTGATTTCCATTGGCGTCCATGGTTGCAGCAGCACGGAGACGCGCCCCGTAAGGTACGCTCTATTTTAGGGCCAAATGCTGCGACGTCACCGGGGTCTCGTCTCTGCATACACACACCGAAAACAATAGAAATAAAAAAAACAACTCCTGTAACTATTAACTCAAACACCGAAATCAAACTACGCCTGCATTCCCCGGCAACGGCGCCAAAAACTTGATGCGGTTTCGGCAAGTGCACCGGTCGCACTAGTAATAAAGTTGGGAATACGTCCCTGAATATCGTCTCTCAAGGAATGCACATGGATTGTTTGATTCTTTGGACTGATAAAATAATTACTAGAGTAGATTAAAAGGAAAAAAACGGGGCTTTAATTTTGGTTTCCTAAATCACTACATAGAAATAAAATGTGGGTCAAAACTCTGCTTTGCAAGGCAGGATGGATGCAACGGCCGCGATGCCGTGCTTCGGTGAGTGGGTGAACGAGAAGGCTGGCGGATTACGACTCTCCTCAAATCTCATGAAGCACAAAGGATCTCAAAAACATGAAATCACATTAACTAAAACACGTTGTTCATGATCATCATCCATAATAACAAACATATCTAGGAAAACTCTGAAGCAAGCTAAGGGGAAAAGAGGAAACCGAAGATCGAAGACTATGCTGAAGATTCTCGGTCGGAATCGATGGGTTGTCAAGCCTCGTCCGTGCTCAGTCCTCTGTTGCGTCCGGGGTCCGGAGGAGTTGTCACCTTCCTCTACTTATACCCGTCTTCTTCGTGGTCTAGCTTGAGGTCACTCTTGTTCTACACCTTGAATGCAGCGGAAGCTCTCCGTCTATGGTGTTCTTGAGCTAGAGGATGATGGAGGAGGCCAAGGAGGGAGATTTGGTTGATGATTTGCAAGACAGAGGTCACCGGAGCTCCTCCTAGGTCGAACGGTGGTGGAGCGGCGAAACTGGGCGAAAATGGCGGGCTCTGAAGCCCGCGGGGGGATTCCTTCTTCCAGCGGATTTCCTGCCTTAAATACTAAAAAGTCATAAATTTAGTCACGCACGGGCGAACGCACAATCGTGTGTTGTCCGTGCGTTATTTAACTAATTAATTGGCTTGAGGAAGAAGCAGCAGCGCTCGCGCGATTTACTCACGCACAGGAGGATCCGCCCGTGCGCAAAAACGCACGGACAAATTCAGATTGGCTGAAAAACAGATGGAACAGGCGACCGTGCATTTCCTTCACGCACGGGCAAACGCCCGTGCGTACAAATGCATGACCAAATTCAGATCACCGGTTTTCCTCCCCAGATAAAGCCGCACGACCGTAGCCGTCCGTGCGTCAAGAAAAACGCACGATCGTGCGATACAAATAAACATGATTTCTGGGGTGAAATAGGGTGATCCAACTACCTGTAAGAATATCAATCCAGCTGGGAATACACCTCCAGCACCAATCAGATAGAGAAAAAGGATTGGGGAGCACCATGTGCTTACCCCCAATATCATGGAGCGCAAACGCACACCAAACAGGCTAAAAAGGAGCACAAAGCACGCAAGTGCGCATGAATGAGCATAAAAGAAATAGATGCAATAATGGCTCGAAAATGATGCACAAGATAGTGAAAAATAGCCCGTATGAGTCCATCAAAGTGTATATAAATGGGACTCATCAGACCCAAGTAATGATCCCCAAGAAGAGAAGCTAGAGAATTCTGCTGATGAGACTAGCAGAGATCTGCAAAGTCCTGAAAAGGAAAAAGAGCCAAACCAGTCACCCATCAAAAAATCTCCATCTCCAATGGTTGAGGGGAATAAAGAAGAGGAACTAGGACAAGCTAGTTCACCTTCAGAGAATAGGCCGATGGAGTTCTCACTATTTTCTCAGATAAAGATGCTCCTGGAAGAGCAAAGATTAAAAATTGAAAGTTATGTTACCTCTGCGGTCAATGAACTGAAAACGGAACTATCTGCTGAAACTGAGAGCCTGAGAAATGATGTGAAGAATCTACAAGATTATACTGCCAAAGAGACAACACTTACTCACAAGGGTCTATCTAATTTAGGGGTCAATCAAACATTGATTGTCAGCAACATAGAAAATGCCTACATTGCATCCACCAAGAGGATGGCTGAACACAAAACTAATCTCCAAGAAAGTTTAGATCACCACAATAAGGATCTAGACAGTCATCTGCTTGAGACCAAGAATCACTAGGAAGCAGGAATCCACATGCTTAAAAATACGATATTTGTTTCTGAGGAGAATCTCCAGAGGGGAATATCTGAAGAAGTCAGAAAGGGGGAGAGATCAATAATAAAGGCCAGTGGTGAGCATGCCATCTGGATCACAAATACCATCAGGGAAACAATGAATCTCCCTCCTCTACATTTTGACGAGCCTGCAGAAGAGTACCCTGATGAAGAGCAACATGCAGACATTCCTGATACTGCCACTGATAAGGGTAAATAGAAGGAAGTACTGGAGGATGAAGAAGTAAAAATGAGGAAGAGAAAGTACAAGGAGGAAATGGAGAAAAAGGATGACTATGAAAGCTAGAGTCCCAAATCCAGATCCATCATTCTAAAAGCATGGGAGCAAGTGAAAGCTAATAAGGTGAATGATACAATGTATACAGTCCTCGATAATGGGCTAAATATGAAGATCAAGAAGAATCGAGAAGGAGTCATAGAAGGGACAAGCAAGCAGGTAGAATCCCAACTGATGCTTCTGAACCTCTCAAGTAACATCCCAAACCGTTTCAATACTTCATCAGACAAGATAAAAAGGAGCAGGAATCCAGTGCCAAGAAAGCAAAAGGTGAAGCAGCTATGAGGGAACCAGGGATATAGATGGCTAAATCTTTAGGGGGCAAAATGTAGAAATGTCAAAATCGCTAAAAACATTTGGCACTACTTATAAATGAAGTAATATTTGTCAAATTCTGTGTTCACACAAACATAGCTGCAATGTCATTATTTGCTTAAGATGTACTTTATCATTGAGTGGGTTATGACTTCTTCAAATAGGGGGAGATTATTGGGAACAGTGCCCAACAGTGTTCCTGATTTGAAGAAATGCTCAGTTCAATGATAAGTACAAATTGTATTTAATGTCATATCTAGTTCATGCTTGCAGAGATAAGACAATATGTCCAGTACTTCAACATGCCTAAGTATAATATCGTCGAAAAAGGCTGGACATGTCGTCGACAAGTATAGGCACATCGTTGAAATGATGGGCAAAGCAAAGAAGAATGATTGTGTCTGATGTCGTCGAAAAGGATCAAGCGTATCATCGACAACAACAGGCATATCATCAACAACATGAAGAGCAAGGCAAAATGGTGATATCGTTGTAATATCTACACGACGATATCAGAAAGTCAAGATGAAGAAGAAGACTCAAAGATGTCGACGATATCGTCGACAAGAAGCCTTGACGTCGATAAGGCTAAGGAAGAACCGATGTCATCGACAAGAAGCCTTGTCGTCGGAAAGGCTAAGTAAGACTGATGTCGATGACATCATCATAAAGAAGGTATGACGTCGAGAAGACTAAAGAAGGTCATATGAAGACAAGCAGTTGTTGAAGTATAGTTTGTCGACATGATATCAACTATGTCGTCGACAAGATAATGTGGTTTAAGTGATGTCTAGCAAACAAGGAGTTCTCGCCGATATCAGTTTGATGACTTCGTGTCGTCTTAAGCTCGAGTGCAGAAGTGATGTCCCGTATCGTCGAGATATCACTATCTGATGAAGAATTGAAGAAGAAACCAGTTCAAGACATCGACAAGACCTGTCGTCGAGATATTGTCCATATCGTCGTAACAATGGAAATATCATCGAGACAGATTCAAAAGTTGCCGGACATGCTGTCATCATTTAATGTTGCCGCCTGATTGTCCAATCAGCGCATGCTCTTGAGGGATGGGCGTCTATCAGTAAAGGACATCACATGGGACCATTAAGCGGCTCATCCATCCTATAAAAGGGAACATTGATGCCCTAGAAAAGAGCAGGGAAGGTATGAAAAAGAATCCCTCCTAACAATACAACAGTACAAGCAGCGGTGAAGAGAAAAAGAAGGAAAGAACGAAACGATCATTCTGTGTTCTTCAAGTTGCAGTCAAGTCTCATCGACTATTTAGAATTGTTCAAGAAAGATAGCCAGTCAACATACGACAGAGCAAGAAGCTTGAAGAAGATTTGCACAGTCAAGGTTCACATATAAAGCATCTTCGTCAAGTATAGAAGCCGATCTCCATCAGGCAGAAGTTCAATATTGTAGATCAATCTTTGTAAGGCTTGCAGGCCAAAGTTGTGGGATCTATTTTCAGATCTGAGTGTCAACCTTGAGGGATTGAGATCTGCGAGGCTTGAGGGCTAGGGAAGAGGGACTTGCGGGTCCAAACATGTCGAGCTTGCGGGCTCGTGTGCAGTGAAGGGGCTTGCGTGCCTATGCTGCAGACAAGACTTGCGGGTCTTTTATTGTGTAGGGATTGAGGGCCTAGTGTCGAGCTTGCGGGCTCGGGTGTAGTGAAGGGGCTTGAGGGCCTAGGCTACAAAGACTTGCGGGTCCGAGTAGTAGAGCTTGAGGGCCTGAGTGTCGAGCTTGCAGGCTTGGGTGCAGTGATGGGGCTTGAGGTCCTAGGCTACATGGACTTGAGGGTCCGAGTTATAAGGCTTGCGGGCTGGAGACATTGGAGGAGTTTGCCGAGCCTAGCACACTGCTAGGTAGGCGTGGAGGGAAAGAGGAATACTCCAGACACCCTGTCTTAAGGAACCTCTATAATTCCTTGTGTGCTTTCTGTGTTATGATCTACCAAACGCTAAATCTATTATCCAGAAAAAAAGAACACCTAAAGAGGGATGTAAAATAATTTGTAACACCTATTCACCCCCCCAGGTGATAAGTAGACACCCAATAACTAACAATGTGGATCCTAGGGTCTGAGGCTTCCATAAATAGACCGACCCTCTGCTTCCAAATGCCAAAAGACTCCTTTCTGCATATGGGCAGCTTCATGGAGCTCTTCTCCTTATGAACTCCAGTGACAGCCATTGGATGTAGTAGTAGACTACTCCTTGTAGGCTCTAGTCAAACTATTAAGTCATTTTTAACCAACCTAGCTATGATACCACTTGATAGTTAACCTGGTAGTAGTCTAACTCACCTAGAGGAGGTGGGGGGGGGGGGGGGGGAGGGGGTTGAATATGTTTCTTTTCTTTTTCTATTTATAGTTTACTATTTTAGTTGTTTAAGCAAAGTAGAAGAGACACAGAAAAGCACACAACTATTTATAGTGGTTCCCCAAGGTCTGGGTACTCCACTTTCCCTCTACACCTTTCTAACAGTATGTTAGACAAGGCAACCTCATCCAACAACTCAGCTCAAAGAGCTTACAACATAGATCCCTCGGGACCTCTCATGTTTCCTCCAAAACCCTACCTCAAGCCAGCAGCCATACACCTCAGAGTAACTCCACTCCTGCAACTTAGTGACTCTCCCAGTCACCTACCTCAGGCCTATCAAGAATCCCTACAACTCAGGCTAGGTGTACAACCCTACAGCTAAGGCATACAACCCTACAAACTCAGGCTAACAACCCTACAAACTTAGGCTCATAGACCTACAAACTCAGGCTCACAGCCCTACAAACTCAGAAAAACGATGTTCTTACAAAGATAATTGATTGTACTATTATAACACAAGTTTGAATAAGATAAACCTTCAGTTTGATACTTGTGTTGCAGAACTCAACAGATTTGCCTTGGAGCAGGACTAGATAATAACAGCTCTTGTCCTTGCTCCACCTGGTCTTCTTCCTTTGTTGAGGGAGGAAGATCAACTTGCTTTTCTGAAATAAATCAGCAAGAGCTGTCTACCTCTCTTGGATTGATCTGCTTGAGCTTGAGAAAGGTAACTTCACTAGAAGAAGGAGATGAACTCCAGTTCAACTTCTAAAATGTCCTTGCCTACTTTCAATGTTATCTTGTGTGTGTTCAGCTATGTTAGATGTACTTCCATTTGCCCTAGCTTTCCCTCTTATACCTCCAACAATCTTCAACGGCTCTAAGGATTGCCATGTCACAGCATGGACAAGAATAGAAAAGCTTATCTTGCGTTCTTGTCCCTTCCGTCAGACATGATCTTGTTAGGGCAACTTTTACTTTTGAATCCATCTCAGCGGATCCGCTGAGATGGGTAGCCTTCTCAGCGGTTTACTCCAAATCTGTACAGCTGAGATAGACTCCTTCTCAGTGGTTATTCAGCTGAGTCTCAGCGGATCAACTGAGACCAGACTAATATCTCAGTGGTTTTTGACTGTGACTTGCAAAGTATTATTCCAATGTTTGAAATGACTTAAGCATGAAATAAAGCACTTATCAAATATAATATGCGCTTAGCATTGTATGTGTTACATCTTAAAATCTAGGGAACATTGAGGGGCAATATTCTCAACAAACTGCAACAGCTTCGCACCTTTGGAGGTGGACTCGTCGCGCTCCACTACTTGTACCTTAGCAGGGCACTAGTGGGTTGCGCCTTGAGGATTTTCACCTCCGTCTCTGTCTTATCGATACACGCCTATGATGAAGTCGCGTGAGATGGTTGAAAGAAAAAGAAAAATGGGAATTCATCAAAGGAAATTGAAATCACCACACCGCTAGAGGCCTTCATCAGGAGCCTCTCAGTGACTCCAAGCCACATCTCCAGGTCTTGGGCTCACTCCTCTGTTAGTTTCCTCTTAGCCTCGACAGCGAAGTACTTCTTGCTGAAGCTTAGGCCACAACGTGACACCATATAAGACAGTTCAACGGCGCGTAGCTGGGGCTCGCCAGCTCTCATATGCGAGATCGCACAGCTGCATCCTCCCTCCCATATAGGCCGTAGATAAGGGCATAGACCTCCTCGTCGGCTTGGCCGCGCTTGACCAAGGAGGTAAGGAGGTAGGAGACGGGGACCCTATCAGTCGCATCCGTCCAGGCGAGAAAGCCTCCCGTGCTTTTTGGGGACTCTTCCCCAAAACAAAATTGGGGCGCGAGTTAGGCATCTCCACCTTACTCGCCCCTGCAGTATCCATGGTCGAAGGCTCTAGTCCGCTCAGCATGGCATTCTTTTTCTTCTTCATCATGGTTGTCTTCAGTTTCTTCCGCGGGTCGGTGACGGGGGGGGGGGGGGGGGGGGGGGGGGGGGGGGCTTTAGGTCTACCACAGTCCTCTTCCCCTTGCCACTGCTGGGTGCGACCATACCTAGGTCACTGGCACATGCTTCCGCAACAGCCTTTGCGAGTTCAAACGATGAGGTCAGCTTCGTCCCACCCACATGCGGCGGGTTTATAGGGATCTGACACTCACCTGCAGCAAGAATAAAAGCATAAGTAAAAGCCCTTAGAGGGAGCGAGTTAAAAGAACAGCGAGGTTATGTGAGTGGAAGCATACCTTCCCCCAACAGCAAAGGGGGGAGCAAGTCGAGACGCCGTCATAAGTAGGTGACCTCGAAGTTCTTCCCGTTGAATAACATGTAGAAATTTGCCTCCTCGCCGTCCACGTGAGGAGCACGATAAACCGACTCGCTCTTTTTGACCGGCGAGTACAGGATATTGTCGAAATCTGCCTTAATGAAGAGGAACATGTCATTCCAGTGGTGGACTTATTTGGAGGTCTCACGGACCTTGAGTTTTGAGCCGGTTAAATAAGCGACTCCATATGGGGTCGCCCGGTAGATGAACAACTTGTAGAAGATGTAAGACCCTTTTTTTTCTTTCAAAACTGAGTCTTATGCCCAGAACTGCTGTTTTACGGTGACACCAACACTCGGGAAGGTCGCCAATACAAAATGTCGATCCTATCATCCATATCGATTGTCACAACCCGCATTTTCCCAACATTTAAAATGCTATCAGAGTAGGGAAAGCTACGCATTGTGATGCCACGTCACATAGGGGACGTCTACTGACGTTAAGGCAACTTATCCTTCATCACAGTCCAAGCAATTATTATTATCAAATCAAAGTGATTCAAAAATTATTTATGCAGAAAATTAACAAGCCGCGTCCCTCGGCTAGGTGGATCAACTAGTCCACGCTTTTAAAATATAGTTTTACGCAGCGGAAAAATACTTGATTTAATTACTTAGTGGCCTAAGTGAACATGAAGACCTAGTGAGGTGCGCCATGCAAGATCGAATGTGTGGATTTACTATATATAAAAGTAGATTTATCACGCGCAGAAAGTAGTGAGATTAACATTTCAAATCATGCTATGCAATGCAACAATTACCTTAACATATCTAACAAGGGCCATGAAGCCAACCAATATCTAACCATTCCAGAACAAGTGTTCAAAAGTGAACCACAAGTAACAGCAGCAGTGAAACAAAAATCTAACTAAACGGCACCACGGGCGTCAACACCTGACACGAACCCATGGGCCGACAAGTCTACAGAATACTCTACCTCAAGAGAGTCAGAAGATGGCAACTAAAAAAAACTCCGCACTAACACCTGCTACTGTCCAGAACCTGAGGCATTCAAAGAAAGAACACCTCAGAAACAAGTACAAGTGGTGCAGAAAATAAGAAAGTAAGCAAACCTCCGCGAGACCGGAGGGAAACAGAAGCTGCAAGGGTCAGTGATGACAAAGCTAGCAGCTAATAATCAACAGGAAAAGAAATAGCAGAAATATCTAATCATCAACAGAAAAGGAAACAGCAGAACGACTAAAAATCAGCAGAATAAGCTCACCAGACAAAGGTGAGAACACAGGCGATGACAAAACTCGCCATAAGCAAAAGAAAAGAACCATCAACTTTCAAATTATTAATCATGTTACTCTTGTTCAGAATTATAGAGACTGATCAGCTCATCACACAGACAAACAGAAAAAAAAGAGAAGCCGTGCGGGGATAAATCCCTATCGCTTTGTCGCGGCCCTCAGAGCACCGCACCGGTGGCACTGCCAACATCATGTACGACCTTCAACATAATTTATTAAATTAAAAGAGCATCGCACCGGTGGCACCGCCAACATCGTGTACGACCTCCAACAGATTCTTCACATTTTTTTTCATGGTTCTTTCAAGGAGCAATGGGCGATGCCCAACAGATCATATCACACTAAATTGCAAGTAGAAATGGAAAATACAAGTAGATATAATACTAACAAAAGTCTTTTTATTAACTGGCAAAATGTCCAGTTATTAGCAGCAATAATTGGAGGATAAAAGAATAGAGATATGGCTCAGTTAGATCAAGAGCAATGGATTGGAGCGGTTATATGGCAAAGAGAAAGAGCACGGGCAAGAACACCACTTGCCTTAGGTTTTGCTGGAAAAACTCTCCGAATCGCTCCCCGTTGTAGATCGGGTTACGAGAAGGCGAGAGGAGTCAAGATCTACAAGAGATCGGGCTAGAAAAGGTTAGGGTACAAAAGACCTAACGAAAAAGTTTCACGAATCGGAAGGAAAATACCACGAGGACGAAGCTCTCGTCGAGAGCTTTCCGAATCTATGCTCGGCTCGCGATTTCGACCACCAGAGCTCCGTCGGCGGCGTCCGGAAGATTCGAGAAATCGCCGTCCCCGTCGCTCGATTCTACTCTCTGGTTCGGACAGAATGAGGAAAAAGGCAACATCACATAACTTTAATAATAATAATATCATTATTATTATTATTAATAAATGAAGTAAGAGGGGTCGACGCATGCATGCAGAAAGGAGGAGAGAAGTCGACGCAGGGCTGGAGGAAGTGGACGCATGCTGAATAGGGAAGTCGACGCATGCATGAGGGGGGGCTGGAGGGGTGTCGACGCATGCTTTGAGAGGGGGGCTGGAATAAATCGACGCAAGGGGGGGGGGGGGGGGGGGGGGCTGGAATCAACGCATGAGTTGAATGAATGTATATATATATACGTTTTGATTTTTTTTTTTATAATAATAATAATATTATTATTATTATTATTTTATCACTAAAAATAACGAACGCCGAATCCAACGAAAATTTCGCCTAAAGTGAACGGCGGCGCTACGAACCCAACGACAAAGTTGGAATCAAATTCCGACGTGCCGTTTTCGAGATACGAATGGCGGAAGTTATGGCGAGCTTTAAATATATACTAAACTTCTAAAATGCGCCGAGGCTCCAAAATGGCTCGGATCGCGACGAAACATGATAGACAAGTCTAAAATTAAATAATCTAATTTCTTAACGTAAAATTTTCCAATTCCGGGTCGTCGCAAAATTTGGTCGACTTGACCCAAACGAACGCGAAAACGCGCAAACGGCAACGCGCCGCTAACTCGACGTTAGAAGTAACGCCCCGACGTCATCAACACGCCATCACTGAATTAAACAAATACCGGAAAATTCAGGGGCGTTACAGCCACTCCCCCTAAAAGAAAGTTTCGTCCCGAAACTTGACGTAGAGCAGAAAAGGAGATTTACCATCACATTAAAATATATCGTACAAGATGCAGGAAAGGAAATCTAGGATAGATAATCAAATGGTGCAGGAAAAGAAAAGGAGATTTTTACCTGAGCCAATTAATTGAAAAGGTGAGGATGAGACTCTCGCATTGCTGACTCCAGCTCCCATGTTGTGCTCTCGACGTCATGATTCTGCCAAAGAACTTTTACCATGGGGATGGATTTCCTACGCAACACCCGCTCTCGGGTTTCCAAAATCCGAACAGGCTCCTCAACATAAGATAAATTGGGCTGAATCTGAGGCACCGAATCGAGGACTTGACGATTGCTGCGGACACACTTCCTTAACTGACTCAACTAGATACGCGACACAAAAAAAACAAATCCTGGGGTTTCGATCTGACTCCAAACTTAAAGGTATATTTTATCCATTTATTCACGATAGCTCACACAATTTGTGTCTTCGGAAATACCTCATCAAACCGATAATAAATCTAATACCAGCAGATAATATGTTTCAAATCTCTATACATCCTAGTAGAATCCGGGTGGTAACGAATGCCAATACCAGAATTCGCAATATATTTTATTCATTTTCTCTGGCGCAGAATCAACTTTTTCTGAGCGAAGATATGCTTTAATTCTTATGGTCCGTAAACCTTACATAATACATCATACCAAAATAATCTCCAAGTCTCAATGGCTAGATTATTGAGGTAATTCCAAATCATGCACACGATAATCCTCATCATGAATCTTCAATTGACTCGAATCGTGTGCGATCACATTTTTTTTTTGAGACATACCTGGGCTCAACGTACAACTTATCTACATAAATAGTACACCACTCCTTCGGTAGGTATGATCCAAAGCTGGAGCAGTGCTCATCTTCTATTCAATTCCTGAAAGGCTCCTTCGCACTAGTCACCCCAAACAAAATTTGGATTCTCCTACATAAACCTAACCAAGGACGCAATTAATCACACGAATCATTACACAAGCCTTCTATATCATCTTGCCAACCCTACAAAATTCCCTATTTCCTCGGTTGTTGTAAATCTCTTCCAATTCAATCACTCAACGATCTATACTGGTCCGTCGAAAACTCATCCTCATTAATAACATGGCCCAAATAGGTAAGTAAAGACATCCAAAACTTATACTTGCTTAACTTGGCAAACAAACTTGCGCTCTCACAACGTAGACCGCACCCAATCACAAATGCTCAGCACGCTCCTCTGTGCCCTTAGAGTGTATCAAACATCATTTCTAAGGACGGTCACAAGGTTGGTCCGGAAATTTTCTTAACACTCAATTCATCGAATTCATGAAGGCAGAGGAGACATTAGCTAAATTAAAGGTCGTCACTAAGATCTCAAATAAAGCCCACAACGGGAATGAACAGGCAGTCTGCGGAACATCCAACTCACGGATCCTTCACAGATAAAAATCTAAACAAAGGCCAATCTCCGAGAATACTGATCTATCTCGCAACTGATCAAGCAAATCATCTATTCGAGGTGATGAACATTTACCTCGATAGTCATGTCATTCAACTCTGTAAAATTTGTTCACAATCTTTTAGAAACATTCTTCTAGCTCACGCAGGACCATGCGGCAAGGTGCCCTCGCAAAAAGACAAGTATCTGGCTCAAGACCTAAAACAAACTCCACCTCTTTCTCAAGGGGAAGACCGAGAAGACTAGCCGAAGAAACATTTGAAACTCTCACACAACAGAACATGCGGCACGATGAGAGCAATCTCCAGAACATAACAGAAATGAGAAAAGACTCACTGCCAGACTCTAAGGATGGACGAGTACGAACTGCATAAATAACCAGAGAGTCTGAACACACTCAAGGGTTGGTTAATATCCAACGAGAAGACTATGCTCTTATCCTCACACTTGATCACGACATCATACCTGGAAAATCAGTCCATTCCAAGAATCACATCGAAATCTGCCAGATCTAGCATCTTCAAACCCGCTAGAACCTGGACACCACCCAAAGAAAATGGGGCACTCCCGGATACCCCGATCTGACGCAACCTGGTCTACAGATGGAAACTTAACGGACAAGGCATCATCCAACCGATCAATAGACCATCGGTGCTTATCAACAAAACTCCTAGCGACAAAAGAGTGAGACGCTCCCGAATTAAACAGGACACGCGCCCACCTATTCTTCACTTTGAATTCACCTAACAAGCACGCATCACTAGACAACTAGTAAGCTAAGTCTAGCAGAAAGAGAACAAGTTAGGAGGGAAGAATCTAACGAGATATCACGTGCGCTGAGGTTTGAGCTTCCTCTCTAGTCAGCACATTGAGCTTGCCTTTAGCCTTGCTCACGGACTGAGGGGGCGGTGGCAAGGTCTGCAGAGGAACTGCTGAGGTCACGGTCTGAGATTTCGGGCAGTCGGCCTTACGATGTCCCTTTTGTCTACACAGGAAACAACACCCAGACATCTTGAAACATCGGGCCACCTCATGCCCGGGCTTAGAGCAGAAAGAGCACACTGGGACCGCCTTGGGTGCGTCTTGAATTGTACTAATCTTTAACAGCTCCAGCGCCTCGAGCCTCTTGAAACACCTCTCGAACGGGTGGCCCCGCTTGCCACAAAAGCTACAGTGTCCCACACCCCTCTTCTTTGAGTCCGAGTGAGATGCCTTGGAACTCTCCCGATCGTCCAACTTTCTCTTATCACTCTTCGCCTGCTGCCCACGACTCTTTGCCTTTTCAATTGACTTGGCCTTCAATGCGGCCTCCACCGCTTCAGCATAAGTCGCTGACCCATAGGCGCTAGCCCACTGCTGGACATCGCCAGTGAGGCCACCCAAAAACTGCTTCACCCTTCCTTCCCCCGAGGCTACGAAGTCTGCCCTACCATCATAGGTAGGAGGTCCCAAATGCTGAAAGTGCAAAACGAAGTTCATCTCCGGTGGCAATGCCACTGGAGGCACTAGGGGAGCAGGAATGGCTGGACTCACCACCGGTTCTTGCACAACAGGCTGCTGCACCGAGGCAGCAGACACCAAGGACTGAATCTGGGCCTGCATCGCAACCAACTGTCTAGTCAAAGCCTCGTTGCTCTGTCGCAGGCTTTCGATCACGGACTCACTCTGACCACCAGAAGACTCTCCCTCAGGCAGGGGATTCGATCGTGTCACTCTCCTATGAGATATGTCTACAAAAAGGATGGACATTCAATCAGAAACAGGCTTACAAAGCTTAAGCCAAACAGACTCGGAAAGAATCACGGATCGATTCGGAACGGGAAAGAAAACAACCTGCTATTGTTGTTACCTTGTTCTGGAATTTCATGAAATGATGCCATGATTAACTTAGGATGATGCACCATCATCCTATTGACTCTTGTGCTATGACATGAGTGCATGAACATTTAAATTTCTTTTCAAATCATGTGTGTACATATGTCATCTGGTATGTCTTTAACTTGGCACGCGTGCTTATGCGATCATATGAATGTATGCAGTGCTATGCATTCTAGAAAGAGGCCTTAATACATGTTATGAGCGGCGTACACATGTAATGTTATGCATCCCATACTACATAAAATTACATGTAACGAAAAAGAAAACGTGCTAATGGGCATCCATGTAATGGTGGTTATGCATCCCATACTACATAACCGTCACATGTTGCCACCTATGGTGGATCCATATACAAACACATATTATGCATCCCATACTACATAATATGCCCCGTATACTTCTTATCATGCTATGAGTGTTGTGACTATGGTTCGGTCAAGACATATTGAAGACATATCGGTGTGTGTATACAATGAAATGGTCGTATGAGGTTCTGCTTAGGATAGCGGTTGTTTGGCTCACACGCCAACCCAGCCAACTACCTTTTTCACAGAACCTCCCTCTGATACCAACTGTCACAACCCGCATTTTCCCAACATTTAAAATGCTATCATAGTAGGAAAAGCTACGCGTTGTGATGCCACGTCACGTAGGGGACGTCTACTGACGTTAAGGCAACTTATCCTTCATCACAGTCCAAGCAATTATTATTATCAAATCAAATTGATTCAAAAATTATTTATGCAGAAAATTAACAAGCCGCGTCCCTCGGCTAGGTGGATCAACTAGTCCACGCTTTTAAAATATAGTTTTACGCAGCGGAAAAATACTTGATTTAATTACTTAGTGGCCTAAGTGAACATGAAGACCTAGTGAGGTGCGCCATGCAAGATCGAATGTGTGGATTTACTATATATAAAAGTAGATTTATCACGCACAGAAAGTAGTGAGATTAACATTTCAAATCATGCTATGCAATGCAACAATTACCTTAACATATCTAACAAGGGCCATGAAGCCAACCAATATCTAACCATTCCAGAACAAGTGTTCAAAAGTGAACCACAAGTAACAGCAGCAGTGAAACAAAAATCTAACTAAACGGCACCACGGGCGTCAACACCTGACACGAACCCATGGGCCGACAAGTCTACAGAATACTCTACCTCAAGAGAGTCAGAAGACGGCAACTAAAAAAACTCCGCACTAACACCTGCTACTGTCCAGAACCTGAGGCATTCAAAGAAAGAACACCTCAGAAACAAGTACAAGTGGTGCAGAAAATAAGAAAGTAAGAAAACCTCCGCGAGACCGGAGGGAAACAGAAGCTGCAAGGGTCAGTGATGACAAAGCTAGCAGCTAATAATCAACAGGAAAAGAAATAGCAGAAATATCTAATCATCAGCAGAAAAGGAAACAGCAGAACGACTAAAAATCAGCAAAATAAGCTCACCAGACAAAGGTGAGAACACAGGCGATGAAAAAACTCGCCATAAGCAAAAGAAAAGAACCATCAACTTTCAAATTATTAATCATGTTACTCTTGTTCAGAATTATAGAGACTGATCAGCTCATCACACAGACAAACAGAAAAAAAAGAGAAGCCGTGCGGGGATAAATCCCTATCGCATCGTCGCGGCCCTCAGAGCACCGCACCGGTGGCACTGCCAACATCGTGTACGACCTTCAACATAGTTTATTAAATTAAAAGAGCATCGTACCGGTGGCACCTCCAACATCGTGTACGACCTCCAACAGATTCTTCACATTTTTTTTCATGGTTCTTTCAAGGAGCAATGGGCGAGGCCCAACAAATCATATCACACTAAATTGCAAGCAGAAATGGAAAATACAAGTAGATATAATACTAACAAAAGTCTTTTTATTAACTGGCAAAATGTCCAGTAATTAACAGCAATAATTGGAGGATAAAAGAATAGAGATATGACTCAGTTAGATCAAGAGCAATGGCTTGGAGCGGTTATATGGCAAAGAGAAAGAGCAAGGGCAAGAACACCACTTGCCTTAGGTTTTGCTAGAAAAACTCTCTGAATCGCTCCCCGTTGTAGATCGGGTTACGAGAAGGCGAGAGGAGTCAAGATCTACAAGAGATCGGGCTAGAAAAGGTTAGGGTACAAAAGACCTAACGAAAAAGTTTCACGAAGCGGAAGGAAAATACCATGAGGACGAAGCTCTCGTCGAGAGCTTTTCGAATCTATGCTCGGCTTGCGATTTCGACCACCAGAGCTCCGTCGGCGGCGTCCGGAAGATTCGAGAAATCGCCGTCCCCGTCGCTCGATTCTACTCTCTGGTTCGGACAGAATGAGGAAGAAGGCAACATCACATAACTTTAATAATAATAATAATAATATTATTATTATTAATAAATGAAGTAAGGGGGGTCGACGCATGCATGCAGAAAGGAGGAGAGAAGTCGACGCAGGGCTGGAGGAAGTCGACGCATGCTGAATAGGGAAGTCGACGCATGCATGTGGGGGGGGGGGGGGGGGCTGGAGGGGTGTCGACGCATGCTTTGAGAGGGGGGCTGGAAGAAATTGACGCAAGGGGGGGCTGGAATCAACGCATGCGTTGAATGAATGTATATATATATACGTTTTGATTTTTTTTATAATAATAATAATAATAATAATAATATTATTATTATTATTAATATTATTATTATTATTTTATCACTAAAAATAACGAACGTCGAATCCAACGAAAATTTCGCCTAAAGTGAACGGCGGCGCTACGAACCCAACGGCGAAGTTGGAATCAAATTCCGACATGCCGTTTTCGAGATACGAATGACGGAAGTTACGACGAGCTTTAAATATATACAAAACTTCTAAAATGCGCCGAGGCTCCAAAATGGCTCGGATCGCGACGAAACTTGATAGACAAGTCTAAAATTAAATAATCTAATTTCCTAACGTAAAATTTTCCAATTCCGGGTCGTCGCAAAATTTGGTCGACTTGACCCAAACGGACGCGAAAATGCGCAAACGGCAACGCGCCGCTAACTCGACGTTAGAAGTAACGCCCCGACGTCATCAACACGCCATCACTGAATTAAACAAATACCGGAAAATTCAGCGGCGTTACATCGATCACAAAAGAAGAAGAGTATATTTGAACACATATAGAAGCTCAAGTCCACATCACATGAAATATAAAACCATAAGGGTAAATGTACACAGATAATAACTGAATAAAAGATAACAATAATAAGGGCTCATGCCCTGTACATTATGTACTCACTACAAGCTCACTCGCGGAAGTAAACTACTAATCTCTCACTGATCCTGAAACTGGTGCTCCTGTACTAGACTAACTCGCCTCCATCTGCACCGGCCTCTGGTGATGCCGCATCTCCTCGATCCCCTAAAATGTTATGGTCCACCGACCGTTAGTCAAAAAGACTAAGCCTCGTTTCCCACCACCCATCCCCCAATGGCTCCTAGGCACCGTGCGGGAGGATGAAGCGGAGGACAGCAAGGGGTATAAAGCAAAGCAGATGACGACAGATCTAGTCTACAGGAAAATATCTACCACTACACAGTGTATATATATAAACGTAGAACAGTAAGTATAATAGTAAAGTAAAGTGAAGTAAAGTGAGGCATAGTAAAGTAAGAAAAGTAACCATTGATTTATAGGAATGCCCATACAGACCTATAGTCCAAGGGGTCATTTAGCAAGGCCTATCGTATAAAAAGTCCCATAACCAATTTATACGATAGGGGTAGGGGTTGAAATGCAATGCTTATGCCATAATATACAGGGTTATGCAGTTTATGCGATGTTCACACAAGTGCAACTCACACACTTCGACTATATGCGCACAGACCTTTAGTTCCCCCGTTTTGGAGCTAGCAAGACTCCCAGGATACTCCCATAGTGGCAAACAAAAGCGATGGGTTGGGCCTCACCCACCTCTAGGTTGGTATTCACGCTACCTAACCTAGACCTATCGTACGCCTCAAGGCAAAACTACGGAGCGCCTGCATACTCTTACTAGCTGGACCACCAGACTTTTGATAGCTAAGTGCAAATCCACACTTGCCGAGTCAGCATATCGACATCGGTGTGAACGACCGTCAATACCGAGGACCCACCACCTTTATGTACATGCAATTGTGACTACCATCTAACTCCGAGCCATAAGCTCCTCGGGCTAACCCACCCGTTACCATAACCTTCTGAGCCACCGGCTCGCCGGACCAACCTGTCCGTGCCTACAACCACCGATCCTACCGCTCGTACAGCCAAACCAGCTAACCAGCCATAGAGATGAGATGTGAGTGAGTATATTATTAAGTTAATCTTGCACAACATCTTACTCTTATAACTAGGGTTTATCTTGGACTTCCCGAGGTCTACCCTGTGAGGGGCTCGCAGTAGTACTAGGAGGTACGATGGGATGATAGCCCAGACCTCCCTTTCTCAAGACACTTAATGTGATTGGTAACTACCCATAAAAATACCCTCTTATCATTACACTTGGATTAACCCCAAGTATTTTATGACTCTCTAAGGGGATAGACGATCTTTCGTCGATCCCGAGAACAACCTTACCCCTTAGCAAAATGGATACACTCAACACATAGACTCCTGTTGGTGACCTCAAATCTCCTCAACCAGACCAAGTACACCATCTACCTCCCATTCCCACCTAATGTTCTACAAGTTACTCAAGTTTTACTATTTTACTGTTCACAAACCAAATGAGCTATATGAGGTGTCTGAGAGGAGGTACTACAAATATTCATCCAAATGACTCAAGATTATTACTGGGAGTCTATCATGATATTATAAGACTAAATCTAGAATGTCATAATTTTCCTTATTTATTTGACATTTATTCTAATTTCTCCAAAACTGACCAAGTATGAAATTAAACATGAAGGGTAAGATCTTCTGATGATTTGGCCTACACAAATTTATGGAAAATCTATGATATCAAAATACCAGCAAATACAAAATATCACAATTTTACAGTAAGGTATTGACCTCTAATTATAATATTGAATAATTATCCAAAATTGGAGGCTAATGAAGGAACCACCAAAAATACTTATCCAAAAATTATGGTTAAATTTCCAGATTTTTATAATTATCAGAAAGGTTTACTAACTGCGTTTTATAATTTTTCAAAACCATTTAGTCACATAAATAAATATCTCAAGAAAATCCTAACTAGGGCACATTGTGAAGTAACCTACTGATAAACACTTCCAAAAATCATACAAAAATTCAAAGAGCTTTCTAATGCCCTAAAATGTCTAATTACTAGGTTTCTCAATTTTACAGAGAATATTAGGCCGTAAAAAATTTTCATACAACAAGGGAAAACATTGGGGGTTGTGAATGAAGTACAATATATAACACTTCAAAATTCTTAGTAAAATTATCAGAGGATTATATCATCAATTTAAACTCACTGCCAAAGTCTCATAGACATCCTAGGGTATATGAACATGTAATTCCTTCTAGTAATAGAGTGCCCTAAATGACTCTTAACAAATTCAGAGAGACTAAATGTCTCTAAAAATTCCAAAAAAATTACCTAGGGCTCATTACTAGCCTATGAACCTCTCTACCAAATTTCAAGTCAATCCAAGGACATATGACCCTATGTCCTTTAATGAGTTCAATATACAACCCTAAGGTTTAAATTAGGGTCTTAGGGCACATCTACTCCAAATCACACCAAATCTTGGGAGGAGGTGTTTTATGTGATATTAAATCAGTGGACAAAGTTTCATCACTTTTGGATGAGATTTGACCACTCATCTCAACAAGTGCACTTTTGACATTTTAACCCTTAGTTTGACCAATCTTGGGCTAATTAATTACCCAACCAAATCAATCCCAAATGGGAGAAATTTTTACCAGAGTCCTATAATGACCCTAAGGACCACCCACCAAAATTTGGAAGGGTTTGGAGGTATTAGACCGTATAATTAATAGATACATGGATTATTAAATTTTTACAAAAACCTTAGAAAAATGTCCTCCAAAAATTCTCATTTTTGGATATGTTAAGGGTGTGGGTATAAACAGCATATGTCTCAAATTTCAAGTAATTTGAATGACTGGATTTATAAGGGCACACAAATCAAACTCTTGTTAACCATTTGTTCATGTTGCACCATTTTGAGTGTTGAGGTCAGCCTAGTGGTCCAAATTTGATGAAACAAATTTTAAATAAAACTAGACTCCATGGACTACAACTTTGATGTTGAACATTTTTCCAGTAGGGAGCATTAAGTATTTTTAATAATTAATTTAATGTTTAGCATAATAAGTGACCAAATATCAAATAATGAAATACTATTAATTCAAATAGAACATCAGCCTGCACGAATCTTGGCACAATAATGGACGGCATCGGGTCATCTTCTCCAGGGTGCCAACGACCCTGATTGCCCGTGCCTGGGCCACCATCAAACTCATTTTCCTGGCCACCTGAGCGCGCCGCCCCGGCCGACCAATGCTACCACCACCTTCGTTGAGGTGGTGGTCGGCGATTAGGGGCGGTTGGCCGGCCAGAGGTGGCCGGAATAGGGGAATATTGTCAAAATTCAAAGCCCATGATGGGGCGTTTTGGCCCATTGGGTCCCTAATATACTTATGTGGGTAGGGGCAAGGTCAATTTGTCATGGTGGGGGACATTTGACCCTAATTAGGCTACTTTGGCAAATTTAAGGTTAGGGTTGACTTTGGTCATCTTGACCACTTTGGTTGACCCCAATGGGTCCTTAGTGCTCTGAGGGACCCCTAATGGGTTATGGATGTTATGGTAGGGTCAAAGGACCAAGGTGAGGCCCTAAATTCCAAACCTAAGCTTGGTAACTAGAAATTGATATTTGCAGACCAAGGTGCTCTTCCCCTTCAAGCCTAAGGACAAGTGGTCTCTTCAAGCTTCCCAAAGTTTTGCCATGACCTAGTCATGACAAAAACACTCTAGAGGTATAGTTGTTTGGGGGATGTTACAGAAGATGATGAGGTTGAAATCGATCCTCTCCTCGCACAGATAACATATGAACGTGGCGATCATGGCTATCGCATTCATGTTTATCTACGCGGGCGCCGTCCCGAACTACTTGAGAAATTGTTTTACATTAGTCCATACGAGGAGGCGGAGCCTGACGTCAAAGTGGGATAGGGGGAAGGCAAGTTCGTCTAGAAGAAAGTTGTTGATGAACTCGCCTTCCCTTGGACATCGAACAGAATACCCCTTCAGTAGGAGAGCGGCCTCGAAAGCTAGTCGATCTTCCTCCGGCACCTTCTCTTCAGGGTAGTAGTGATCGATGAAGTTGGCGATGCAGTTCCCTCTCCCATCAGCAGACTCAGTTTTTCTGACCATCGCGAATAGGGTTGGAGAGTGGGAGAGGCAAGTGAAGAAAAAAGAGAAAAGGAAGGGGGTGCAGTTAATATGGTAGGTTTGTGAGGAAGGGGGGGTATTTATAGAAAATGTGGCGCAGGGGGGTCGCAACCATTAATGCGACCCACTCACAACTACCTACATGTGAAGTCTCATCGCCTCGCCGATAAAAGGCGAGCGAGAGCACCCCTATCACTCAGCTAGACATAAAAAAATGAAAACAATAAAACACAACATGCGAGCCATACTGATAAAAGCATAAATCCATGCAAGGTGGGGTCAAGCGCAACAGGAAATAATAATATTTTGTTCAGGTGAGAGAAAGTATGAGGAAATAATAAGAAGTCATTTTCAAGGAAAAGAGAGAATGCGAGTAGGATCACAGAGGGTGCCACCTCCAAAAACCACGACGTCGCATCCGCACCCCTAGGTCTCGCTTGGCGCGGAGGTGCTCGCGGACCGCAATGACTTCTTGTTGTGTCGAGCGCGCAAAGTCTTTGAGTCGCTTGAGGTGACCCTCCATCAGCGCTGTGTCGCCCCCCTCCCCAGGCACAGTCTCCCTCCAAGGCGTCCATTCGCTACTCCAGGAAAATGATGCGAGGAATGGGGTCGTTCTCGCCCGAAGCCTTCTCCTCCTAGAGCTCATTCATCATGTAACAATACTTCTACAGTACCACGACCATTTGGATTTTCATCCCGGTAGCATCGGTGGGGTCGCCCAGGTACTCATCAATCATAGAAGGGGAAGGCGGCACTGAGTAGATTCCTGCATCATATGACTCGTCATCTACCAAGGTGTCATGATCTTAGAGTAGAGGGGAATTGTTAGCATGAAATTAGAAACTAAAAAAAGAAGGGGTGAATGCATTCCCTTACCATGCGAAGTCTCGATACCCTTCCCCTCTCTATGGGGAAAGGCCTCGCCTCAGCAGCCAGGGGGTATCCACAACATTCCACCAAAGATGTAGGAGGTGGGAAGTACCAGGGACTTTCCCAAACTTGCTCACAGAAGAGGCTTCTTATGGCCCTGCACTACAGTTACCAAGGTCGAGCTAGGAGCATTACACGACGGGGAGATGACGGTGTTGGTGAACTTCTCGGATAGGTCGTGAGCAGGCGACCTCAATCACAGGGGGGAGATCGATAAAGGTGGGCACTGTGAAAATAAACACATTGTTAATTATACTCATAATTGTTGGAACAACCCTATTACTGATTTGGGCTAGGATCACTATCTGTTGACTAGGATCAAGTTGACCCCAATGTATAGTCTATGGGTCAAGGTTTTAGGCTGATAGAACTAAGGAAAAGATTCAGTTTCTGCATTTGACGAACTCAATACTGCGTTCGACGAACTGCTCCCTGCGTTCGACGAACGGCTTACACTCTGCGTTCGACGAACGGCTTGCTTCAAACCCATCTCAGCGGTCGACGATCTTCAGTCTCAGCGGCTCAGTGGCTCATCGTCTCAGCGGCTCATAGTCTTAGCGGCTCAGCATCTCAGCGGTCGACGAAATTATCCAGTCTCAGCGATCGATGTTTTTGCTCAGTTCATAGGTCGACGAATTTGCATTCGATGAATACCTTCAGATCGACGAAATATCTTCTCAGCTCAACAAATTTAATTCTTCCAGCAAGATTCATTTGAGGTCGACGAACTAAATATTGTGTTCGACAAAAATCTTGAGATCGACGAAAATTGCAATACAGCAGACTTATTTCAGAAGATTATACTATTCATTTTCTAAACTCAGATCTCTTCAGCAACGGCTCTTTTATATTAGATAAGTAAGGATAATATATTTCCTTTTATTATTTAAAGATTATAGCCATTGACATATTCTCGGAAAAGAACATTTCATGGAAAAGGAAAGAAATATACGGCGTGTCAGATTTACAGTTCCCAGATATACTTATTCCTTAATTCAAGGGATTTGATTTTCAAATATTACAAAAGAAAAGGGAAGAATATAGACAGAATTATTACTTCCATAGTTTCACGACAAGCATACAGAACATATCAATATAGCTGTACAGAGAAAAAGAAGAAAAAGGTTACAGGAAGAACAAGAAGAACAAAAGCTAACAGATCTTCTTCTTCCTCAATAACATCACTCATTCTTTGAGAACAACTTCAACAATACTCTCCCAGTCATCAGCTGCAAGTACAGATCTTCAAAAGAGCAACAAAAATCTGAAGAACTTATTCTTCCAGATTAATCAGCTACAGGAAGATTATTTGATTTAAGTGAAAGCTCCATCCTCAAGCTGTCAAGCATTTCATATCAGACAGAGGAGCTTTACAACAAACATCCACTAGAGTCTTCTCTCAGCATATTGACAGAGAAGAACTTATAACCCCTTATATCCCCTCTTGTACAGGGTTGTAACTCCCTTCAAAAGTTAAACCTTTGGTGGCAGGGCACCTGAACAAAAACCTGTAGTTGGGTTAGAGCACCTGATCAAAAGCTCACTTTGGTGTGTGGACACCTAAACAAAAACCCTTGGTGATAGGGCACCTGATCAAAAACCTAGTGGATCCTACCAAGTGTGGTAGAAGAGTAGACGTACCCAAATTTATTGGGGAACTACTATAAAAATCCTTGTGTCTTTGTGCTTGTGATTTTCTGTGTTGCTGTGCTGTGTGTCTTCTTTGTGTTTGTTTTTATTACTCACTCAATATACACACATATATATCACTATTTTAATTCTGCTATAAAATTATGGGAATAGTTTTTAACACTCTATTCACCCCCCTCTAGAGTAACATTAAGATCTAACCTCCACTTTCAATCGGTATCAGAGGGTAGTTGATTTTTACAGGCTAACACATGAATCATAAAGATCAATTAGATCTTAATTTATTTTAGAGTTTTCTTTTTCTTAAAAACTCATGGAACAAAACAAAGAATATTCTAGCACAAGACCTCCTATGTGCAATCTCAATAAGTTTGCACTATGGAAGGCAAGGATTAGGTTGTACCTGAATTCTATTGATGAGGAAATTTTCAATGTGATTTTGACAGGACCTCCAGCTCCCACAGCAATAACTAGTGCTGAAACCACCACTACCAACAATGCTGTTCCACCTCTTGAGTGGACCGAAGCCCAGAAAAAGCAAAGAAGTGCAGATGCAAAAGCTATGAACATTTTAGCATAAACAATGTCTGATGACATTTTTCAAAATGTGGTGGAATGCACTTCTGCAAGAGAGATATGGATCTCACTCAATAATGTGGTTGAAGGATCAGCTGATGAAAGAAAGGACAGAAGATCCCACCTCATTTCTCAATATGAGAATTTCAAAAAGGGAGAATCTTATACAGTTGCTGATATGTATAACAGGCTCAGCCTCATAATTAATGAGCTAAAATCTTTGGACAAAGTGATCTCTATCACTGAGATAAATGATAAGATTCTTATGTGCTTCCCCAGTACATGGGACTCTAGGATCTGGCCTATCAAGGAAGCCAGAAGCCTCAATGAGATCTCAACTGAGAGCTTATTAGGCAAACTCAAATCCTATGAGCAGCTTGTCAAATCCAGAGAAGGTGAACAGTCCACTTCATCTCCAGCAACAAAGAGGGAAAAGAACATTGCTTTCAAAGCTACGGAAGAAGAAGAAAAGGCTCCAGAAGATATGGAGTTCATGAGCCTTCTAGCCAAAAGGTTCTACAAGATGGCTAAGAAGGATCTCAGAAAGAAAGACTCCAGATCAAGGGAAAAGCCAAGGTATGATAAGTCAAATTCTAAAGAAATTATATGTTTTGGTTGTAAAAAACCTGGACATATTCTACCAGAAAGTCTAGAGAATCAGAAGAAAGAAAAGAAAAGGAACAAAGAAGAAAGACAGCACTCCAACAAGTCTTCCTCCCACAAACACCAACAAAAGGGAAGAGGATTTATAGCAGAAACCTGGAGTGACACAGAATCAGAATCATCATCCAGCTCATCTGATGATGAAGAAGAATCAAAGGAGAATTATCAGTGCCTGATGGCCATTTATGACTCAAGAAGTGAGTCAGTAAGTGCATCTTCATGCTGCTCTTCTGATGATGAAGATGATGAAGTAGAAACGAATTTATGCATGATGGCTATCAATGCCTCAGCAAATAACTCAGATGAAGAAGAATCAGAAGCTGAAGCTGACAATGATGCAGATAAGGTAATCTCTAATTTTGGTTTCAATTCAGTTGAATTCAAAGATGAATTCAAGGTTCTTTGCTTAGACTTAATAAAATCTGAGAAGGAAATAATCACTCTATGAAATAAGCTAGCTGAAATGAACAAATTAAGTGAAGATAATGTTATTCTTAAGAAAGAATTGTCTGCCTATAGAGAACAAATTATTCTCATTGATAATAAACTTTCTGAGGCCAAGAAATTTGAAGAATCCCTAAATGGGAGAAGCATCAAACTGATGGACATTACAAGCACAGTAAATGCCAGATTAAGTGGCAAACTAGGCTTGGGTGCATCATCAAGTGAGCCACCTCTGATTAAGAAGAACATATTATCTACACCTATAAAATTCATTTCTACTAAGAGCAAAGAGGTTGTAGATATAAATAAAGATATTACAAGCAAGGATGTTAAGAATAAAAGAATTCAGCAGAATTCGTCGAACGGAGCTCGACGAAATGAATTCAATTCGTCGAACGGAGATCGACGAAAGCTGAAGACAAATTTTCGGTATAGTTATTATATGAACGGCGCTCGACAAAATCTCATTCATTCGTCGAACAGCGATCGACGAACTCAGCCCAGTTCGTCGAACAGAAATTATACAAAAATTTAAAGAATTCTTATTCTAAACATACTAAGAATCCTTTCACTGAATGGATAATTCTTCCAAGGAGATATCATCCAAAAGGCTATAAGGATCAGCCTGAAATATCCTTTATTTCTGATTTTTGTGGAAATTCAAAAAGACCCAAGGTAGTCTGGGTCAAGAACAAATAGATTGTTTTTCTGTTTTGCAGGTACATAGCTATCCAAACAAGAATGAACAATGGTACTTGAATAATGGATGCTCAAAGCATATGACAGGAAACAAGGCCAATCTGAACAACTACAAGGCAAAGCTTGGACCAAAAGTGATATTTGGAGATTCCAACTGTGGACAAACAAATGGATATGGAAAAGTCAAGGTTGGAGAAGTCACCTTCAAAGAGGTAGCTTATGTCAAGGGACTGAAACACAACCTCATCAGCAAAAGCCAATTATGTGATGAAGGGTATCAGGTAACTTGTAACAAATCCAAATGCCTTATTAAGTCTTCTGATAATATTATTGTTTTATCAGGTATTAGGCAAGGAAATATCTATTTAGTAAATTTCAACTCATCAAAATCAGAAATATATTTATTTAATCAATTAAGCAAACCTAGTGAACTTTGGCATAAGAGATTAGGACATGTAAATCTTAGGACCATTGCTAAATTATCTAAGGACAATCTTGTTAGAGGATTACCCTCAGGTTCATACAAGAAGGAAGGTCTTTGCAGGGCATGTCAACTAGGCAAGCAAACTAAAAACAGTTTTAAATCATTATCTAAAAGTGATTCACCTAGAATCTTATACTTGCTACATATGGAACTTTTTGGACCAATAACAACAAAGAGTTTAGGGGGGAAGTCATACACTCTAGTTATTGTAGATGACTTTTCTAGATTCACTTGGGTGTTCTTTTTGAGAGAAAAGTCAGATAACTTTAAAGTTCTTACAGACTTTCTTAAGAGCATTAGATTGAGTATTCTACTATAGTTGCATTGATCAGAAGTGAGCATGGCACTGAGTTTGAGTCTCTTCTCATGCAAGAATTCTGTGAGAAGGAAGGTATCAGGCATTGCTTCTCATCTCCTAGAACTCCTCAACAAAATGAGGTAGTAGAAAGGAAAAATAGAACCCTAATTGAATTAGCAACAACATTACTTGCAGATGCTAATTTGCCCTTATCTTTTTGGGCAGAGGCTGTTAGCACATCAAATTATGTGTTGAATAGGAGTTTGATACATAAACTTAAGGGTAAGACTCCCTATGAGTTACTTAAAGGGAAGAAACCTAAAGTTAACTATTTTAGAACATTTGGTTGTAAATGTTTTGTTCACAATAATGACAAAAAATACCTTAGGAAATTTGAACCAAAATCTGAAGAAGGAATTTTCTTAGGCTATTCATTAATCAGCAAAGTATATAGGATATTTAACAAATCCTCTTTTAAAATTGAAGAATCTATGCATGTTTCTTTTGATGAAACTAACATGTTTTACAAGGAGAAGAATTCTTCTACTAAAGAAAACCTGCAGGTACCTACACTCTGTGAGCAGCTAGATCAATTAGCTTTACAGAAGGAAGGATCTCTAAATCCTGAACAACAGGATGGTGAAGAAAGTGATGAAGAAATCAGTGAAACTGTAACTGAAAAGGAAGCATTAAGTAACATTCCACAAGAGGAATTAATTACAAATAATGTTGATCCCACTATGCCTGTTGATTATGTCAATATTAGAGATCACCCCAGATCTCAAATAATTGGAGACATATCAACTGGTGTCCAAACAAGGCATCAAGCTAATCAGAATCTGATGCACACTTGTTTTCTCTCGCATATTGAACCTCAATCCCTACAAGATGTAGAACAAGGTCCCAACTGGATCATTGCTATGTAAGAGGAGCTCAATCAGTTTGAGACAAACAAAGTTTGGGAATTGGTTCCTAGACCAAAAAATCATCCAGTCATTGGAACTAAATGGGTCTACAGGAACAAGCTAGATGCAGATGGCAATATTGTGAGAAATAAAGCTAGACTAGTAGCTCAAGGATACTCACAGGAAGAAGGAATAGATTATGATCAGACTTTTGCACCAGTTGCAAGGTTAAAAGCAATCAGGATCTTCCTTGCATTTGCTGCATACAAGTAATTCAAGGTTTATCAAATGGATGTGAAGAGTGCATTCTTGAATGGAGAAATCAAAGAAGAAGTCTATGTGGAATAACCACCAGGTTTCATCCCTCCAACTCACTCCTCTTTTGTATTTAAGCTTAATAAAGCTCTCTATGGTCTTAAACAAGCTCCCAGAGCATGGTATGAGACCTAAGCTAGTTTTCTATTAGAGAATAAATTATGTAGTGGCATAGTAGATAAAACCCTATTTTCAGGATACATAAAAATCAAACTTTACTAGTTCAAATATATGTAGATGATATTATCTTTGGCTCTACTGATTCAAATTTATGCATAAGATTTTCTAATCTAATGCAATCTAAATTTGAAATGAGTAGTATGGGTGAACTATCATACTTCCTTGGTCTTCAAGTGAAGCAAACTCCAAATGGAATCTTCATATCCCAATCTAAGTATGCTAAGGAATTAGTGAAAAGATTTGGTATGTCTGATTCTTCCACCATGAAAACACCCATGCCCTCTAATGCTGTTGTTGATAATGATGAATCAGGGAAACCTGTTGATCAAAAGGTATATAGAGCAATTGTTGGCTCATTACTTTATTTAACAGCAAGTAGGCCTGATATAATGTGGGTGGTTATATTTGCAGGCCCTATATGGATATTTGCAGCCCAATTTTTACGAGTTATTACGTGCCTTTTGAAAATACTCTTTGTTAGGTGCATTTTTAGGAAAAGTGTTCAACATGAAAGTTGTAGATCTCGTCGAAATCTACAACTTTGATGTTGAACACTTTTCCTAAAAATGCACCTAACATTGCGTATTTTCAAAAGGCGCGAGACTATTGTGAAATTTTTCGCGCCTTTTGAAAATACGCAATGTTAGGTGCATTTTTAGGAAAAGTGTTCAACATGAAAGTTGTAGATCTCGACGAGATCTACAACTTTCATGTTGAACACTTTTCCTAAAAATGCACCTAACAAAGAGTATTTTCAAAAGGCGCGTAATAACTCGTAAAAATTGGGCTGCAAATATCCATATAGGGCCTGCAAATATAATTACCGTATAATGATTGCTACTTGTATATGTGCTAGGTTTCAAGTTAACCCCAAAGAATCTAACCTAATTTTATTAACAAGAATTTGAGATATATAAAGGGTTGTCCAAATCTAGGACTTTGGTATCCAACAACATCTGAATTTGAATTAACTAGATTCTCAAATTTAGATTATGCTGGATGCAGAGTAGACAGGAAAAGCACATCAGGAACTTGTCAGTTTCTTGGTGATAGGCTTGTGTCTTGGTTTTGTAAGAAACAAACATCTGTGTCTACATCAACAGCTGAAGCTGAGTATATAGCTGCAGGCAGTTGCTGCTCACAGATGTTGTGGATACAAAATCAGCTCTTAGAATATGGTGTCAACTTAAATAATTCAATTATATTTTATGATAATACTAGTGCAATATCTATAACACAATATCCAGTTCTCCATAGTAGGACTAAACATATAGAAATTAGGCACCACTTCCTTAGGGATAATGTGGATAAAAATAAAATTTGCTTACAATTCATCTCTACTGATTTGCAAAGGGCTGATATTTTCACTAAACCCTTGGATGAAAAGAAACATATTTTCTTTTTAAATCAGCTAGGAATGATAGATGGAGATTCAATTAATTAAAAATTAAATCTTCTATTTATCCCCTCATTCCCTTCAATATCAAACTAAGTTTTTCTGATTATCTGTATGCCTACAGAATTGCTTCTCTCTCTAGTTCCCTTTGCACTTGATCTCTATTTCATTTTGCAGGAACAATAGCAATATAAAGATGGCATCCTTCCCTACCTCCTCAAATGTCCCTTCTTCTAGGGGCCTAGCCTCAGGCTTTCCTGAAACTAGGCAGGGGGAGATGTCTTGAAGAAGCTCCATATGATGCAGTTGCTCAGGGGGAGATATTCTATAAACCAGGCAAGGGGAGAAAGGTGAAGAACCTCCAGTCTCAGGGGGAGATACTCTCAGGGGGAGATGCTTTCAGAAAGGGCAAGATGACTTATGAAGAAGCTTCATATATTGCAGATTCAGAATACAGTTTTTGATATAGAAGAAGAATCAAATTCAGATTATGACAGATTTAGGAAGATGTTATAGCAGATTATGAAATAATTTCAGTTAGAGCAGATATTAAATTCAGATTATAAAGATTCAGTTCAGATCAACAATTTCAGAAAGCTGAAAAATAGCAAATATAGCTCAGACATCAAATTCAGACTCAGCAGATACAACTTAGACAATCAAGTCAGAAAGCAAGAACTCAGTTCAGACAATCAGATTTCAGAATTCAGAAAGCAAATTTCAGAGAAAATCAAAGGTTCTGATTGTGTTTTTATTAGTTTTAATTTCAATGTAATGTTTCAGAACTCAGAGTATTATTTATTCTATATCTGATGAACTATTTAAAATATATCAAATATATATGCTCTGTTGTTTCTGTTTGTATTATTTAATTTTTGTCAAATAGTGTCCTAACCCAAATAGGGGGATATTGTTGGAACAACCCTATTACTGATTTGGGCTAGGATCACTATCTGTTGACTAGGATCAAGTTAACCCCAATGTATAGTCTATGGGTCATGGTTTTAGGCTGATAGAACTAAGGAAAAGATTCAGTTTCTGCGTTCGACGAACTCAATACTGCATTCGACGAACTCAATACTGCATTCGACGAACTACTCTCTGCGTTCGATGAACGGCTTACACTCTGCGTTCGACGAACGGCTTGCTTCAAGCCCGTGTCAGCGGTCGACGATCTTCAGTCTCAGCGGCTCAGCGTCTCAACGACTAAGAGGCTTAGCGACTCAGCGTCTCAGCGGTCGACGAAATTATCCAGTCTCAGCGGTCGACGTTTTTGCTCAGTTCAGAGGTCGACGAATTTGCGTCCAATGAATACCTTCCGATCGACGAAATATCTTCTCAGCTCAACAAATTTAATTCTTCCAGCAAGATTCATTTGAGGTCGACGAACTAAATATTGTGTTCGACGAAAATCTTGAGATCGACGAAAATTGCAATACAACAGACTTATTTCAGAAGATTATACTATTCATTCTCTAAACTTAGATCTCTTCAGCAATGGCTCTTTTATATTAGATACGTAAGGATGATATATTTCCTTTTATTATTTACAGATTATAGCCGTTGACATATTCTCGGAAAAGTACATTTCATGGAAAAGGAAAGAGATATACGGCGTGTCAGATTTATAGTTCCCAGATATACTTATTCCTTAATTCAAGGGATTTGATTTTTAAATATTATCAAAAGAAAAGGGAAGAATATAGACAAAATTATTACTTCCATACTTTCACGACAAACATACAGAACATATCAATATAGCTGTACAGAGAAAAAGAAGAAAAGGTTACAGGAAGAACAAGAAGAACAAAAGCTAACAGATCTTCTTCTTCCTCAATAGCAGCACTCATTCTCTGAGAACAACTTCAACAATACTCTCTCAGTCATCATCTGCAAGTACAGATTTTCAAAAGAGCAACAAAAATCTGAAGAACTTATTCTTCCAGATTAATCAGATACAGGAAAATTATTTGATTCAAGTGAAAGCTCCATCCTAAAGCTGTCAAGCATTTCATATCAAACAGAGGAGCTTTACAACATACATCCACTAGAGTCTTCTCTCAGCATATTGAAAGAGAAGAACTTCATAAACCCTTATATCCTCTTTTGTACAGGGTTATAACTCCTTTCAAAAGTTAAACCTTTGGTGACAGGGAACCTGAACAAAAACCTGTAGTTGGATTAGAGCACCTGATCAAAAGCTCACTTTGGTGAGTGGACACCTGAACAAAAACCCCTTGGTGATAGGGCACCTGATCAAAAACCTAGTGGATCCTACCAAGTGTGGTAGAAGAGTAGACGTACCCAGATTTATTGGGGAACTACTATACAAATCTTTGTGTCTCTGTGCTTGTAATTTTCTGTGTTGCTGTGTTGTGTGTCTTCTTTGTGTTTGTTTTTATTACTCACTCAATATACATATATATATCACTATTTTAATTCCGCTATAAAATTAAGGGAAAAGCTTTTAACACTCTATTCACCCCCCTCTAGAGTAACATTAAGATCTAACCTCCACTTTCAATAATGCGTGAGTCTAGTATGAGGAGAGAAATGGTCATGTACCAGGAGTTGAAAGGTAAGTATCATGGTTCGTTTGAGTGCTCGCACTCTACTCATCGTCTCCTCGGCCCATCGTGTCATCCTCAACAATGAAGTTGGGCTGCGAGGTCTGAGGTTTTGAAATAGAAAAGTTATAAGAGAAATTGTAAGTGAGCAAACGAAGGAGGGAGACTCACACCTGATCGGATGTCACGAAACCCAGGTTGAACCTGGGTTGTTGTTTTAGTCCTGACGGAGTTGTCGCCCCTCCTAGAGACTCGCACCTCACCCTCTTGGCGACCCTTTTTCCTGCGAGCCTCAGTGGCATGCACAAACTGTGATCGGAGATGATGGAAAACAACCAAGAAGAGGCCACCTCATTCTTTTCCTTGAGGGTGATGAGGCAATCTAGGATGTTCTTGCAAGACTACATAATGGCAATTAGCTGAGGGGAAGCGAAGACACAAGGTAAGGAAAAGGAGGGATCGTTGGAGTGTTTTCCCCTCCCCCATAATATCCATAATACCCGGTGGGTCGCACCGAAGTTTTCTCTTTGAAATTAAGGCACTCGCCAAATACTCGAGGTTGAACTGTCTTTCCGAGCTTGAGGAAAGCTCGCAAGGAGCGGGGATTATGTACAACCCCAGGTTTGCAGAGTGGACCCAACTAGCTCAACAGGTAGAAGGGGAAAGACTCACCTACCTCCAGCATTATCGTTACCACGAGGTGTTAAGCCCAGGCGAGTCGAATCGCCTCTAGCCGATCGGTGAGTTGACTCGCCTTTAGGAGATCGCCTAGACTTCTAGCCGATATGCGAGTGCACCCCCGATAGCTAATGCCAACCCTCGGTTTGGGGCAAGCGCGAGCATCCAGTCACATTGGGTACTCGCCACCCCTAGGCGAGCATGCCTCAAGTGGCATTGACTCACCCCTAGAGGGTACCCAATTTTTCTAGGAGACCCCATTTTTCCAAACAACGGGATTCCACTGTTGGCAAACTAATTTGTGTTGTGTTTAGTAAAACCAAAAGGTTGGATTCATCTATCCACACACCATCTTCAGAAAACTATAAATAGACCCGCAAGGGTACCTTTGAAGAGCACTTCTATTTTGTGCTTTCTCTCTCCTTAGGCTATTTCTGGTTAGGGAGAGCTCCAGCACTCTATTTGTCATGGTTTTTGGGCTGAGAGTCTGGTGCTCTTCAGTTCCCTCTAGGGTGCCCGGCTCAGCATTGGCTTGGTAGGGGAAGTTCTCTTTGATCTTCCAAGTTTGTGGTGGGATGTCCTCACTGCAGCTCACGGGGTCTGTTTCTAGTTTCCCACCTTTGTGAGTGAGGTTCTTCGCTCTGAGTGTCTGGCCCAGTATTCTAACTCAGGAGAAGTAAAAGCAAGCTACATCAGTCCGAACTCCTCTTGAACAATGGTTTCAAGGTTCAACAAGGGGAGTTTGAATCACCCCTGCTCGCAAGCTCTCCTTCAGAACTGACATCTCATTCATAGGAGAGGCTATCCACAAGCCTGAGCTCTCATTTCTCTCTTCTGTGTTGTCTGCGATGTTGGCTTAGCTCCTGGTTTTCAGAGGGGAAGTGACAGAAAACTTTCGGGTTAGTGGCGGGACATCCTCGCAGCAGCCTATGGGTATGTTTGTAAGAAACCGTCGAATAGATAATGAAAGCTAGTTTTTGACTCGAAATACTCATTCCTTGGGATTCGATGATGAGAGAAGTAACTCAAGCTACCACCTCAGTCTGAACTCAGTTGAAAAGGTTTTTGGGTTTCAACATTTTTTGGTGCGGTGAACATGGACCGGTAGCTTGTGAAGAAAATCTCACCCGACGATCTCATGTCTGAACATGGCGAACATGAAACTGGCAAGAGGAACTCGCCTCGCATGGGAGAGTTCGTGACGAGAAGAGAGTTTGCAGAGTTCAGGAAGTCAATGGAGGACACTCTGAGAGCCTTGTTAGCGCCTTGCGTAGAGGCATGGAGTGCTTCCCTAGTGGTCACCACCAGGCGATTTTGCAAGGAAAGCGCTTTGGAGGAGGATCAGACCCTCCATGCATGAGTCCTCTTCACGAGCCCGCATGATACTCATTACTCGGAGGGCGAGTACGCCTGAGTTCGCCAAGCCCATTAAATCACACCAGTGAGTTCGTTTTGTGAGTTGGTGCAGACCGGCCATGTCCATAAAGGATTCACGGATCTGGTGATGAATTACTACTCTTGGAGGGAGGATGTCGTCCAACATCTGTAGTGGTTTGAGGACGCGGTCTCGATCAGGCAGACGACAGATGCCTTTAAATGTTGTTTGTTTGTCATCTCTTTCAAGGGAATGGTCAGGGATTGGTTTCACCTGCTACCGACCTACTCGATTTATAGCTTCGAAGACCTGTGCAGGGATTTCTTGCTCCATTTTTCCACCTCGAAGAAAGGCAAGAAGGGCCTAAAAGCCCTCTTTCTCATCAAGCAGGGACCTTAGGAGTTGTTGGGGACCTATGTAGATTGCTTTCAGGAGGAGATCATAGTGGTTTAGGAGGAGCTGGGACATACCCTCGTGATCGCTTTCAATCCGGGCTTACAAGAGGGACTCTTCAAGATAGAGTTAGCCCAGAACCCCCTTGTCATTCGAAGAACTGATCGGCAGAGTTGGGCGGTATATAGAAAGTGAGGAGAATATCTAGGGATTTATTGCCAAGTTGGCCAAGCTGGACGGAGTTGGAGAGAAGGAGGCCACAGGAGGCAGTAGAGCAGAGGTCAAGAGAAGGGAAGAGACGAAGAGGCAGGAGAGATGAAAACCTCATGGGAGTCAGGATCAGCGGGATCAGGAGATGAGGTTCCAAGCCCCGCCCAATAGGTTATCATGCAGGCTAGTGGGAGGAGGCTATCAGGGCAGGCTGGGGAGAAGGTTCTCTCCCGAGTGTCATGCCCACTATAATTCCTTAGAGAGGAGACAGGGCTCAAGGAGGCAAAATCAGGCATCCCTTCGAGAGGCGAATGTGATTGGGAAAGGCTAGAGATGAGGTTAAGGAGCAAGAGCCCGACAACCCAGGAAGGAGGAGCAACGAAGAGTAATGCCTCACTGTGACTTCCACCAGGTGGAAGGCCACGTGACAGCGACGTACCCAGAGTTCTTGGAGGTAAGGAAAGAAGCTAGAGGAAGAGTCCCGAAAGTGCAGGAAGATCAAGGAGGAGGAAAAGTTGTGAAGAACGAGGGGTGGGGGAGGAGGAGCCCCCACCCCAAGAAGGTGCGGAGATCGAACGGACCTAGGTGGTCACGGAGGAATTGGTGTCATCCACGGAGGAGTGGGGTTGGAGGAAACCTGAAAGGGGAGCCTCCATGCAGTGTATTATTGGAGCATAACTTTGCCTTCCCAGAACCCCCCCTGATGGGAGAGATTGCCTTCTCAGAATAGGACGTGCTAGGGAAGTACAACCCCTTCCATGACGCGGTGGTGATCCAGGACATGGCAGAAAACTACACGGTCTCCCGCATCATCATGGACAATGGAAGATCCGTCAATGTGGTCTTCAAGAAGACGTTCGATGCGATGAAGATGGAAGAGGAGAGGGTGACCGCCATGGAGGGGCCACTCTTTGGATTCTCAGAGGAATGAAAGAAGTTGGAAGGAGGAGTGATACTGGTCACGACTTTGGGAGGAACGACGAAGAGCCGTAGGTTCGTCATAGTCGATGCCCCAAGCAGCTACAATGCCATCTTTGGCAGCCCACTCATTAATGACTATTAGTGCGTGACCTCATCCTACCAATAGTGCTTTAAGTATAACCAAGGAGGGTTGCAGATCAAGATAAGGAGAAATCCCAGGGTGGTGAGACAGTGCTGCCTCAGCGCTGTCAATACCATCAGCAGGAAAGTGGAGGCCAAGGAGGCAGACAGGATGATAGAGGAGATAGCAAGTTAAGAGGCAGTTGAGGGAGTGGAGGAGAAGGAGATCCAAACTGAGGGCGGGTGGTTCGGGAAGATAAAGATCAGTGGGGAGCTGAAGGAAGAAGATAAGGAGAAAATCATGTCATGTATCTAGGAGAAGGTGAACATCTTCGCTTGGAGCACCGCTGACATGCAAGGCATCGACGCGGACATTGCTTGCCACCACCTCAACCTCGATAGTGGAGTCCACCCCATCCAACAGAAGAAGAAGGGAACAACCACCACTCTGGTCGAGCCCATCCGAGAGGAGGTGGGGAAGTTGTTGGATACAGGGTTTGTGTCAGAGATTCAGTACCCAGACTGGGTCTCCAATGTTATAATGGTGAAGAAAGGAGACGGAAGGTGGAGAATATGTATCAATTTTTCAATCCTTAATAAAGCTTGTCTCAAGGATAGTTATCCTTTACCTCAGATCGACGCGTTGGTAGACTCTGCTGTTGGTTTTCATATAATGAGTTTTTTTATGCTTTTTCTTGTTACTACCAAATCCGTATGCACCCCCGCCCCTTCCACACGTGAAAAATGTGTCCTTCATCACCAACGACGGGTGTTACTACTATATGATGATGCTCTTTGGGCTCAAAAATGCAGGTGCAACATACTAGAGAAGTATGGACAGGGTGTTATGAGATCAGAAGAGGACAAATGTTGAGGTGTACGTCTATGACCTTACGGTAAAGAGCAAGAGCGTGGACGAACATCTCCGAGACTTGGAAGAAACCTTCACGACTCTCTGAAGGTTCAAAATGATGCTAACCCGATGAAGTTCGTGTTCGTGCCAGGGAAGGGATAATTCCTTGGCCACCTCTTGACCCCAGTAGTAGCGGAGCCAAACCTTGATAAGGTCAAGTCCATCATGGAAATGGAGGCATCCAGGTGCATGAACGAAGTTCAACGCTTGACAGGCGGCTTGGCATGGTTGAGTAGATTCCTCTCCAGGTTTGGGGAAAAGTGCTCACCCTTCTTTAAGACCCTCCGAGATAATAAAAAGTTTGAATGGTCGGCGGAGTGTCAGGTTGCCTTCCATAGCTTGAAACTCCAGCTGACGCAGACGCTTTTGTTATAAGGACCAAGGGATGGTGATGTAGGAACTACCGGGCGTGCACGACTGCGGATGAAGACTATTAATTTGGCTACTAAATGAAGGTTCGATAAGCCTCTTTAGATCCCCCAAGGGCTATAAAGCCAATGTTCGATCAAGCGAAAGGGACCCACCCGGTCCGGACGATCCAAGAAATGCAACGAAAATAAAATTCTGAGAGTTAACAAATTTAGCCAAGCAACCCCTAGAGGTTTGCACACGATCTTCCAATGCACGCACAAGAAGATATTAAGATCATCACTTAGCATGCACTCAAGTGGTCCTTCTACAAAAATTCACCATTACAAGCAAATATCAATGTTTTCGCGGCGAATTCATGGGCGCAACATTTGAGTGCTTAGATTCTTCTGGGTGAGGAATATCCCAATGAAAATTTTCAACCACGCAAGTTTCCTTTCCGATCAATTGAACGGGGACACGACGACGAGCGAAACTCACTCTGATTTGTTCTCCACTTCCAGGCTTACACAATAGAAATTCACATCACAAGAACTTGAATAGAAAAGAGGTGAGTCACTCGGAAGATGGTGGAGAGAGGAAGTGCGTTACCCAACCAGATGGATCCGAAAAAACCAATTGCCTCTAGCGTCGGCGCAAGGAGTCACCTTGGTGGAAGGGGAGAAGCACCACCCGACCCCGATAGCACAGATCTCACCAGAGGAGGGCGCTCGTCGCTGGGGGAGATGGAGCTCGCCGAATGGATCGCCCTTGGCCTTGTTTGTCATGCCAAAGGGAGGAGCGTCGCTGACCACGCCAACTGGATTAGGGAGGGGGAGGTTGGTATCACGTCGGGAAGGAGGAGCGAGGCCGCTGGTATCATGCCAAGCGGACGCTGCCAGTGTCGCGTCGGAGCTGAATCTGGAAGCCCGCACTGGATCACCCTTCTCAGGCTCTCACGACAAGGAAGAAAGAAATCCCCTTTCTTTCTTTTTTTAATTCCACCATACCTTAATTTCATTAAGAGGGGTATATATATACTCCTCAAAAAATAACTCATCCTAGCCATACATATGATGATCTCTAATCCTAGCCATCCAAGGTTCTAAAGTCCCCCAAAAATGCAGGAAATAAAAGGAGATAAAACGTCCGTGACCGCCTAACATTTTGGTCGATCGGGCGCGCACGATTAAATATATGTGAAACACAATAGTTTATAAAATAACGAGCTAGTTAAATGCCCAATTTAGCGGACCATGTCGCGATAAGACCTCCTCGTGTTGGGTCGGAGATTGTAGTGTTGCGCTATGTCATCAAGTGGTGTCGGGTCGGCGCCATCAATCCTCCCCCGCTCAATAGCACTTGTCATCGGTGAGTGGTCCAAGCGGTAATGATGTAGCATGTCCTCGTCAAGACGTTCCATCTCCAAGGCGGTCACCCATGTAGCGTCGCAAGATGGGTGATATTTCCAATGAACCAAGTAGCGGTGCACACCGCCATTTAAAGAAGCCATGATGTGGTACAATATGCAATACGGGACGGAGATCGTCGTTGGGAACTTGGGAAAAGCATTAGAAGAAAATATAGGATCGACCATACCCCCATGTAAATGTGTGGCGGGTACATCCGATGTGGCAACATTTAAGGGTGGGGGTCGCTCACTATCCCATGAGAATGGCTGGAAGGAGATGAAGAAGAAGAAGGGGCAAATAGTTCTTGCGGTGCTTCATGGAAAAGTGTAAGATCGGAAACATTAAACATTGGGTGTATTCCCCAATCGTGACGCAAGTCAAGCACGTACGCATTATCACCCAATTTCTTTAAAATCTTGAAGGTCTGTCACGCCAGTTGGCAATTTCTTGACGGCACCCGTGGGAAGCCGCTCGGGAATTAACTTGACCAAGACTAAATCTCCGGTGTCAAAGACTTGTGCCCGTTTGTGTATGTTCGCGTCCGATTGATAAACCTTGTAAGTAGCAATTAGTCATTGGTGGATCTCTTTGTGCAAAGCATGAAGGTGATGAGCAAAATCATGTGCAAATTGACTTGTTTTATACGTGGGAGGTAACGAAATCAAGTCAAGCGGCACACGTGCGTTTTAACCATGCGCAATTTCATTTGGGGAGAGGCCCGCAGAGCGATTCTTGGAATTATTATATGCGAGTTGTGCATGGGGAAGGGTGAGATCCCAAGTCCCCTTGTGGTCGCCCACGAGACATCGGAGCAACTTACCCAAACTCTGATTGACCACTTCGGTTTGACCATCCGATTGGGGATGGTAAGCCACGAAAAATAGGAGTTTGGTGCCCAACAAAATCCACAATGTTTTCCAAAAATAAGACATAAATTTAACATCCCTATCAGAAACAATTGTTTTAGGGAGCCCGCGATGACTAATGACTTCCTTAAAATAAAGTTTGGCAATATGCGACCCGTCGTTGGTGCATTTGCATGGAATAAAATACGCCATTTTGGAAAAACGGTCTACAACTACCAAAATAGAATCGTGGCGGCATTGTGGCAATGGTAGACCCAAGATAAAATCTATGCTAACGTCATCCCATGAGACGGAAGGAATGGGGAGCGGCGTGTATAAACCCGTGTTGTGCTTGGTGCCTTTTGCAAGTTGGCATGTGTTGCAACTCCTCAAGACGCGATTAACCATTCGTTTCAAACAGGGCCAAAAGAACTTGTCCTCGACCAAAGATATGGTTTGGTCGCGGCCAAAGTGACCACCCAAACTGCCACTGTGCAGCTCCCAAATAATAAAGAGATGGAGGGAGGAATCCAGAATGCACAACCAGGCACCCTTGAATAAATACCCATCACGAAGGAAGTTTTCGGAAATAGTATGAGGGGTGGGTGCTTGTAGGGATTGAAAGATGTCCTTGAAGTCCTTGCACTCGGCATAATCGTGACGTATACATTCAAAGCCTAGGACTCTCACGTCAAGGGTAGTCAACAGTAAGCTAACGTGGCTAAGCACAAGCGCAAGAGATAATGACGTCAATGACGTTGGCTTTGCACAAGCGCATAAAACTCACGTTCGTAGTTTGAATAATTAAGCTTGGTCCCACTTAACTTCTCGCTAATGAATCCTACAGGGTGGCCTTCATGACTTAACACTCCACCTATGCCCGCATCCGAGGCGTCACAAGAGACCTCAACAATTTTATTAAAATCGGGTAACCGGAGAACTAGTGCCTCGGTCATCAAAGTTTTAATTTTATTGAAGGCGAAAGATGCGGATTTAGGCCCAGTAAACTCACCAAGTTGCATGCATTCGGTAATCGGAGCCATGATGGCGCTAAAGTTGTGAATTAAACGATGATAAAAGGTGGATAAACCATGAAAGCTACGAACATCACAGATAGATTTAGGTTCCGGCCAATCTACAATCACTTGAATTTTCGCGGGATCAACCTTAATACCTTCTGCACCCATAATATATCCAAAAAGGAGACAGAAGAATCCATAAAGACACATTTCTTCAAATTAATATATAATTTTTCCATCCGCAAAACCTCAAATACTTATCGTAAATGGGAGGTATGTTCATGTGTGGATGTGCTATAAACAAGTAAGTCATCGAAATAGATTACCAAGAATTTGCCCATAAAACAATTAAAGATTTGTGTCATCATGCGAAAAAATGTGCTTGGGGCAATGGAAAGTTCGATGGGCATCACTAGCCATTCATATAAACCTTCTTTCGATTTGAACATGGTTTTCCATTCATCCCCTTCTCTAATTATTTTTTGGTGGTAGCCGCTTCGAAGATCAACCTTGGAAAAAATGGTGGCACCACTAAGCATATCCAATAAATCGTTTAAACGCGGGATGGGAAAATGGTATTTAATTGTGATTTATTTATGGCTCAGCTATCGACACACATTCTCCAAGAGCCATCCTTTTTCGGTGCAAGAAGTGTCGGCACCGCACATGGACTCAAATTATGTCACATAAGGCCTTTGGAGAGTAAATTGGAGAATTGGGCCTGAAGCTCCGCGTGGGCATTAGGATTAAGATGATAGTGTGGTAAGTTGTAAGGGAGGAGCCCGAAATAAAATCAATGGCGTGTTGGATACTCCTAAGGGGTGTAAATTTGGAGGGGAGTTCCTCAGGGTGGACATCCTTAAACTCCTCAAGTAAAGACACAATATCGATAGGCAAGGATGACGTGGAGAGGGGAAAGTCGTTAGCTTGAAGTAACACTAACGCATAGAGTATACCGCCGGAAAAACTATTCTTTTCAAATACTTTAGGATGCATCAAAGTGAGTGGTTGCATGGCGGCAGGAACGGTCGTGTCCTTGGTGTTAAGGTCCTTAGGTGCGGTGGGGCGCAAAGTGATGCGTCGGTCTTTGAATTTAAATTCATATGTGTTAGCACTACTGAAGTGAGTGACGTTGTAGTCATAGAGCCAAGCGCGACCTAGGACATGTCATGCATCCATGGCAATAATGTCGCACCAAACTTGGTCGACGTAGTCCTTAATGAAAAGGGGCACTAAGCAACGTTTGGTAACCGTAATAGAGGTCTTATTGACCTAAGCTACTTGGTAAGGAGCGGGGTGTGGTTTGGGAGTTAATTTCATTTGGAGAGCCGCTGCTTCGGAAACTACGTTCATGCAACTCCCACTATCAATAATGAGCTTGCAAGACTTGACACCGCTTCAGAAATACAAAGAAAAAATGCTAGAGCGCTTCCAATCTTGGCTACTACGTGTGGTAGTCAAGATACAACGCATGACCGAGAGATTGTTGGAGGCGTAATCCTCTTCCATATCGCTAGGAATATCGGATTCCTCAACATCAATACGCTCCTCGTATACTGTATCGTCGTTATCAGCTGTGGGTTCGATTAAGGTAACTAATTTGCGGCGAGCGGGACATTCAACAACATAGTGGCCGGGTTGATTACACGCGTAGCAAGTCACATGAGCTTTGCTAGTTGTGCCTATGGGTATGCGTTCGCCCGACGGGTCATTTGCTTTCCTAGCGGTGATGATAATGGATTTGGGATTATCTTGTAAGGCATTCTTCCCCTTAGAGTTATTATAGCGCATGAAGGTGGATTTGGATTGGAAAAATACTTTGGAGGCGAGTGCCAGCAGAATGATGGTCATTGAAATATGCTTCTCAATATCAAGTGTGACACTCATGGCGGTGTTGAGTTCATGGTGATCATAGTGCCGGATTTGGGTTTGGATTTCCGGGCGAAGGCCCTTAGGGAAGTGCGAAACGGTAAGCTTCAGCATCTCTTGGATCTCACAATGAATCATTAACTCGTTGAGTTCTCCCATATATTCACTCACCGAACGATTACCCTGGCGTAAGGAAGTGAACTCATCAAACATATTAGTTTGGTGGTAGGCGGGAATGAAGTGAGTGATGAGTAAGTTACGCATTTGGGGCCACGTGTGAGCTATTCCACCTACGCGACACTCTTCATTTAACCAAAACACTTGATCACGCCCCTCTAATTTCATGCGAGCAACGATAACCCTTGGGTCATCATCCAACCGTTGCCACTCAAAATAGCGTTCCATTTTGATGAGCCAATCCCGAAAATGCTTCGGGTCGCCCAAGCCATCGTAAGTCGGGGCGTCAATTTTAATGCGCCGATTGAGATCATTATTCCAATCCGCATGCGGGGCATTGTCGGCCGCATTTGTAGGTGCGCATGGAGGGTTATTCGATGGGTTGCGAGGAGAGGTATTTTTTGGGGGCGGGTTTTGAAAAACAGTTTGAAGTATTTGCGTCAAGGTGGAAAATGCTGCGGTGAGGTGAGCGATTTGACCGGTCAAATCACATTGGACAGCCGCTAGTTATGCTTGTGTAACCTCTCAATTATCAGGATTGTCATCCATCATATCAGACGCGGATGAGGTTCGGGAATAGTCATTCCTCGACCATGTGTGCATGCAATTAACGTGGACACAATAGGACCGGCAAAAGTTAAGAAACTTTTTGCGGCTAATATCTGATACCAAATTGATGTAGGAAGTGCCGGGCGTGCACGACTGCGGATGATGACTATTAATTCGTCTACTAAATGAAGGTTTCGCTAAGCCTCTTTAGATCCCCCAAGGGCTATAAAGCCAATGTTCGATCAAGCGAAAGGGACCCACCCGGTCCGGACAATCCAAGAAATGCAACGAAAATAAAATTCTGAGAGTTAACAAATTTAGCCAAGCAACCCCTAGAGGATTGCACACGATCTTCCATCGCACGCACAAGAAGATATTAAGATCAACACGTAGCATGCACTCAAGTGATCCTCTTACAAAAATTCACCATTACAAGCAAATATCAATGTTTTCGCGGCGAATTCGCGGGCGCAGCGTTTGAGCTCTTAGATTCTTTCTGGTGAGGAGAAATCCCAATGAAAATTTTCAACCACGCGCGTGATGAGTAATTTATTTACTCATCTTTTAGTATAGTTTAATTATTATTTTAATATGATATTATGTTATTTATCTAAATTATATCATATAAATCTCTCCTATTGTAATTTCATAAGCTAACTTAAGTTTATTTTGTGTTGCTAGGTTTTCTGGACACTTTGAGCAAAAATGTCAAGTACACGCCCAAGGTCACGGGCGTGACCAAGGGCGTGACATCATAGTCATGGTCGGAACCCCACCACTAGCTGCCAGCACGCCTGCCACGTAATTTAAAGTTACACGCCCTAGCTCACGGGCGTGACCTGGGGGCGTGACCATTGGATAAGAACTGCGTTCGACAAATTAGCGGGAGATCGACGAACTACCGCCTGACGAACTCCGTTCGACGAACTGCGTTCGACGAAATTGCGGGAGATCGACGAACCACCGCCTGGCGACCTCCGTTCGACGAAATTGCGGGAGTTCGACGAACTGCCACCTGACGACCTCCGATCGACGAACGGGCGAGAGTTTGACGAATGTTCAACAACGCGCCTTCCCGCCAAAGATTTCCCGCCAGCAGCATATTTAAAGATTACACGCACCATGTCACGGGCGTGACCTAGGGCGTTACGCGCCGAAAACGCCTGCATTGAAGCCAGAACGCGCCCTCTCCGCCAGCACCGATCACACCCCCTATACGGCCCTTGGTCACGGGCGTGACCAAGGGCGTGTAACATCAAATTTTTGCCTATTTAAAGGGAGCTCCTACAGAACTCAAGGGATGAAGTTTTTGAAGTTCTAGCTTATTTCTTGCACTTTTTTCCTACTCTTGTATGTCTTTTTCTTCTTGCACTTTTATTTCCCAAGCTTGTAACTTCAAATTTCTAGTTGTAGTTTCATTTGCAAATTAATAAAATAGTTACTTTTCTCTTATTCTACTCTCATTTTTAATCATGCACTTCTTTTATTTCGTTGTTTCCTCCATCTCTATGAGTAGCTAAATTATATTAGTACTCAACCGAGATGATCCAAGGGAAATATAATTCATGATTTAATTTCTAGCTTCTCTTTCTCTTCCTTAGAATACTTAAGATTTATCCTTGAACTTATTTGGATTGAGATTATATTATCGATATATAATTCTCATTCTTGTTTTCGTAATCTAATAACCGAGAGGTTTTGAATTCGAATCGATCATTTCAAGGATAAAGAGGGTTGAATGCACTCCTCAAGCGAGGATGACATAATTCTCCCGGATTAGAGTCAAATCCAATAGAGGGGTTCACTACAATAAAGCGAGTTTTAGGGATTTTGATTCTAGAATGAAAGTTTAATTGATCAACCTAAACTCAGTTGAGCGTATCCTCGAGAGAGGTGTGTTCATAAATCGGGAACCTCCACGGTCAAGTAATTTCTTAGGAGAATTAGAAGTTGTTCTTATTATATTTTATTTTCCAAGGTGATTCAAGGTTGAGTACTAGTCTTTAAACTCATTAATTTAAAATAAGCTATTTCTCCTTTTTGCAACCAACCAACCACAAGTTTTATTCGATAAGATAATAGAGATTTTCTGAAGTAAGAGTAATCAACCGCCCCGAGTCTAATATGACCTTGGTTTTTTATAACCTATACTACATTCGATACGTTACACTTGCCGTTATCGTTTGCGGATATAGTTTTGCGCATCAAGTTTTTGGTGCCATTGTCGGGGACTACGGTTGATATTTTGAAAAACGAAATATCTATTAATTTTATCTTTTCTTTTCTTATTTTTAAGGTGCAACTAAATTCCTGGAAAGGACGCTTTGGGCTTGAATTCCCATCACAACCTCTAGTACCTTGCGAGCCCTTCATCGGGTTGACCTTGGGAAGTCCACGACTAATTATAATTCACCTAAATAAAATAAATAAAATAAAAATCTTCAAAAAAAAAATTATTTATATATTAAAAAAATTATAAAAAATTATAAATTTTTTTTATAAAAATATTTATCTAAATTTTTATTTTATTTTATTTATCTTATTCGCATCTTTTCCTCTTTTAGTTTTGGTTTATGACCCGAGGAAACTCTTCAAATAATCTTGAATTTTGTTTTGATCCGGAAATCGAGCGCACCTTGCAGCGACGTCTCCGATTTAGTGATCTACCAATAATTCGAGAAGAGTCAATCAGAGAAACTAACGAGGGAGTAATGGAAGATCCCAACCATAATGAGGCACCGCTACGGACCATGTCCTATTATGCGAGGCCAAATTGGGAGGGAACACAATCTAGTATTATTCGCCCGGCGATGGTGAATAATAATTTTGAAATTAAAATGAGTATCATTCAAATGGTACAGCAAACCGTCATTTTTGACGACTTACCAGATGAAGACCCAAATTTACATTTATTAAATTTTTTGGAAATTTGCGATACGTTTAAAATCAATGGCGTCACCGATGACGCCATTCATTTGCGTCTATTTGCATTCTCTTTGCGGACTAATGCCAAGCAATGGTTGGGATCTCTTCTTAGAGGTTCCATCAGTACATGGGCCGAAATGACGGAGAAATTTTTAACGAAATATTTTCCTCCGGCGAAGTCCGCTAAATTATGTACGGACATTCTCTCGTTTACGCAAATAGACTCGGAGTCTCTCTATGACACATGGGAGCGCTTCAAGGAATTATTGCGGAGATGTCCTAGCCACGCCCTTCCTTTATGGAAAAAAGTTCAAACATTCTACAATGGTTTGAATCTCCAAACGAGGAAAATGATTGATGCGACAGCTGGGGGAACTCTAAATAACAAAACCCCAGATGCCGCTCAAGAGTTTTTTGAGGAGATGGCCATGAATGCTTATCAGTGGAATGCGCCACGGTCGCGTCCTAACAAACCGACCAGACTCTTTGAAGTCGAGGGCACCCCGAATTTAGCATATCAAGTAGAATGGCTCACTAAGCAAATGACGGAGATGTCTGCTTCCTCTGCCACTAACGGGGCTAATAACCATAATAATAATAATATTAATCAAGAGCAAATAGATTATATGGGGAACTCCTATCGTCCTCCTTATAACCCAAATAATAATCTTCCTAATAGCTATAATCCGGGTTTAAGGAACCACCCAAATTTTTCATGGAGCAACCCCAATAATGCTCAACGCCCCCCACAAGCGAATCCTCCCGAATTCGCTCCACCACAACCACCAAAGGCCCCTTCACTTGAAGAGGTCTTCACCAAATACGTCGCCTCTACTGATTCCAATATCCGGAACCTTTCCGGATCCATAAAAAGCTTGGAAAATCAAATTGGACAGCTCGCCAAAATGTTTTCTGAACGCCAGCAAGGAGCTCTGCCGGGCAATACTGAGCCCAACCCATGGGAGATTGCCAACGCAATTACCCTCCGTAGCAGAAAGGAGGTAACTTCTTCAAATTTGGTCGAGCCCGAGGTAAACGTTTCAACTTCAACTCTGCAAGTTATTTCTTCTACTCTACCTTCTTCTACTTTAGCTCCGCGTATTCTTAAAAATCCTTCTATTCCTTATCCTTCGCAATTTAAAGATAAACGCAATGAGGAGCAATATAAGAAATTTATTGAAATTTTAAAATAAATTCAAATAAATGTATCATTTTGCGAAGCGATCGCCCAAATGCCCAAATACGCTATATATCTAAAGGATTTACTGTCTAACAAAAAGAAACTTGAAAATTTTTTGCGTATATATCTAAACGCAGAATGCTCGACAGTTTTATTAAATAAATTACCGCAAAAATTAAACGATCTGGGAAGGTTCTCCATCCCGTGCTTGTTCGGTAATTTCTTAATAAAACACGCCTTGGCATATTTGGGCGCTAGTATTAATTTGATGCCATTTTCATTATTTAAAAAGCTTGGTTTGGGCAACCCAAGCCCAACCAATATAAGCATCCAACTAGCGGACAGATCAATAAAATACCTGATAGGGGTCATTGAGGATGTGCTTGTCAAGGTTGACAAATTTATCTTCCCGGTAGATTTTGTCATCCTAGACATTGAGGAAGACGCCGAAGTCCATATTATTCTCGGACGTCCTTTCCTCGCCACCTCTCGGGCAATTATTGATGTTAGTAATGGCAAACTTCTCCTACGAGTTAGGGATGAAGAAGTGACTTTTAGTATAAACAACTCTATGAGAAATTCTTTTTCTAATGACGACTCTTATTTTACCTTAGAATCAAATATTGAAGAGGAAATAACGTCATTTTCTAAAATAATTTCACCTTTATTTGAAAATCCGGAAATTGAAAATTTATTTTGTCTAAAAGAAATAACTCGGCCGCTCAAATTTGAAGAAGTAAAATTAAACATTTCTAAAATAAAAACATCTTACGAGAAGCCACCGAGTTTAGAATTAAAACAATTGTCGGAACATTTAAAATATTTATTTTTAGAAAAAAATTCAAAATTGCCCGTAATAATATCTTCCGCACTTAACGATTCGGAAATTTCCGAATTAATTAAAATATTAAATAATCACCGCCATGCAATTGCTTGGCAAATTTCAGATATTAAGGGGGATTAACCCCTCATTTTGCACGCACAAAATTAATTTAGAAAATAATTCTCGCAGTACTATTCAGCCTCAATGATGGCTTAATCCAAACATGAAGGACATCGTTAAGGCTGAAATTATTAAATGATTAGATGCGGGAATTGTTTACCCAATTTCTGATAGCACTTGGGTTAGCCCAGTGCAAGTCGTGCCTAAAAAGGGTGGAATAACGGTAATCACTAATGAAAATAATGAGTTGATTCCGACCCGTACTGTTACGGGTTGGCGAGTATGCATCGATTACAGAAAATTAAATGATGATACCCGCAAGGATCACTTTCCGTTACCCTTTATTGACCAAATCTTAGAACGCTTATCCGGTCATTCACACTATTGTTTTCTCGATGGTCTTTCAGGATATTTTCAAATCCCAATTGCGCCCGAAGACCAAGAGAAAACCACATTCACCTGTCCGTTCGGCACCTTCGCATATCGAAGAATTCCGTTTGGTCTTTATAACGCGCCAGCTACATTTCAACGATGTATGTTGGCAATTTTTAATGAACTTGTAGAAGACGTCATGGAAGTTTTCATGGATTATTTTTCTGTTTTTGGCGATTCTTTTACAAACTGTTTAATTAATCTTGATCGTGTCCTTCAACGCTGCGAAGACACGAATTTCGCACTCAACTGGGAGAAGTGCCAGTTTATGGTCCAAGAGGGATTAGTCCTTGGGCATAAAATCTCAAGTAAAGGGATCGTGGTCGATAGGGCCAAGATCGAGTTCATAGAAAAACTCCCCCCTCCAACTAATATAAAATCTATTAGGAGTTTCCTAGGACATGCGGGTTTTTATAGGCGGTTCATTAAAGATTTTTCAAAAATTACAAAACCGCTAACTCATCTTTTAGAAAAAGAATCCACATTTAATTTTGATGACGAATGTTTAAAAGCGTTTAATAAAATTAAAAATGAACTTATCAATTCTCCTGTTTTAATCGTGCCGGATTGGTCTCTTCCATTTGAAATCATGTGCGATGCGAGCGATTTTGCTATAGGTGTAGTTTTAGGCCAACGGGTGAATAAATATTTTCACCAGATTTATTATGCAAGCAAAACGCTAACATCTGTGCAAGCAAATTATACAACAACGGAAAAAGAATTTTTGGCAATAATTTTTGCATTTGATAAATTTCGATCCTATTTAACGCTTTCTAAAGTTATTGTTTTTACAGATCACTCCGCTCTCCGGTATTTACTATAGAAAGGAGATGCAAAGCCTCGACTCTTAAGGTGGATCCTCCTACTACAGGAATTCGATTTGGAGATTAAGGACAAAAGGGGAGCGGAGAATGTTGCGGCTGATCACCTCTCACGATTGGAGAGCCCGACTGCAGGAGCGCTAGTGGAGGCCGAAATTGACGACAAATTCCCCGAAGAGCGCCTCCTCGCCATCGGAAAGGTAACGACTTTTTCCACCCCTTGGTACGCGGATTTGGCCAACTATTTAGTGGTCGGGGTCCTACCAAAAGATTTTTCAAGTCAGCAAAAGAATAAATTCTTTTTGGACTTGAAAAATTATTTTTGGGAGGACCCCTTTTTATTTCGTGTCTGCGTGGACCAAGTGGTAAGAAGGTGTATTTCGGGCTAAGAAGGCGTCCAAATTTTGCGGCACTGCCACGAAGGACCAACCGGTGGTCACTATCAAGCAAACCGGACGGCAAGGAAGGCGCTAGAGGCGGTCTTCTATTGGCCCGCCTTATTCAAAGACGCTCACAATTTTGTGAGAAATTGCGATCGGTGCCAACGGTCAGGTAACATTTCTAACCGTGACGAAATGCCCCAAAATATATTTTTAGAATGTGAAATTTTTTTATTTATGAGGAATAGATTTCGTAGGTCCTTTGCCCTCCTCCTTTAATAATAAATATATCCTTGTCGCGGTCGATTACGTGTCAAGGTGGGCGGAAGCACAAGCTTTTCCCACCAACGACGCGAGAGTCGTCATACAATTTTTAAAGAAATTATTTTCACAATTTGGCACACCCCGAGCACTAATTAGTGATCGGGGCACACATTTCTATAACAACCAACTTGCTAAAATTTTAGCAAAATATGGAGTTACACACAAGCTATCAACCGCCTACCACCACAAGCAAATGGCCAAGTGGAGGTGGTAAATCGTGAACTCAAAAGAATCTTAGAAAAAACAGTGTCCGTTAATAGGAAGGATTGAGCTTTAAAATTAGACGACGCACTATGGGCCTATCGGACCGCGTACAAAATCACCATCGGATGTACGCCGTACTAGTTAGTCTATTGTAAAGCTTGCCATTTGCCGGTAGAACTAGAACATCGCGCATTTTGGGCGCTAAAATTTTTAAATTTGAATTTAGACTTAGCCTCCGAAAAAAGAAAAATACAAATTAATGAACTAGACGAATGGCGCGCAAACGCCTATGAAAATAATAAATTTTATAAGGAGCGAACTAAGTTCTATCATGATAAAAAAATTAAGCATCCAAAAACGTTTTCACCGAGAGATTTTGTCCTTCTTTTTAATTCATGACTTAGGCTCATTCCGGGCAAATTAAAAACCAGATGGTCCGGCCCCTTCAGAGTAAAAGAAGTTTGGCCATACGGGATCGTGCTTATAGAACACCCGGAAAAAGGCTCTTTTAAGGTTAATGGACAACATTTAAAATTATACCACCCCGGCGACCCAGCGACCGGAAACATCGAAACAATGCACTTACCAAATATTTAAGAAAAAGCCACTTAGTCAAGCTACGCGATGGTAAACAAAAAGCTTTTGGGAGGCAACCCAACGTTAACCTTTTTATTTTTTATTCTTTTCTTGTTTGTTTTTCTACTTTAATTCTGCAGGTGTTTGACCGGCAACCCCGACTACCAACCAGGGAAGACCTCTTTGCACTTTAGTCATTTATCTTTTTTTTAATCTTTATTGTCATTTTTAGTTTTATCCTTCACACTTAGTTTTAAACATTGAGGACAATGTTTAATTTTAAGTATGAGGGTGTAGCATAACTTTCTTTGTATTATTATTATTTTGAAAACTAAAAAAAACAAAACAAAAAAAAGTTTTTTATTTAAATTAAATTTCTTGGAAAGGATGCTTTGGGCTTGAATTCCCATCACAGCCTCTAGTACCTTGCGAGCCCTTCATCGGGTTGACCTTGGGAAGTCCAAGAACTAAAAAAAATCAAAAAATATTAATGTTTATTTTTTCTTAAAAATTTTTATCAAAACGTCCATGCTTACTAAAATTATAAGTTCTAAAGTAGACTTAATTTTCATATGGACTAAGAATTTTTTAAGCTAGAATAGTTTTTTTAAAACTTTTGAGTAAAATTGTTGACTCATGTAGTGCTCCTAGTCTTATGCATGTCTTCGAGTAGTATTTGTGTAAAATTAAATTGTTGGCATAGATCTAAAATTATGTTTTAATTAATTTGCGTAGTAAAACTTTATTTTACTTTTAATTCGAATCTGGACTTATCCAAAAGTAGTTTAGGTGAGTGTGTAGAAGATTGTTAGAAATCTATTACTCGAATTGAACAGAAGGGTGTCCTTTCTCGATGTCTAGAACTCGCCCTAAGCAATTATCAAAGCATGTGCATTTTAGTCAAAATTAACCTTACGGAAATGATTTATGCCTTTCTTTGGATAGTTTGAGCCTTTGCACCGAACCTCAATTTACTACCATTGTTCACACAATTTTGAGCTTTGCACCTTTATTTGAACCACCCTCACCATTTTGTCACCAAAACCAAAAAGCCCAAACCCAAATGAACACTTGATATTTTGAGCTAAATTATTGAAACAAAAATATTTGGGTGATTGTTTAAAAAGAAAAAAATTTCATAATGATATGCGGCCTAGGTGTGCTTATGCATACTTAGAATGATCCCAACTATGAAGGAAAAAAATTATGGGTATCAATTCAAAAGAAATATTCTTATATCAAATTGCAAAAATCTCACAATGATATGTGGCTTAGGTATGCGCATGTATACTTAGAATGATCCCAATTATGAAGAATTGTGATATAAATTTTGGTGAATGAGAGTGTTTCCCTTAGCAAAACATGAGTATGGGGGTAAAGCTTCTTTATTTTGTGGTAGTTATTATAATTTAGCTCAAAACTTTTTGTTTAAGTGGAGTACACCTTCATATCAATCATATTTCACCTCCCCCTTAAACCCAAGCCTTAAATTACATCCTATTCAAGTCATAAAGATCCATAGTGTTGATTTAGTTTGAAGTGTAGTGGAGAAGGTGCAAACGGGCAAGCCTATGGCCATCGACATTGATGGATTTCTTTGGAGGCCACCCCGAGCGTCTACGTCTAGTAATTTAAATCTCAGGAATCACGCTATTTTCTCCCTTCTCATAACTTTTTGATTGACCGTCGACTCATTTTAAAAAGTGATAATAAATAATTATAAAGCATTTTTGAATTATTTCATAAATTAGTATTTATGCCAAGAATGTCTCTTTACTAAAATATCTACATATGCCAGCATAATACTTCACATTTTACTCTATAGTTTTCAAAATTCTTTCTAGCATTAGGTTTTTCTACCCTTATGAAGAATGGTTTGCTCGGGACGAGCAACGAGCAAGTATGGGGGTGTTTGATGAGTAATTTATTTACTCATCTTTTAGTATAGTTTTATTATTATTTTAATATAAAATTATGTTATTTATCTAAATTATATCATATAAATCTCTCATATTGTAATTTCATAAGCTAACTTAAGTTTATTTTGTGTTGCCAGGTTTTCTGGACACTTTGAGCAAAAATGTAAAGTACACGCCCAAGGTCACGGGCGTGACCAAGGGCGTGACATCATAGTCACGGTCGAAACCCCACCACTAGCTGCCAGCACGCTTGCCACATCATTTAAAGTTACACGACCTAAGTCACGGGCGTGACCTGGGGGCGTGACCACTGGATAAGAACTGTGTTCGACGAATTAGCGGGATATCGACGAACTACCGCCTGACGAACTCCGTTCGACGAAATGCGTTCAACGAAATTGTGGGAGATCGACGAACCACCACCTGGCGACCTCCGTTCGACGAACTTCGTTCGACGAAATTGCGGGAGGTCGACGAACTGCCACCTGACGACCTCCGATTGACGAACGGGCGAGTGTTCGACGAACTGCGTTCGACGAATGTTAACAGCGCGCCTTCCTACCAAAGATTTCCCGCCAGCAGCACATTTAAAGATTACACGCCCCATGTCACGGGCGTGACCTAGGGCGTGATGCGCCCGAAATGCGTGCATTGAAGCCAGAACGCGCCCTCTCCACCAGCACCGATCACGCCCCCTACACGCCCCTTGGTCACGGGCGTGACCAAGGGCGTGTAACATCAAATTTTTGCCTATTTAAAGGGAACTCCTCCAGAACTCAAGGGATGAAGTTTTTGGAGTTCTAGCTTATTTCTTGCACTGTTTTCCTACTCTTGTATATCTTTTTCATCTTGCACTTTTATTTCCCAAGCTTGTAACTTCAAATTTCTAGTTGTAGTTTCATTTGCAAATTAATAAAATAGTTACTTTTCTCTTATTCTACTCTCACTTTTAATCATACACTTCTTTTATTTCGTTGTTTTCTCCATCTCTATGAGTTGCTAAATTCTATTAGTACTCAACCGAGATGATCCAAGGGAAATATAATTCATGATTTAATTTCTAGCTTCTCTTTCTCTTCCTTAGAATACTTAAGATTTATCCTTAAACTTATTTTGATTGAGATTATATTATTGATATATAATTCTCATTCTTGTTTTCGTAATCTAATAACCGAGATGTTTTGAATTCTAATCGATCATTTCAAGGATAAAGAGGGTTGAATGCACTCCTCAAGCGAGGATGACATAATTCTCCCGGATTGGAGTCAAATCCAATAGAGGGGTTCACTACGATAAAGCGAGTTTTAGGGATTTTGATTCTAGAATGAAAGTTTGATTGATCAACCTAAACTCAGTTGAGCGTATCCTCTAGAGAGGTGTGTTCATAAATCAGGAACCTCCATGGTCAAGTAATTTCTTAGGAGAATTAGAAGTTGTTCTTATTATATTTTATTTTCCAAGGTGATTCAAGGTTGAGTACTAGTCATTTAACTCATTAATTTAAAATAAGTTATTTCTCCTTTTTGCAACCAACCAACCACAAGTTTTATTCGATAAGATAATAGAGATTTTCCGAAGTAAGAGTAATCAATCCCCCCGAGTCTAATACGACCTTGGTTTTTTATAACCTCTACTACATTCGATACGGTACACTTGCCGTTATCGTTTGCGGATATAGTTTTGCGCATCAGCGTGTTTCCTTTCCGATCAATTGAACGGGGATGCGGCGATGAGCGGAACTCGCTATGATTTGTTCTCAACTTCCGGGCTTACATAATAGCAATTCACAACACAATAACTTGAATATAAAAGAGGTGAATCACTCAGAAGACGGTGGAGAGAAGAAGTGTGTTACCCAACCGAATGGATCCGAAAAAACCAATCTCCACTAGCGTCGGCACAAGGAGGGACCTTGGTGGAAGGGGAGAAGCACCACCCGATCCTGATAGCACAGATCTCACAGGAGGAGGGGCGCTCGTCGCTGGGGGAGATGGAGCTCGCTGGATGGATCAACCTCAGCCTCGTTTGTCACGCCGAAGGGAGGAGGGTTGCTGACCATGCCGACTAGAGTAGGGAGGGGGAGGCCAGTGTCACGCCGGGAAGGAGGAGGGAGGTCACCGGTATCACGCCAAGCGGGCGCTGCCGGGGTCGCGCCAAAGCTGGATCTGGAAGTCCTCACTGGATCGCCCTTCTCAGGCTCTCACGGCAAGGAAGTAAGAAATCTCCTTTGTTTCTTTTTTTAATTCCACCGTACCCTAATTTCATTAAGAGGGGTACATATATACTCCTAAAAAACTCATCCTAGCCATACATATGATGATCTCTAATCCTAGCCATCCATGGTTCTAAAGCCCAAATAAAAATGCAGGAAATAAAAAGGAGATAAAATGTCCGAGACTGTCTAACATTTTGGTCGATCGGGCGCGCACGATTAAATATAAGTGAAACACAATAGTTTATAAAATAACAAACTAGTAAAATGCCCAATTTAGCAGACCATGTCACGATAAGGCCTCCTCGTGTTGGGTCGGAGATTGTAGTGTTGCGTCGTAGCATCAAGTGGTGTCGGGTCGACGACATCAGATGGTGAAGATCTTTTCCTTTATGTCGGGGTAGGAGCCGAGGAAGTGAGTTCATCCCTGGCCCGCGAGGAGGGTAAGAGACAACTCCCAATCTACTATGTGAGTAGAGTCTTGCGGCGGAACTGCGGTACCCTATCTTGGAGAAGCTGGTCTTTGTCTCTATCATCTTTGCATGCAAGCTCCGACCTTACTTCCAAGCTCACTCAATCAAAGTGATGACCGATCACCCCCTCCACAATATCTTGGAGGGAGTGGAGAATTCAGGGAGGTTAGTCAAGTGGTCGATGGAGCTCATCGAGTTTGATGTCACATACGTCCCTCGGCTAGCAATAAAGGCTCAAGTCGTAGATGTCTTCCAAGTTGACTATATTGTGGAGGTGGAAAAGAAAAAAACACCCAAATGGATAACCTGAGAGATGTTCGTGGATGGAGCGTCAAGAAAGAATTTCTTGGGAGGGGCATTATTTTGGTCAACCCTCAGAAAATGGTAATAGAGCAGGCGGTCTGCATCCACTTCCCGAACACCAACAACCAAGCAGAGTATAAGGTTGTGGTCACAAGGCTTCACCTCACATGTGAATTAGGAATTCACAACATCTTGGTTTACTTCGACTCTATGGTGGTAAGCTTTCAGGTTTGGGGAGATTCCGAGGCAAGAGAACCAATACTGCAATGCTACGTGGCTAAGGTAAAGAATATGGTCAGCACCTTCCGATCATTCTCTATAGAGAATGTGGCAAGGGAGGAGAACTCAAAAGTGGACCGGTTGGCTAAGTATGACCATAGAGTGGGGGAACGATCACAGAGCTGTTCTGACCCTCCTTCGAAGAAGGGGAAATGGTAGAAATCGACCAGCAGGCCATGTGGATGGACCCTCTTGTCATGTTCTTTACCATAGGATAAATACTTGCGGATGTTAAGGACAAGAGGAAGTTCCGATACACGTTGGCCTATTACAAATTAAAAGATGGGGTGCTCTATTGAAAGACTCTATCCAGTCTTTTGGCAAGGTGCTTCTTAGAGGTATGAGTTCCTCTGGTTCTAGAGGAGATCCACTCAGGAGAATGTGGGAGTCATTCGGGAAATCAAACCTTAGAGAAGCGGGAACTAAGGGTGGGGTACTTATGGCCTACCATCGGGAGAGATGAGACAAAATTTGCAAGGAAGTTCCAAAAGTGTTAGCTCTATGCCTCTCTCCAACTATAGCCAGCCCAACGTTTTCGGTCGATCAAAACCCCCTGTCCATTCGCCATTTGGCGAATGGACCTCATGGGACTGTTCCCCCAAGCAAGCGGGCAGAAGAAATTTCTCCTAGAAATGATCGACTATTTCTCCAAGTGCATAAATGTGAAGCCGCTGACAAAGACAACCTACCAGGTAGTAAGAAACTTCATCTGGGGAGAAATCATTTGCAAGCATGACCTGCCTCTTTCCATTGGCATGTATAACGGTCCTCAATTCGCCAGCATAATGCTCAACAACTTCTACAGTCAACTGGGCATTGACCTTCGCTTTGCCTCAGTTCATCACCCAGGAGCAACAATCAGGTGGAGGCGGCCAACAGGTCATCATCAACTGAGTCCTCCATTCAAGCTATCTCACGGTTTCGAGTCCCTGCTCCCGATGGAATTCGAGGTCAGGAGTCCTAGAGTAGTGGCGGCAGAGGATGACTAGAAGTTTATGGATGTCTAATCAAACCTAAAGGGGGGTGAATATGTAATATCTACTTTTCATTTTGTAGCGGATTAAACAAAATAAATAAATAATCAACCAAGCACACACCACATAACACAAATTTATAGTAGTTCCCCAATATGGATACTCCACTTTCCCCGTTTTCCTATCTAGTAATGTGCAAGCCTCGGTAACTCCACCAATACTCAGATCGAAACATAAATCTTACAACTTAGAGTCACAACTCCTACCTCATGAACTCAAATGAGTTCCCTACCTCAGATCCCCTAACTCAGGATCCTACCTCAGATTCCCCAAAGAACCTCCACGGTCAAGTAATTTCTTAGGAGAATTAGAAGTTGTTCTTATTATATTTTATTTTCCAAGGTGATTCAAGGTTGAGTACTAGTCTTTAAACTCATTAATTTAAAATAAGCTATTTCTCCTTTTTGCAACCAACCAACCACAAGTTTTATTCGATAAGATAATAGAGATTTTCCGAAGTAAGAGTAATCAACTGCCCCGAGTCTAATACGACCTTGGTTTTTTATAACCTATACTACATTCGATACGGTACACTTGCCGTTATCGTTTGCAGATATAGTTTTGCGCATCAGCGTGTTTCCTTTCCGATCAATTGAACGGGGATGCGGCGATGAGCGGAACTCGCTTTGATTTGTTCTCAACTTCCGGGCTTACACAATAGCAATTCACAACAGAATAACTTGAATAGAAAAGAGGTGAATCACTCAGAAGACGGTGGAGAGAAGAAGTGTGTTACCCAACCGAATGGATCCGAAAAAACCAATCACCACTAGCGTCGGCGCAAGGAGTGACCTTGGTGGAAGGGGAGAAGCACCACCCAATCCCGATAGCATAGATCTCACCGGAGGAGGGGCGCTCGTCGCCGGGGGAGATGGAGCTCGCCGGATGGATCAACCTCGGCCTCGTTTGTCACGCCGAAGGGAGGAGGGTTGCTGACCATGCCGACTAGAGTAGGGAGGGGGAGGCCGGTGTCACGCCGGGAAGGAAGAGGGAGGTCACCGGTATCACGCCAAGCGGGCGCTGCCGGGGTCGCACCAAAGCTGGATCTGGAAGTCCTCACTGGATCGCCCTTCTCAGGCTCTCACGACAAGGAAGTAAGAAATCTCCTTTTTTTTTTTTAATTCCACCGTACCCTAATTTCATTAAGAGGGGTACATGTACTCCTAAAAAACTCATCCTAGCCATACATATGATGATCTCTAATCCTATCCATCCATGGTTCTAAAGCCCAAATAAAAATGCAGGAAATAAAAAGGAGATAAAATGTCCGTGACTGTCTAACATTTTGGTCGATCGGGCGCGCACGATTAAATATAAGTGAAACACAATAGTTTATAAAATAACTAACTAGTAAAATGCCCAATTTAGCAGACCATGTCACGATAAGGCCTCCTCGTGTTGGGTCAGAGATTGTAGTGTTGCGTTGTGGCATCAAGTGGTGTCGGGTCGACGCCATCAGATGGTGAAGATCTTTTCCTTTATGTCGGGGTAGGAGCCGAGGAAGTGAGTTCATCCCTGGTCCGCGAGGAGTGTAAGAGACAACTCCCAATCTACTATGTGAGTAGAGTCTTGCGGCGGAACTGCGGTACCCTATCTTGGAGAAGCTGGTCTTTGTCTCTATCATCTTCGCATGCAAGCTCTGACCTTACTTCCAAGCTCACTCAATCAAAGTGATGATCGATCACCCCCTCCACAATATCTTGGAGGGAGTGGAGAATTTAGGGAGGTTAGTCAAGTGGTTGATGGAGATCATCGAGTTTGATGTCACATACGTCCCTCGGCTAGCAATGAAGGCTCAAGTCGTAGATGTCTTCCAAGTTGACTATATTGTGGAGGTAGACAAGAAAAAACACCCAAATGGATAACCTGAGAGATGTTCGTGGATGGAGTGTCAAGAAAGAATTCCTTGGGAGGGGCATTATTTTGGTCAACCCTCAGAAAATGGTAATAGAGCAGGCGGTCTGCATCCACTTCCCGATCACCAACAACCAAGCAGAGTATAAGGTTGTGGTCATAAGGCTTCACCTCACATGTGAATTAGGAATTCACAACATCTTGGTTTACTTGGACTCTATGGTGGTAAGCTTTCAGGTTTGGGGAGATTCCGAGTCAAGAGAACCAATACTGCAATGCTACGTGGCTAAGGTAAAGAATTCGGTCAGCACCTTCCGATCATTCTCTATAGAGCATGTGGCAAGGGAGGAGAACTCAAAAGTGGACCGGTTGGCTAAGTATGACCACAGAGTGGGGGAACGATCACAGAGCTGTTCTGACCCTCCTTCGAAGAAGGGTAAATGATGGAAATTGACCAGCAGGCCATGTGGATGGACCCTCTTGTCTTGTCCTTTACCATAGGATAAATACTTGTGGATGTTGAGGACAAGAGGAAGTTCCGATACACGTTGGCCTATTACTAATTAAACGATGGGTGCTCTATTGAAAGACTCTATCCAGTCATTTGGCAAGGTGCTTCTTACAGGCATGAGTTCCTCGGGTTCTAGAGGAGATCCACTCAGGAGAATGTTGGAGTCATTCGGGAAATCAAACCTTAGAGAAGCGGGTACTAAGGGTGGGGTACTTATGGCCTACCATTGGGAGAGATGAGACAGAATTTGCAAGGAAGTGCCAAAAAGTGTTAGCTCTATGCCTCGCTCCAACTACAGCCAGCCCAACGTCTTCGGTCGATCAAAACCCCCTGTCCATTCGCCACTTGGCGAATGGACCTCATGGGACTGTTCCCCCAAGCAAGCGGGCAGAAGAAATTTCTCCTAGAAATGATCGACTATTTCTCCAAGTGCATAAAGGTGAAGCCGCTGGCAAAGACAACCTACCAAGTAGTGAGAAACTTCATCTGGGGAGAAATCATTTGCAAGCATGACCTGCCTCTTTCCATTGGCATGTATAATGGTCCTCAATTCGCCAGCATAATGCTCAACAACTTCTACAGTCAACTGGGCATTGACCTTCGCTTTGCCTCAGTTCATCACCCAGGAGCAACAATCAGGTGGAGGCGGCCAACAGGTCATCATCAACTGAGTCCGCCATTCAAGCTATCTTACGGTTTCGAGTCCATGCTCCCGATGGAATTCGAGGTCAGGAGTCCTAGAGTAGTGGCGGCAGAGGATGACTAGAAGTTTATGGATGTCTAATCAAACCTAAAGGGGGGTGAATATGTAATGTCTACTTTTCATTTTGTAGCGGATTAAACAAAATAAATAAATAATCAACCAAGCACACACCACATAACACAAATTTATAGTAGTTCCCCAATATGGATACTCCACTTTCCCCCTTTTCCTATCTAGCAATGTGCAAGCCTCGGTAACTCCACCAATACTCAGATCGAAACATAAATCTTACAACTTAGAGTCACAACTCCTACCTCATGAACTCAAATGAGTTCCCTACTTCAGATCCCCTAACTCAGGATCCTACCTCAGATTCCACAAAGAACCCCACCACAGGCTCACAAAGAACCCTACCTCAGGCTCACAAAGAACCTTACGTCAGGCTCACAAAGTACCCTACCTCAGGCTCACAAAGAACTCTACCTCAGGCTCACAAAGAACCCTACAACAGTATTCGTATAAATAAGTTTACAGATTTTCTAGACTCAAAATATAGATCTTGAAGAGTATTGATTCTTATTGAATCTTGAATGAGAATAGCTTCAAATTGATCAGCAAATTAGATCTGAAGAGATTCTTCTCAATATATTTGGCTTCTTGAATCTGAGAGAAGAAAATAGTCTTGAAGACTGGATCTGATCTGGATCTATTTATCAGAAAACCATCTTGCTCTTAGAGAGATTGAGAATCCTTGAGCAAAACTGAGCAGGTGAATGAATCAACTTGGAATAGGGCTCCTTCATAATTCTGGTTTTCTAGACATAGAACGACTATCGGCCGCACGAAAAGAATTTATGAATGTATAGCACAATTAGGGTTATTTGTACAAGTCTTTTCAATATATATATATATATATATATATATATATATATAATATATATATATATCATTGAGAGAATTAACGGTTTGATTCTTAAACAATAATGACAGAAATCCATTTCCTTAAACGTCAAATATGATTGGCGCAATCGGTGAAGGCAGAGATTTGAATTTCTAAAATTTTGAACAGTCTCAATGACATAAAGGTCATCACGACGATATTTGAAGTCTTCTAGCCGATAAGAGCTTCATTTGGCTGATAGTAAGCATTCTAAACGGTATAGAACATCCAATCGATATGAACTGTGTCAAGTCGATATTTAACTTCTCTAGCCAACATTAGGATTCTAGTCGATAAGTAAGACTGGGTCGATATAAGACTAATCAAGTCGATATAAACTTAAGAAGCTTCAAGTCGATAAGCTTCTTGAAATGTCGAAGAGTTTTCTCGACAAAATTTCACCTTTGTCTGTGAAATGTCTCGATGACATTTGACTTAACCAAAATAATTCAAACCAAACATCAAATTGAATCCAGACTTCAAAACGATATGAGTTAAGAATGATATACTTCTATCTGATGCTCTTGAAATAATCTGAACCTCATCAAGACGATAAGCACTCTTACTGATAAACTTCAACTCGAAACATTTCAAATAGTTGAACTTCCTCAAGACGATAGTGTTGAAATTATTGAAGTGGAGTGGAAGGTGGCCGGCGGTCTGTATATTGGTGACCGCAGAGACCGCGCGGTCTCTGTGCTGGTGATCTGTCGGTCTGGCTCTGGCGGTCTGCTGTGTTGGCCGGTTTGTTCTAGTAATGTTCCGGTCTCTTCTCGGTCTGCTCTGCTTGGTTGGTCTATCTTCTTTGTAGAAGACCGGGCGGTCTATTCTTGGGTAACCGTTGTGACCGGGCGGCTTATGCAAGTTGATCCGGCAACTTGTCTGAAGTTGGCTGGCGACTTGTCTGAAGTCGGCCAGATGTTCTTGGGTTGCTCTATGCGATCTAAGGAAGGAGTGATTCGTGTCCGCGCGGCTTGTTCACGGTCTGCTGCTGATTTGCGGTCTTGGATAGGATGTTGTCTGAGTGGTGTGATCGCGCGGTCTGCTCTATGAGACCGCTCGCGATCTGATGGGTGGTGACTGTATCTCTTGCGGCGGTGACGACATCTGTTCCCACGCTTATAAATAGGGGTGCAGGGCTCGTCATTATAAATGAGAACTGTAAGAACTAGAGCCTGGGTAATTTTGTGCGGTCTAAACTTTGAGGTCGGGCGGTCTCGGAAGTGAGTTGACTGTTTGTTGTGTTCGCAGGTTTGCGGTTAGCATGTTGCGGTCTCCTTCCTTGGTGATTTCCCAGTAGCTTGAATAAACAGTTCGACAGCGGCTTGTCTGTGGACTGGTTTATGTTGTTCTTGTGCTTTTCGCAGTGAGATCGATGATCAGGCGACCTTCTGTGGTTAGGCGATCTGAGTTGTGGTCAGGCGACAGCTTCTATTCTCTGTTCAGTTCAATAAGCTGCAGTTCGTGCGATCTGGGGTGGCGGTCTTGAAGTGCAGGTCATCTTGCCTGTATTCTGTTCGTGCAGTCTCAGGACAAGCCGGGCGGTCTCTGGAGTGCAGCGGTCTGTGCGGTCTCTGCTTTGTCAGGTCGCCAGATTTGTGTTTTTTGTGTGTGTTTTGTTCTTCTCTCCTTCGTGATTCTTATGAATCATGTCTCGCCATGTATGTCTCGAAATATAATGAAGTTTTGTGATTCATTAAAGACTATTGTGTTGTTGTTTGGCATTATGGTTGTTTGGCTATAACTTAGTTGATGTAACTCCTACTTACTCCTAAACGGTTCATCAAAAAGTTTAACATGGTATCAAAGCTAGGTTCTTGGAGTGGATAAGCAGTGATCAACTTGAGTTTCCATTGTCTTTGTGAAGAAGAGACCACATAGTTTGTCATGGAAGCTGGATACGCAAGAGGGCTTGGTATTGAACTCCTCACTTCGACTAACTTCAAGAAGTGGAAGTCATGTATGGAGAGTTACTTGCTTGGCGAGGATCTATTGGATATAGTTGGAGGAGAAGACACACACGAAGTTCATCTAGCAGGAGACAATATGGCAGAGGTGATACTTTGGAGGAGGACTAATGCAAAGGCAGAGTTCACACTCAAGAGGGCTATTTCACCAGAGCTATTCGATCACATCATTGGATGTAAATCTGCTGCTGAGATTTGGACATCTTTGGACGGGTTGTTCAATAAGAAGAATGTAGCTCGGCTACAGTTTCTTGAAAATGAGTTGGCGAAGGCCTCTCAAGTGATCTTTCCATCTCTACTTTCTTTCACAAGATGAAGAACCTCACGACAGAGATTTCTGCATTGGACCCTGATGAGCCCATCTCGGAGGCAAAACTGGAGAGGCATATCATCCGCGGGTTGCGAAAGGAGTATCTTGCCTTTGTGATGTCAGTTCAGGGTTAGGCAAATCAACCATCTCTGTTGGAGCTGGAAAAATTACTTGCTTCGCAGGAAAGTTTGGCAAGTCATATGGCGGGGACTTCTATCTCTGGGGGAGATAGTGATGTGTTGTTCTCTGGGAAGAAGAAGAAGAAGAAGTGGGAGAAGAAGAAGCCAGGTCATGATGGACCCTCTACTTCAGGTCAGCAGGAAAGGAGTTATGCTCCTAAGTCTGATGGGAACAAGAAGGGAGAGGGACCAAGGTGCTTCAGGTGCAACAAGACCGGGCACTTCAAGAAAGATTGTCGGGTTAATCTTCAGCCGGGACATGCAGCGGAGAAGGAGAAGCCAAAGTCTGATGAAGTTGGATGGGGAGGAGCCTTTGCGGCTAATATGACGGGAATGCCTGTTAAGGTCTTGGCTGCCATCAACTTCGAAGAGGATTGGATCGTGGATTCAGGGTATGGGCACCACCTCACCGGGGAAGAATCAAAGTTCTCTTCTTTGGCACCTTACTCAGGTAACGATGCAATCATTACGGCTGATAATTCTGTTCATTCAGTAGAATAAGAAGGTGTTGTCTCTCTGAGCAGTGATAAGGGTCCACTCACATTGAGGAGTGTTTATCACGTGCCAGGTATGAGGAAGAATCTCTTCTCTGTGACCAATGTGGTCGATGCCGGTTATCATGTTCTGTTTGGCCCAACAGAAGTGAAGTTTCTTAAAACTCAACCGGAGATAAAGGGAGATGTATTTCATGTTGAAAAGCGGTAAAGGACCTGTTTGTTTTATCGACAAGTACCTATGTTGACAAGATGAGGACCAATGATAGCACAGCTATCTGGCATGAAAGGTTGGGGCATGTAGGCATGGACAAATTGAAGGCTATGGCGGTAAGGGGCCTTGTCAAGGGCTTGCCTAGCTTGTCCTCCTATGGAGACGGTCATGTTTGTGCGGGATGTCAGTTTGGTAAGTCTCATCGACTTCCATTTGATAAATCGCAAACAAGATGCAAAGCGCCATTGGAGTGCATTCACGGTGATTTGATGGGACCGACTGCCACCCCAAGCCTTGGAGGCAACAGATATATGTTGGTGTTGATCGACGATTGCACCAGATATGTCTGAGTGTATTTTCTGAAAGAGAAGTCAGAAGCTTTTGCGAAGTTTGTGGAGTTCAAGGAGCTGGTGGAAGGTCGGTTAGGTCTGCGGGTGAAAAATTTGAGAACTGACAATGGTGGGGAGTTCACCTCTGGTGAGTTCTCAAGTTTTTGCAGGAAGCACGGCGTCCAGAGAGAGCTCACTTGTGCCCATACTCTACAACAGAATGGCGTTGCAGAGCGGAAGATCCGTCATCTGACGGAAACCTGCAAATGCTGGCTTCATGCCAAGAGTATCCCAAAGTCCTTTTGGGCGGAGGGAATGTCTTGTGCGGCATACGTCATCAACAGAATGCCTCTAAGTCCTATCAACATGAAGACCCCTAATGAACTGATGTTCAAGGAGAAGCCGAGTGTTGCACACCTTCGGGTGTTTGGGTCAACCTTCTTTGTGCATATCCCTGATGCTCTTCGGACAAAGTTAGATGCGAAAGCAAGGAAGCTAGTCTTCGTTGGATATGATGAGCGGAAGAAGGGGTGGAGATGCATGGATCCTGAAACACGGAGATCAGTGGTATCTCGGGATGTGGTGTTCGATGAGGTGACTTCCTACAAGGGGAGTTCTGGAGTTGAACTATCAGAGAGCTGGATTAATGAAAAAGGGAAGGCTGGGGAAAATCTTCAAGTGGAGTTACCTATTTCACCAGGAGCTCCAGCTGTGTCTAGCTCAGAGATGGAGGCTTTAGGTTCTGGAAGCAGGGGGGGCGATGCTCCAAGTTCGCCTAGAAGTGGAGCTAGCACAGAAGAAGCAGCTGAGGAGGTGGTTAGTCAGGTGAAACCTCTTAGGAGGTCGAAGAGGACTATCAAGCCAACGGATCGATACACAGGAGGAAACATGGTGAGCTTTATCTCATGTTTGTTTGCTAGTCCCTTGGATGAGCGGGAGCCGTCGAGCTTTGAGAAGGCCAAAGGCGTGGAATAGTGGGACATTGCTATGTAGGAGGAGATGGATGATCTCAAGAAGAATGAGACTTGGTCTCTAGTGCCCAGGCCCAAGGGCATTACCCCTGTGACATGCAAGTGGGTCTATAAGCTCAAGAAGAAAGCTGATGGCACGATCGAGCGATACGAGGCTCGCCTTGTGGCTCGCGGGTTCTCACAGCAGTATGGAGAGGATTATGATGAGACTTTCAGTCCAGTGGCAAAGATGACTTTGGTTCGATTTGTTATTGCATTGGCGGCATCTTGTGATTGGGAGATTTGGCAGCTCGACGTGAAGAATGCCTTATTATACGGCGAGATTGACAAGGATATCTTCATGATCCAACTGCCGGGCTTCATCTCGGAGGATTGTCCGGACTATGTCTACAAGCTAAAGAAAGCCCTGTATGGGTTGAAGCAAGCACCTCGAGCGTGGTATGGAAAGATCGCGGAGTATCTTCTATTCTGCGAATTCTTTGCTTCAGACTCTGACTCCAGTTTGCTCGTCAAGAAGGAGGGGGTGCTTCGATTGATTGTTCTGCTGTATGTGGATGACATGATTGTCACCGAGAACTTGAAGGAGGCAGTAGCAAGGCTGAGAGCCGAGCTTGCTATTAGATTTGAGATGAAGGATCTGGGTGAGCTTCACCATTTCCTTAGACTCGAGGTGCAGAGGCGGGAGAGCAGAGTGCTCATTTCTCAGGCTGGATATGCGGAGCGGATCGTTCAACGATTCGGCATGGAGGAAGGGAAGAGCAGATCTATACCTCTGGAACATCATCATAAACTTCGGAAGGATGAAGGGAGAGTTCTATCTGAACCGTTGGCGTTCCGAGCTCTGGTTGGGAGCTTGATCTACTTAACGATCACAAGGCCTGATATTGCTTATGCAGTTGGCAAGGTGAGTCGGTACATGGCGGAATCACGGAAGCCTCATCTTCTGGCGGCAAAAGGAATTTTGAAGTATGTGAAGTCGACCTCTGATCTGGGTCTCCTGATGTAGGGATGAACGAGACACGTGAACGTTACGCTAAAGGAAAAACATTCATCACAGTAATTAAAATAACATAGGAGGGCTCCGACCAAAAGCGAACGAAAAGGGGTCGGTTGGCTCCCAAATCTGATGGATAAAATTATGCGGGACTCGATACAACGTCCTTAGGACTTACCTCTCCAACAAGCACACAACTCACCGTAAGCCGGACTCGATACAACGTCCTTAAGACCTACCTCTCCAACAAGCACACAACTCACCGCACCTACACAAGCATTCCATCAATCGATTCGTTTCAAACTGCAGCGGCAATTTTCTTGGAGCGGCGGTGAACAGTCAAGCGGTGATAAAGCTTTAGTTGAGATTAACTCCCTTGTTAACACCAAGTGCGCCAATCTTGGAGAGCAAACCAAGGCTAGGCCGAGTTTCGCTCCCGCAATGGATCTACCCGATCCGGACAATAAGAGATTCAATAAGAACACTTATATTTCAGATTTTGCAAGCGAGAAAATTAAGATCGCGGATAAAACGATTCGACAAAACCTCCACAAAATAAAGCGTAGAAGAATCACTAGAAAGGGGAGGGGTTACCCAACCAAGAACATGTATGCACTCAAGATAGATGTGGGAGAATCTCTCTCTCCACGGTTCCACCGGCGTCGCACCGAATGGAGTAGCACCCTTTCTTCCTTGGAGTCGCACCGCGGAAGTCTCGCCGGAGTCGCACCGAAGATGATGGAGGGGGCGGCCTTGGAGTCACACCAAGAGGGGGGGGCGGCGGCTAGGAGGCTTCTCCTTGTGGCCGAAATTTCCAAGGGGAAATAGGGTTTGGTTTTTTATTCTTCAATGTCTCCTTTACTCTCATCAAGCCTCCTTTAAATAGGAGTTTACAAAATACATCAAATCATGATGGCTAACTAATCCACCATCAAAACGGCTAAACGCACACCATTGTTGAAAATTAGGAAATGAAAAATAAGCAAGAGCAAAAATGAATATAAAGTCTCAAGTCCTTGTAGCGTTGCGCTTCGGCAACCGGGTCGTCATCAGAAAGTGGTGGCGGGGTCGCGCCATCAATCCTCCCCCACTCAAAATCAAGCATCTCTGATGCGTGGTCCTTGAGGTAGCGGCGGAGAAGATCGGCATCCAGTCGTTGAAGCTCCGTCGCGAGGACCCATGAATCGTCTGAAGGAGGGCGATCACGCCAACGGATGAGGAATCGGTGAGTAGCACCCTCCGAGGTAGTAAGTGGCTCCGCAACAAGTATCATGTCCAGGGTGAGAAAGGTCTTCGGAAACCTGGGAAACATATCAGCAGTAGGAATAAAAGTATGCGACTTACCATCCGGTGAAATACCTGTGGGGACCGACAGAGAGAGGTCATCCGTACTGCCACTCCCCAACCCATTAGAAGATTTGGTGGAAGGAAAAGACGTCAAAGAATTCAACTCATGCGGACGCGATACGGACATCGTTAAATCCGAGACATTAAAAATAGGGGAGATTCCCCATTCGGCAGGCGAATCCAAAACAAAAGCGTTGTCACCTATTTTCTTCATGATCCAAAAAGGGCCGGCGCGCTTAGGTGCTAACTTTTTAACGGTGCCTGGTGATTAAGATTGACTATCAACCCGAAGAGGCAAGTGTACCTATCGAATTGTAGTACCAATGTCGTATTTAAAACACGGGGCTGTCAAGTATTACTACTCATGCTTTTAACTATTATCCTACCGTACGATTGGTTGATGATTTTGAGAATTAAAATACGAGATTACTTAAACGAAAATTCAGAAGAGAAAACTAGCGTTCGATCAAAGAATCACCATGAAAAGAGACAAGAGAGAAATAAAAGTTAGTTCTACGATTTCAAAATAATTCTTGACCGTAAGGTTCCGAAAATGAGAGATAGTCTCGCTAGAGCACTAAATCTCCTAACTTAAAGACTGTTTAATCGGAATCTCTTCGCAAATTAAACAGGTCTAAAGTCGCATTATCGAAGTGAACCGCACTATTGGATTTGACTCCAATCCGGAGGATTTATGTCATCCTATCTCTAGTGGTGCGTGCAACTCCTTCCTTCTTTGAGCGATCTTTCAAATCAACGAATCTCTCGATTATTATGAGATGAGATCAAGGGCCTACTACCGTATACCGGAAATACGGAGTCGACGCAAAATATTTCGAAGAAGGATCGAGAATAATTTAAACAAAAGCAAAACTAAGACATGAAAAATATTCTCATCTCAATTCATGGATCATCGTGATCGAACGCTAAAGGAAATTAGCTACTCATAATAAAAATTGAGAGAAAGATGAAAGGAAAAACTTGCATTTTCATTGATAGATAAAGAAAGAGTACAACAACAAGATTAAAATGATAATACTATTCTCTAAAAAGAAATACAAGCATGGAAATAAAAACTAGACAATGAAAATAACTAACTCTCTCTTGCTCTCTTGCTTGCTCTCTTCCAAAAGTTCTCTTGCCAAAAGTTCTCCTCAAGCATGAAGGAGGGCTCCTTTTTATAGGAGAAGGAGAAAGTTCTAGATGGTGGAGGAAATGGAGAGGCTCATGGGAAGGTTCATGCATGGCAATAAATGAAGGCAATAAAGAGGAGGAGAGAGAGGGAGGGATACATTGCATTTTTAATTAAAGAAAAATAAAATATAAAATAGAGAATAAAAAGGGGGATGAATGGGAGTTAAAAGAAGGAGAGAGAGAGAGAAAAGAGGGAATGGATGCGAGTTAAGAGATGAGAGAGAGGAAAATAAAATAATAAAATGAGAGAGAGGGGAGTGAGGATGGCCGGCCATGTCATTAAATAAATATGCATGCAATTATTTTTTTATGAGGGGAAGAGAGAGGGAGGGACACACCACATGCATTTAATTTAAACAAAACATGCACATGCAAGGTGGCAGCCATGTGGGCGTGGACATGAGCTGGAATTGGTCTTCACTTGGACTGCATTATTGCTGGATTTGGGCTGAACCTAGACTGGTTTTGGGGCTTGAATATTGCTGAAATTTGGGCAGCATTTGCACCAAAAATTAGTGTACAACAAAGTGAGCATGGGCTCGCCAATGTGAACTCAACCTATATAAAATCATAGAGCAAAATTAGCTTGAGACAAATATAAAAGATTAACCAAAATGATCCAAAATAATCAAAACATTATTAAAATTTAAAAGATAATACATAAACTAACCTAAAATAATATAACTAAAAGCTAATTATCAAATTTCCCCATGCTTGAGGATTTGCTTGCCCTCAAGCAAATGAAATTAAAAACTAGGGAAGAGAAATAAAAGCAAGAAAGCAAACTTTAGGTTTCATAAATAAGAAAACCAAAATATAGAAAATTAAACTATCCTAATTTCTATATTAACAACTAGTGGGGTGAGAAGTCCACAATAGAAAACTTGAAAGAGGAGACCTAAAAATATCATTAAAACATAAAGCAGAATTACACATTTCTAAATTCCTAAAATAAGGCATCCAAAATTTAGGAGAATAAGAAAACAAAAGTAGTGATTCTAAATAAACGGCGCATTGAACGAGTTACTAGGTTGCTAGAATAACGATTACTCCTAAATCATCTCAAGATAATCTCCAAAGAAATCCATCAATGATGGTGGCCATAGGCTTGTCCGTTCACACTCTCTCCACTACGCAGGTTTGTGTCACGTTCTAAAGATCAAAAGGGCTTAACAGGCGTAAATACTTGGTTTAGGTAAATGATTAGGAATTGGAATTCAAGGATAAAGACGATGGCTAACACACTAAACCAAGGGTGAGCTTTAAATAAACATAAAATTACAAGAATGAGAAATGACAAGTATGTCATTTTCTCCAATTCAAACTAAAGGAAAACAAACACAAGGCCATAAAATTTTTCTTTTCACACTTGGCCAAAAATAACTTCTTCTTTTTTTGGATTTCATTTTCATTTTTTTCTTCTTTGATAATTTTTTTTTATTTCCATTACACAAAAGAGAGCTCCAAATGCGAACTAAAGCTTTCCTTTTCATTTTTCAAAAATACTTCCCATCACAATAATGATATTTAAATAAAGCTCAAAGTCTAGTGTGAAATGGGAAGGGCCTTTTGGCTTTGGTGAAAATTGGAAGGCGGAGCTAAACAAAGAAAAAGGGAAAAGGCCCAAAATTGTTTTAGCAAGGGTAAAATTTTCGGTGGGCAATAGGGCTCAAACGGGTCAAAAAGATGGCCTAAATCATTTCTAAAGATCGTGAACAAACAACGCAAATGCTTTGAGAGTCGCTAAAGACAAGTTCTAGACACCAAGAAAGCATTACCCCAAAATGAAAAAGCGATAACGTTAACTAGCAACCGTTCATACGCAACATGACCGAATGAAGAGAAATACTACACTTCGCTAACTTAAGAACTAGAAAAATGGATGTCTATATTTAAGAAGTAGAAAATAGTAAAACTAAACTATGTTAGAATAATAAATTTAGAAAACTGATTCAAGAAATTCTACTTAGAACTAAGGAACCGCATGGGCATACACATCACTAGAAGAAACATAAAAATAAAGATAGACAATAATTTTTTATTTTGATTTTCAAATAGATACTAATTTTTTTTTTTTTGGAATTTTTTGATTTTTTTTGGGTTTTTTTAGTTTTCTAGTTTTTTTTTTGGATTTTTTTTTAATAAAGCTAAAGAAGAAGATAGTGCTATTAAGAGACTTAATAACTACACTAAATTTTTTTGTTGTTTTTGTTTTCAAAATTTTTTTTTTTGTTTTTTCTTTGAAAGGAAAGAAAAAGAAAGAACTCAACCCTCCCCCATGCTTAGATCTTTCATTGTCCTCAATGAAAAAGAAAAAAAAACGAGAAAGAGAAGGAGAAGAGGAGGAAGAAGACGAAAATGCAGTAAAGTAAAGTAAAAATAAAAAGAACAGGACTTCCCCGGGTTATTGAGGCTGAAATGCGGATGTCGCTCCCCCATGCTTGCGCTTTAATTTACTTTATCATCAGCGGGCTTGGCTCGATCATTCTTGAGATCAGCAACGTTGGAGCGGCGATCACGAACTTGCGCTTGCTTGGCCACCGGGAGGAAGAGCAAAAACAAAATAAAAGCAAAAAAAGGAGACTTTGGGCAAACTCCCAAGAATGTTCATTATTACAGCAATAGAAATTATTTAAATAATAAAAAAAAGTCTTATAATAAATTGTCCATAATAAAAGAGAGTTTCAAAAAAAAAGGAAATAAACATTAAGAGATAAAAGAAAGACGCTCCACAGCCGGCGAAACAGAATCATTCGAAAAATACAACTTCAGACGATGGCCATTTACTTTAAAATCACCCTTATCCGGGTGCCAGAGAAGCACAGTGCCATAAGGAAGAACCTGTTTGACCGTAAAAGGTCCAGACCAACGAGATTTAAGTTTGCCAGGAAAAAGACGTAAGCGCGAGTTAAAAAGAAGAACCCGATCGCCTGGTTTAAAAGTTTTAGGGTGGCGAAGGTTCTTATCGTGATAATATTTTGTGCGTTCTTTATAAATTTTATTGTTTTCATACGCGTACGCTCGCCACTCGTCGAGTTCATTTAACTGATTTTTCCTATGCTCACCGACCGAGTGCGGATCGAAATTAAAAAATTTTAACGCCCAGTACGCACGATGTTCTACTTCTACCGGAAGATGACACGATTTTCCATAGACCAATCAGAAAGGAGTACAACCGATAGCGGTTTTGTACGCTGTCCGATAGGCCCAAAGAGCATCGTCTAACTTTAACGACCAATCTTTGCGCGATATAGAAACGGTTTTTTCTAAAATTCTTTTAATTTCGCGATTGACTACCTCGACCTGACCGTTAGTTTGGGGGTGATATGCGGTGTATAATTTATGCGTAACGGCGTACTTAGTTAAAACTTTTGCGAGCTGGGCGCTGCAAAAATGACTCCCCCTATCACTAACGATCGCATGAGGAAAACCAAAGCGAGAAAATAATTTTTTCAAAAATGAAACAACGACTCGAGCGTCGTTACTTGGTAAAGCTTGGGCCTCTGCCCATCTAGAAACGTAATCAACAGCGACTAAAATATATTTATTACCTAAACTTGACGGAAATGGACCTACAAAATCGATTCCCCATAAGTCAAAAACTTCACACTCGAGAAAGTAATTTTGTTCCATTTCATTTTTACTAGAAATATTTCCGGCCCGCTGGCACCGATCACATCCACTCACAAAGGTTTGTGCATCTTTAAATATGCTTGGCCAATAGAAGCCAACACTAAGCACTTTGTGGGCGGTGCGGTTCGCTTGAAAATGCCCGCCAGTTGGACCTTCATGAAGATGTTTTAAGATTTGTTGTCCTTCTTTCCGAGAAACACACCTCCTTACCACCTGGTCCGCACATATGCGAAATAGAAATGGGTCCTCCCAAAAATAGTACTTTAAATCAGAAAAGAATTTCTTCTTTTGCTGAGTCGAGTACTCTTTTGGGAGGACGCGGGCCACAAGATAATTGGCCAGATCGGCAAACCAGGGGGTAGAAGAGGAAACATTTAAGAGTTGTTCATCTGGAAAAGAATCACTAAGAAAATTTTCATTCAAAATACCTATTTCTGGATTTTCTAGACGAGAAAGATGATCAGCCGCTAGGTTTTCCGCACCTTTCTTATCCCAGATTTCCAAGTCGAATTCTTGAAGTAAGAGGATCCAACGTATGAGACGCGGCTTGGCGTCCGGTTTAGAAAGGAGGTACTTCAAAGCGGAATGGTCCGTAAAACGATAATTTTAGAGAGCGTAATATAAGTTCGGAATTTATCAAAAGCGAAAATAATAGCGAGGAGTTCTTTTTCAGTTGTTGTGTAGTTCTCTTGTGCCGAATTAAGTGTTTTGCTAGCGTAGTAGATGGGGTGAAAATTTTTAGCAATTCGTTGTCCTAACAACGCACCTACCGCAAAGCTACTCGCATCGCACATAATTTCAAACGGCAAATCCCAGACCGGAGCAATCCTAATCGGAGCATTAATTAATTTGGATTTTATTAATTCGAAGGCAGCTAAGCATGATTCGTTAAAGTTAAAAGGAATATCTTTTTCTAGAAGTTGGGTTAGAGGCTTGGTGATTTTTGAAAAATCCTTAATAAAGCGTCGTTAAAAACCTGCGTGGCCTAGAAAATTTCTAATCGCTTTAACGTTCGTAGGCGGCGGCAGTTTCTCGATCACCTCGATCTTAGCTTGATCGACCTCGATTCCCTTAGCAGAAATTTTGTGACCTAAGACAAGACCTTCTCGCACCATGAAATGTCACTTCTCCCAGTTTAAAACTAAGTTTGCCTCTTCGCATCTCTCTAAAACCTTCGCCAAATTTTCTAAACATAAAGAAAAAGAGTCGCCGAAAACAGAAAAATCGTCCATAAACACTTCCATTATATTTTCAACATACTTATCGAAGATTGCTAACATACACCGCTGAAAAGTAGCAGGTGCGTTGCAAAGACCGAACGACATCCTACGGTATGCGAAAGTTCCGAAAGGACATGTGAATGTTGTCTTCTATTGGTCCTCGAGTGCAATAGGGATTTGGAAATATCCTGAGAGACCGTCGAGAAAACAATAAAAACTATGCCCGGACAAGCGTTCTACAATTTGATCGATAAAGGGGAGGGGGAAGTAATCCTTACGAGTGGCATCGTTTAACTTACGGTAGTCGATACACATTCTCCATCCCGTCACCGTCCTAGTCGGAATTAAATCATTATTCTTGTTTGCTACTACCGTGATCCCACCCTTCTTAGGTACAACCTGAACTGGACTAACCCACTTACTATCAGAAATTGGATAAATTATCCCCGCATCTAACAACTTAAGAACCTCTCCTTTCACGACCTCTTTCATATTCGGATTAAGGCGGCGTTGAGGTTGGATTACAGTTTTAGAATTATTTTCAACGAAAATTTTGTGGGTGCAAAAAGAAGGGCTTATGCCAGAAATATCTGATATTTGCCACGCTATAGCTCGGCGATGCTTTTGTAGCACTTCGATCAGTTGATCGTTCTCGGATTAAGAAAGAAACGCCGAGATTATAACGGGCAATTTATAATTGTTATCCAAAAAAGCGTACTTAAGATGTTCGGGGAGTGGTTTGAGTTCAAGAGTGGGTGGTTCGTCATAAGAATTTTTTAAAACTTTTTCTTTTTCAAAAACGAGATTTTCAAAATTTTTTTGTCGAAAAATTGGTGGATTTTCAAAATTTGTTTGCACGGACATAACCGTGTCTTCAAAATCAGTTGGAGAATTATCAGAAAAGGACGTAGAAAATTCATTTGTAGAAATATTTGAAAGAAGAAAAGGAGAATCGTCAATTATCTCATCTACGAAAAAACATGAGTCGTCATTTCTTAAAGAGTTTTTCATGGATTCGTTAATAGAAAACGCGACCTCATCATCTCCTACCCGAAGAAGAAGTTTCCCGTTACTTACATCGATGACCGCTCGAGAGGTGGCTAAGAAGGGACGACCAAGGATAAGAGGGACGTCGACGTCCTCCTTAATATAAAGAATGACAAAATCCACCGGGAAGATGAATTTGTCGACCTTCACTAGCACGTCTTCAACGATACCTAACGGATATTTAATTGATCTATCGGCTAACTGAATAATCATACGCGTAGGGCTGAGAGTGCCCAATCCTAGCTTCTTAAATAAAGAAAATGGCATCAAGTTGATGCTCGCACCTAAATCCGCTAACGTGTGTTTCATGAACAGATTTCCAAAAACGCAAGGAATCGAAAAACTACCCGGATCGTTTATCTTTTTCGGAAGATTTGAAATTTTTATGACCGCCGAGCACTCTTCGTTCAACGTTACTTGGGATAAATTTTCTAATTTCCTTTTGTTCGTTAACAAGTCCTTAAGATACTTCGCATACTTCGGCATTTGACTTATCGCTTCATGAAACGGCAAATTTATGTGGATTTGTTTAAAAATTTTGAGAAAGCGTTGGTATTGATCATCTAACTTATCCTTCCTAAGATTAGCGGGGTAGGGAGGCGGCGGAAAATCTTTTGTAGAATCAAGAGCAGCACTTTGAAAATGATCTTTTTCTTTTTCAAAAACAACTTCTTCTTTTTCTTTTTCAAAATCAGTTTCTTTAATGATGATTTGTTCAGCAGCAGGAGAGGCAAAAACCTCGGGCTCTTCCCTGGTGGTGGGCTCGTGGACTACTTTGCCGCTCCGAAGAGTGATCGCTTTCGCGTGTTCCCTTGGGTTTGGCTCAGTATTTGAGGGAAGAGTCCCAGGTGGTCTCTCGTAGATAGCCTTAGCTAGTTGGCCGACCGTGGTTTCAAGGTTTTTCATTGACCCTGTTGTTGGGAAAATGATTTCTCTTAACCCCTGAACATAAGTTGAATAAGAATTCTAAGAATGAAAAATAAGGCTAAGTAAATATGCGTCGAATAGTATTCGACGCAACGTCGAGATAAAGTCGACATTTCTATCAGAATGAGTCGAAGTAGCTCCAAGCAGAAGTCGACGTATCCTATGTCGACGTAGCCCTGACTCCTAGTCGACATATCTTGAGAAGTCGACGCACCCTAATCGACGCACCTTCCTTATTCTCCTCTCGACGTCCAGACAGGATGTATTCAACGCTTGCGTCGAATAGTAATCGACGCACGTCGATCTTTATGACAGAATTCAAAATCGCCAGATCTCTTTCCTTATCTTATAGATCTGACTTATATGGAATCAATTTATGTCTTGTAGCCATTCTGAATCTTTCTTTTCCTCTATTAGATTCTTGGCTAAATTGATTAAATCCTTTATGGACATTATTTGAAATCAGATTGAATACTTTCCTTCTATGGATATAACTGTTATGTAAATTTCTCTTTCTTTCTAATACTCCGCCTGCTAATTGATTACTCTCCTATAGTGTTATTTTAATGAACAGAGCTATAAATAACCAAGAAGGTCGGCAGAGAAAGGGGACTAGGTGATTCACCATTTTACATTTGAAAAAGAGGAAAAGCTCCCAAGTGATAAAGAGAGAATTGAGAAATAGCCCTGCAGCAATATTCAAGCATTCTTCTTCTCCTGCTTCTGAAATCACTCTGCTGCAAATTCTGATAGCTCTCACATAAGTGGGAAAAGCTACAAATCTTCTTCTCTCTATAGAAGAAAGATTTAATTCACTACTTCTTGTGCTTCCAATCTTCTTGCTAGGAAGAAAATTCATTCTTGTTTTTAATACTTCTTTTCCTTTTTCTTATTTTCATTCTCACATATTGTAAAAGAGTTTTTAGAATCACTTTTCAAAAAATTCAGTTGTACTGGTTCTAAGAGTCTCCTTGTCAAAAGACTCAGTTGGTTCTAAGAGTCTCCGTATCAAAAGACTCAGGGTGGTTCTAAGAGTCTCCTTATCAAAAGACTCGGTGCATGATAGTGAATTCCTACCAAGGGGGTAGAAGAGTGGACTACCCAAAGTTTGGGGAACCACTATATTTTCTTGTGTTGTGCTGTGATTTCCTTTCTTGCATTTACTTTCTTTATTTGTTTAATTCTTGTTGGTGTGTGTGGGAAGCTCTAATCTGTGATCATACACATATATATATATTTACTTTGCACAAAATATTTTAAATCTCTATTCACCCCCCCCCCCCCCCCCCCTCCATAGAATTCTAGTGAGGTTAACTGTGCACTTTCAATTGGTATCAGAGGGAGGTTGATCTAAAAAGGTTAACTCCTTGATCAAAAAGATCCTACCTCTTATTTATATATATATTTTTTTTCTAACAGTTATTTTTCACATGGCACAAATCAAAGATTATGCTTCCACCAGACCACCAATTTGCAACCTTGAAAAGTTTGCACTTTGGAAAACAAGAATTAGAATTTATTTAAACTCTATTGATGATGAATTGTTTAATTTTATCTTGACAGGTCCCCCCAAGCCATTCAGAAAGGACTCAAGTGGAAAAGTGACTGAAACACTTGCTCCAAAAGCTGAGTGGACAGAGGAAGAAAAGAAAGCCCAAGGATATGATGCCAAGGCTATGAATATCCTAGTCTCAACCCTCTCAGATGAAATCTTCCAAAAGATTGTTGATTGTGAGTCAGCTAAGGAAGTATGAGAAGCTCTCACCAAAATGGTAGAGGGAAGTGATGATGAGAAAAAGGATAGAAAGGCACTACTCATCTCTCAATATGAAAACTTTCAGAAGAAAGAAGGTGAAAGTGTTGCTGACATGTATGCCAGATTCAGCCTCATAGTGAATGAGTTGAAGACACTTGAAAAGGACATATCTCTCACTGAGATAAATGGCAAACGGCTTACTTGCTTCCCTAGCTCTTGGGATTCAAGAATCTGGCCAATTAGAGACTCCAGAAGTCAAAGAGAAATTTCAGCAGATGTCTTGTTGGGCAAATTAAAATCCTATGAACATCTGTTGAAGACAACAGCTGAGAAAGAAGAGAAAGAAAAAGCTCCCTCACTCTCAAAAGAAAAGAGTATTGCATTGAAGGCTGTTGAAGGTGAACCCTCTACAAGTGATGAGGAGCTGATCAGTCTGCTAGCCAGAAGGTTTAAGAAGTGGATTAAGTCAGAAGGATCCAGAGGAAGAGACTCAAAAACCAGGTATAATAAAACACCTACTACAGAGATTATATGTTACTCTTGCAGGAAACCTGGACATATTGCACCTGAATGTCCTAAGGAGATCAGCAAAAAGAAAGATCTGAAAAGAACAGATCTACAGAAGAAAAAGAAGAAAGAGAAAGGTCTCATTACTCAATCATGGAGTGATTCAGAAACTGAAGAAAGCACCTCATCTGACAATGATCAAGAAGAGACCAAGCTGTAGGAAACCTATTTGATGGCCACTGAGAAGCATGATGACACATCTATGGTAAATATACTTGATGATGTAGATTTATCTTCCACTGACTTCAAAAACAATTTCAAAGAATTCTGTTTAAATTTAATCAAATCTGAAAAAGAAATAGATGAACTAAGAAATGAATTAAAAACTCTCAAACAAGTGAACACACAGTATAATAACTATGAGCTCAGTCTAGGACTCTTAGAAAATGAATTAAACAAAATCTGTACAGAAAACTAAACACTAAGAAATGAGCTAGCAAAAGCAAAGTCCTTTGAAGATTCTCTAAATGGGAGAAGTCAGAAGCTCAAGAACATCTCTAAAAATCTTACTAATAGATTTAGACAACTAGAAGATAATACTAACTTAGAACCAAAATCTCAATCACCTAGGAAATCTGTTTGGAGACATCCCATTCACTCCACTAGGGAAGGACACTTGACAGGAGAAAGATCACAAGAAAATCCAGAAACAACCACTGTCTTTAATAAAATTAATCCCATTATATATGAAGGAATCCTAGGAAGATATCCTCAGAAAAAATCTAAACATACGTCGAATTCTTATCAACGTGCGTCGACTTGTAATCGACGCTTACACCAAAGTGCGTCGACTTCTACCCGACGCAACTTCTCTCATGCTTCGACTGAAAGAAAACGCAGAATGGAGAAAGCGTCGACTTCATATCGACGCAACCATAAACCTACGTCGAATACATATCGACGCAACCAATCAGACAGACATCTCTCCTCTACCAAACAACAATCTCAATCCATCTCCTTTTACTATGATCACTACTTCTGTAACATCACCAAAGAAAATTGGTATGATAAACCAATGCCCCTAAAGGAGGAAGGATATTCAGAAAAACCCGCTTACTCTCTTATTAAATTTCACACTGATGGGAGAAAGGGACCCCAGCTCAGTAGGGTTCAAACTAATGTTTAAAATTTTATGTGCAGATGTATCACATCTCTAGGCTGGTGTGGTACTTGAACAGTGGATGCTCCATGCACATGACAGGATGCAAAAACCTGTTAATCAACTTTGAGGACAGACTTGGACCATCAGTAACTTTTGGAGACTCTAGCTATGGCCAAACCAAGGGCTTTGGAGATTTCAAAGAAGGGAAAGTCACGTTCAAGAATGTGGCAGTAGTCAAAGGACTGAAGCACAATCTGATAAGTATAAGTCAGATATGTGAAAATGGTAAATATGAGGTAAAATTCACCACACTATTCTGCCATATTATTGATATCAAGACTGGTGCCACAGTACTCAATGGAATTAGAAAAGGAAAAGTATATGTAGTGGACTTTAGTTCCTCACCCACAGAAGTCTGTTTATTCAACAATATTATTGATAAAAGTGAACTATGGCATAGGAGACTAGGTCATCTAATCTACAAAACAATTAGTAAACTAGCAAAGAATAACCTAGTCAGAGGCTTACCAAAAGGTAGGTACTCTAAGGATTCTCCATGCAGACCTTGCCAACTAGGAAAACAAACCAAATCATCCTTCAAACCAATTGGTAAGGATGACTCTCCCAGGGTCCTTTACTTACTACACATGGATCTCTTTGGTCCCATCTCCACTCAGAGCTTAGGTGGAAAATCCTATACCCTAGTCATTGTGGATGACTACTCTAGATTCAGCTGGGTATTCTTTCTAAGGGCTAAGTCTGAAACCCACAAGACTCTCTCAAGATTCATAAAACAAATTCAATCTGAACTCAATAGTCAGGTTTCCATAATCAGAAGTGATCATGGGACTGAATTTGAAAATCAGTTTATGAGTAGTTTCTGTGAAGATATAGGTATCAAACAAAGTTTTTCAGCCCCTAGAACTCCTCAGCAAAATGGAGTTGCTGAAAGAAAGAATAGGACTTTAATAGAATCAGGAAGGACCTTACTTATAGAATCAGGTTTGCCAAAAACTTTCTGGGCTGAAGCAGTCAACACTGCCAACTATGTTCTAAATAGAAGCCTAATACACAAAAATAAATCAAAAACTCCATATGAGCTCCTGAAAGGAAAAACACCCATAGTTAAATATTTTAAGATCTTTGGATGTGCTTGTTTTATCCTAAATAATGGAAAGGATCATCTTGCCAAGTTTGACAAGAAATCTGATGATGGAATATTTCTGGGATATTCAGCATCTAGTAAAGCATATAGGTGCTATAACAAGAGAACTCTTAAAATTGAAGAGTCTATGCACATTATTTTTGATGAAACTAACATACTGTTTAAGGGGGAGGGAACTCCCACCAGCTCTTTTCCACAGGAAAGCAGCAGCATAGAAACACATCTTGAACAACTGGTTCTAGAGAACACAGATAATGGAAAAGAAAACAAGATAAAGGAATCAAGTGAGGAATCTGAACAAGAACATGAAGAAGATTCAGAAAAGAGCATGCAAAACCAACTCCCACAAGAGAACATGGTTCAGGAAGGCCAGGTGGACATTGACCCTATCACCAATGAGGAAGAAGAACATCTGACAAGTCCAGACAGGACAAGGGTCAATTTAAAAGATCATCCACAAACTCAAGTAATTGGAGACCCCAATACAGGAGTAAGAACAAGACACCAGGTCTCCACTGGGATGATGCTCCAATGCTTCCTATCACAAGTTGAACCAAAGAAGTTTGAGGAAGCAAATTGTGATCCTCACTGGATTATGGCCATGCAAGAAGAACTAGGCCAATTTGAGAGAAATAAAGTATGGAATTTAGTGGAAAGACCAAGAAACTACCCAGTGATTGGCACAAAATGGGTATATAGAAACAAATTAGATTCCACTGGAGTAATTGTCAGGAACAAGGCAAGACTTGTAGCACAAGGATATAGACAAGAAGAAGGAATAGACTACAATCAAACCTTTGCTCCAGTAGCCAGACTGGAAGCAATTAGCCTCTTTCTTGCCTATGCAGCTTTCATGAAGATGAAAGTATATCAGATGGATGTCAATAGTGCTTTTCTGAATGGTGACCTTCAAGAAGAGGTATATGTGGAGCAACCACCAGGTTTTGTTAATCCCTCCTCTCCTAACTTTGTTTATAAACTCAACAAAGCACTATATGGTCTTAAGCAAGCTCCTAGAGCTTGGTATGAAACTCTCTCTAACTTTCTTTTGGAAAATTCCTTTGAAAGAGGAAAAGTAGACAAGACACTCTTTACTAGAACCCATAAAAACCAACTTCTTCTTGTTCAAATATATGTAGATGATATCATCTTTAGTTCAACTCATCCTAAACTGTGTAAAAGATTTGATAATCTCATGCAATCTAAATTTGAAATGAGTAGTATGGGAGAACTCTCATATTTCTTAGGATTACAAGTAAAACAAAGTAGTGAAGGAATCTTTATCTCACAATCAAAGTATACTAAAGAGCTAATCAAGAAGTTTGGTATGGAATCAGCCTCCTCTATGAAAACCCCCATGGTAACAAATGCCATTATAGAAAAGGATGACAAGGGAAAATCAATAGATCAAAAGACATATAGGGCAATCATAGGATCCCTTCTATATCTCACTGCTAGCAGACCTGACATTATGTTTGCAACTTGCATATGTGCTAGATTTCAGGTTGATCCAATGGAATCCCATCTCACCTCTGTAAAAAGGATTCTTAGATACCTAAAGGGAACTCCTGAACTAGGTCTATGGTATTCAGCAGAAACCAACTTTGAATTAATAGGATTCTCAGATGCAGACTATGCTGGATGTAGGGTTGATAGAAAAAGCACATCTGGCACTTGCCAATTCCTAGGTGACAGATTAATCTCATGGTTTAGTAAGAAACAAACCTCAGTCTCAACCTCAACAGCTGAAGCTGAATATATAGCTGCTGGGAGTTGTTGTTCACAAATCTTGTGGATGCAAAATCAGCTTCTTGACTACAAACTGGAAGTCAATAACTCAAAGATTTATTGTGATAGATCTAGTGCTATATCTATAGCATCTAACCGAGTCCTTCATAGTAGAACCAAACACATAGAGATCAGACATCACTTCCTTAGAGACAATGTAGAAAAAGGTAAGATAACCTTAGAATATATACCCACAGAAAGTCAAAGAGCAGACATTTTTACAAAACCCTTGGATGAAACCAAGCACAACTACTTCATAAACACCTTAGGAATGCTTGATGGAAGCTTGTAAACACCATTGTTAGGGAACTCTAAAGAAATCAGACAATCTAAGAAAATTTCCTGCAGATACGTTGAATACATATCGACCCTCCGTCGAGACAAACTCGACGCTGACACCGATTTCCATCAGACAAAGTTACGTTGATCCTTTATCGACGCACCGTCGAATTCATATCGATGCAAGACTATGATCACGTCGATAGAACTCCAGGCTGGCCAATCTCCATGGAGCGCCGACTCTATATCGACGCAAACGTCGACATCCATTCGACGTAACGACGACTTCAGGTTAAAATTAGAATCAAATCCTTACTTCCTCTTCTGAGGATTGGATTACCTTGATTTCTGTTTCCCTTCTCGACGTTTCATCTTCTTTAAATAATACTTCTTATTTCATAACATATACCTTTTTGAACCCGCCAAAACTTTGTCTTCTACCTCTCTCTCTTTCTGCTTCAATGGCGCCCACTCCTGGTCAATCTGCCCTTATCAAAGCGATGAACGATGCTCTGGAAAATCTTCTCAACCACTTCCAGACATGTCTAACCAAGTTCTCCAATGAATGTGCCAATATGATCACCACCTGTGAAGCCAAATTGGCCACCCTATCTGCCTCTCTTCCTGAGCTTCATGCTCTTCTTCGAGAAGAACCTCTGTCGCCACAAAGGTTTACATCCTTCCTGAAAGATATAAACCAGGGGGAGAGTTGCTCCAGAAACCCCTCTTGCCAGGTCCTTGATCTCACTTAAAGCTCATGTTTAACTCTCTTCTCCCCAACTCTAAGTATTCTCTCTAACTATTACTCAAATTCCATTATAGGCTCCACTCCTCTCAAATCACTCTGACTACATCTTCATCAAACATTTTGGTGAATCCTCCTCTTACAACACTGAAGGGGAGCATGCTGTGGATTCAACATTCGGAATTGATGACCCATATAACCAGGGGGAGATTCCTGTAGTAAAGAACCCAGAAATCCAGGGGAGGAAGAAGCAGTCACCTCTGATGATTGGAATGGACAGATGTGGATTGATGCACCCTTATGTGAGGAGGAACTTCAACATCACTCCCATGGCTTCTCTGCCAGTTACATCAAGCTGAAGACACCTATACTTGAGGACATCCCTACAAAAGAGCTTGGAGGAGACAATCATCCCTCAGCAGAGATCATTCTACCTGAAGTCATTCTGCCTTCTATTGCAGAACAGACTCCTCTTCTTGATATAGTTCCCTCTCCACCCAAAGAGAAAACTCATTCTCCTTCATCTCCACCTCTACCTCTACCTCCACTTCAACCTTCTTCTCTACCTCCTCTGCTACCTCTACCTCCACAAGTAGCAAGCCTCTCTAAACAGATCCTACCTAGGCAAAGTCCAGGAGGACAGATGAAAAGGAAAAGAGAAGCCATTCCCTACTGGCAAAACTTCTCCAAAGAAGAAAGGAGAGAGTATGCAAAAGAAAGGATGTATAGAAAAGCATGTGAGGAAATAAAAAGATTTGAAAAGATGCCTATTATCACTCCTAACAGCCCTGTGAAGGAGTACCATGACCCTGACATGGAAAAGAGGCATGAAGAGATACGAGAAAGAGAACTGTATGAATATGAAGCAGCTAGGAAAGAAGTGGAAGATAAAAGGAATGCCTGGATAGAAAAGATCAACAAGGGAATGACTAAAGAACAAATTCTTGCTGAATCTTCTATCAGAATTCCAAAGAAGTTGTTTGATATTAAAGCTTATCAAAAGAAAAACCCTCAGGCAGGGATCATTCTAGAAAAAGGTCAAAAACACAAGAAGGGTGTAGGGTGTACAGAAGATACTTACATTCCCTACAAGAAGCCCAACAGACCTGTAAAATTAGACAAATGGCATGCCTCACCCTGGAAAGGGAAAGGAAAAATGGCTGACATTCCTGAGAAGCAGCAATCAGAAAAGAAAACAAAATATATGCCCAAGGTTGATAACAAGGGACCACCTGAGATCAAACCTACTGAAAAGAAAGTTCAAAACATTACAATTGAGATGATTGATGAAAAGGCAGCAATCATCATCAGCAAAGGCTACTCCATAAATGACACAATCCCTGATGGTGATAAACTATTGGAAAAACTGCATACAATCATCAGGAATGTCCAGGAACGACCTGATAGAGCCAGGGGCTACATTTTTGATGCTATTGAAAACTTATCTAGGAAACTTTATTCTGCTTTTGTCAACTTCATGTACAGAAAGAAGTTTCTGGTTTAATTCTTGTAAAAAACAAATGCTTGTCATATGCTTTCTTATTCCAATTTCTCTTCTGATTGTTTAATATATTTCTTATCTTTACAAATGCTGTGAAGTATTAATTATATGCTTTCTCTCCTATAGGGTTAAGACAAATAGGGGGAGATTGTTGGGAAAATGATTTCTCTTAACCCCTGAACATAAGTTGAATAAGAATTCTAAGAATGAAAAATAAGGCTAAGTAAATATGCGTCGAATAGTATTCGACGCAACGTCGAGATAAAGTCGACGTTTCTATCATAATGAGTCGAAGTAGCTCCAAGCAGAAGTCGACGTATCCTATGTCGACGTAGCTCTGACTTCTAGTCGACATATCTTGAGAAGTCGATGCACCCTAGTCGACGCACCTTCCTTATTCTCCTCTCGACGTCCAGATAGGATGTATTCGACGCTTGCGTCGAATAGTAATCGACGCACGTCGATCTTTATGACAGAATTCAAAATTGCCAGATCTCTTTCCTTATCTTATAGATCTGACTTATATGGAATCAATTTATGTCTTATAGCTGTTCTGAATCTTTCTTTTCCTCTATTAGATTCTTGGCTAAATTGATTAAATCCTTTATGGACATTATTTGAAATCAGATTGAATACTTTCCTTCTATGGATATAACTGTTATGTAAATTTCTCTTTCTTTCTAATACTCTGCCTGCTAATTGATTACTCTCCTATAGTGTTATTTTAATGAACAGAGCTATAAATAACCAAGAAGGTCGGCAGAGAAAGGGGACTAGGTGATTCACCATTTTACATTTGAAAAAGAGGAAAAGCTCCCAAGTGATAAAGAGAGAATTGAGAAATAGCCCTGCAGCAATATTCAAGCATTCTTCTTCTCGTGCTTCTGAAATCACTCTGCTGCAAATTCTGATAGCTCTCACATAAGAGGGAAAGGCTACAAATCTTCTTCTCTCTATAGAAGAAAGATTTAATTCACTACTTCTTGTGCTTCCAATCTTCTTGCTAGGAAGAAGATTCATTCTTGTTTTAAATACTTCTTTTCCTTTTTCTTATTTTCATTCTCACATATTGTAAAAGAGTTTTTAGAATCACTCTTCAAAAAAATCAGTTGTACTGGTTCTAAGAGTCTCCTTGTCAAAAGACTCAGTTGGTTCTAAGAGTCTCTTTATCAAAAGACTCAGGGTGGTTCTGTGAGTCTCCTTATCAAAAGACTCAGTGCAAGATAGTGAATTCCTACCAAGGGGGTAGAAGAGTGGACTACCGAAAGTTTGGGGAACCACTATATTTTCTTGTGTTGTGCTGTGATTTACTTCTTGCATTTACTTTCTTTATTTGTTTAATTCTTGTTGGTGTGTGTGGGAAGCTCTAATCTGTGATCATACACATATATATATATATATTTACTTTGCACAAAATATTTTAAATCTCTATTCACCCCCTCTAGAGAATTCTAGTGAGGTTAACTGTGCACTTTCACCTGTTAAATTTCTAATGGTCGCCTCGTTCGAATTTATATATTTAGAAAGCATTTCCTCCAAAGATGGAGGTTTTTGAAAATTTGGATTTTGATTTTGTGGTGGTGGTGGAGTGAAATCATGTGGTGGACGTGCGACATTTGCGGGATTACTCCACGAAAAATTAGGATGGTTATGCCATCCGGGGTGATACGAATTAGACGCAGCATTAAAACCAGGAGGAGCAGAAAAAGCAGAAAAATTATTAAAATTGTTTTGAGCAGGCCTGGGTATGTTCCCCAGATAATCCACCTGCTCGGCAACAGCAGCATTTGCATGTTCATGTACCTGAATGGCGGAGGCAGCAGTCATCTCCGTTACTTTCTTGTTCAACATCTCAAGTTGAAGCGCCAGTTGGGACACAGAGTCCACTTCGTACATACCTGCAGGTTTATTTGGGAGAGACCTAGGCGTATTCCAATGATAGGTGTTCATCGCCATATCCTCGATAAGCTCAAGAGCGCCCTCCGGAGTTTTTCGGTTCAAAGAACCACCTGATGCGGCGTCTATCATTTGCTTGGTTGCTTGATTTAGCCCATTATAAAATGTCTGGACCTGTATCCATACAGGCAGAGCATGATGAGGGCAGCGTCTCAAAAGGTCCTTGTACCTCTCCCAATGTCATAGAGGGTCTCAGAATCGATTTGACTAAAAGTACAAATATTAGTTCGAAGTTTAGCAGTTTTAGCGGGGGGAAAATACCTAGCAAGAAATTTTTCAGTTAAAGTGTCCCAAGTAGTGATTGATCCTCTTGGGAGAGAACTCAACCACTGTTTGGCTTTTGTTCTTAAGGAGAAGGGGAAGAGTCTTAGCCTGATCGCATCGTCTGAGACACCATTAATTTTGAAGGTATTACAGATCTCAAGGAAACTAGCAATATGCAATTTCGGATCTTCATCTGGTGATCCGTCGAACTGCGCATATTGCTGCACCATTTGTATAGTGCCGGGCTTAAGCTCAAAATTGTTGTTCGCTATTGCAGGTCGAACAATACTGGATTCTGTACCCTCCAAGTTAGGCTGAGCATAATAGGACATGGTCCGTTGCTGGTCAACTTCTGGATTGGGATCACCCATAATTTTAGAATTACGATCACAATCACCGTTAGAATCCTCAACCGTATCCTGAGAAGTGGAACCTCCGAATCGTAAATTTCTCCGAAAGGAGCGTTCAATTTCCGGGTCCAAATCAACAAGTAACGACGAATTCGTGCGGGTCATGCACTAGCAGAAAGAAAAGCGGAAGAGGGGAAAATAAACGAAAGTGAAAGAATACCAAAATTAAAAATGATGATGATGATTTTTTTTCTTTTTTAGAAGGATAATATTAGGCGGATTATATTAGTCCTGGACTTCCCGAGATCTGCCCTGTGAGGGATTTGCAACGGTACTAGAAGCTATGATGGGAATTCAAGCCCAAAGCGTCCTTTCCAGGATTTTAGGTGGGATAGAAAAAATGATGATATGGATTGATTATAATATATAATAATAATAATAATTTTTTTGATTTTTGTAGAAGTAATAGCGACGGCGTTTTCTTAATATTGACAAAATCTCCCCGGCAACGGCGCCAAAAACTTGGTGATTAAGATTGACTATCAACCCGAAGAGGCAAGTGTACCTATCGAATTGTAGTACCAAGGTCGTATTTAAAACACGGGGCTGTCAAGTATTACTACTCACGCTTTTAACTATTATCCTACCGTACGATTGGTTGATGATTTTGAGAATTAAAATATGAGATTACTTAAACGAAAATTCAGAAGAGAAAACTAGAGTTCGATCAAAGAATCACCATGAAAAGAGACGAGAGAGAAATAAAACTTAGTTCTACGATTGCAAAATAATTCTTGACCGTGACGGTTCCGAAAATGAGAGATAGTCTCGCTAGAGCACTAAACCTCCTAACTTAAAGACGGTTTAATCGGAATCTCATCGCAAATTAAATAGGTCTAAAGTCGCATTATCGAAGTGAACCGCACTATTGGATTTGACTCCAATCCGGAGGATTTACGTCATCCTATCTCTAGTGGTGCGTGCAACTCCTTCCTTCTTTGAGCGATCTTTCAAATCAACGAATCTCTCGATTATTATGAGATGAGATCAAGGGCCTACTACCGTATACCGGAAATACGGAGTCGACGCAAAATATTTTGAAGAAGGATCGAGAATAATTTAAACAAAGCAAAACTAAGACATGAAAAATATTCTCATCTCAATTCATGGATCATCGTGATCGAACGCTAAAGGAAATTAGCTACTCATAATAAAAATTGAGAGAAAGATGAAAGGAAAAAACTTGCATTTTCATTGATAGATAAAGAAAGAGTACAACAACAAGATTAAAATGATAATACTATTCTCTAAAAAGAAATACAAGCATGGAAATAAAAACTAGACAATAGAAATAACTAACTCTCTCTTGCTCTCTCGCTTGCTCTCTTCCAAAAGTTCTCTTGCCAAAAGTTCTCCTCAAGCATGAAGGAGGGCTCCTTTTTATAGGAGAAGGAGAAAGTTCTAGATGGTGGAGGAAATGGAGAGGCTCATGGGAAGGTTCATGCATGGCAATAAATGAAGGCAATAAAGAGGAGGAGAGAGAGGGAGGGATACATTGCATTTTAATTAAAGAAAAATAAAATATAAAATAGAGAATAAAAAGGGGGATGAATGGGAGTTAAAAGAAGGAGAGAGAGAGAAAAGAGGGAATGGATGTGAGTTAAGAGATGAGAGAGAGGAAAATAAAATAATAAAATGAGAGAGGGGAGTGAGGATGGCCGGCCATGTCATTAAATAAATATGCATGCAATTATTTTTTTATGAGGGGAAGAGAGAGAGGGAGGGACACACCACATGCATTTAATTTAAACAAAACATGCACATGCAAGGTGGCAGCCATGTGGGCGTGGACATGAGCTGGATTTGGTCTTCACTTGGACTGCATTATTGCTGGATTTGGGTTGAACCTAGACTGGTTTTGGGGCTTGAATATTGCTGAAATTTGGGCAGCATTTGCACCAAAAATTGGAGTACAACAGAGTGAGCATGGGCTCGCCAATGTGAACTCAACCTATATAAAATCATAGAGCAAAATTAGCTTGAGACAAATATAAAAGATTAACCAAAATGATCCAAAATAATCAAAACATTATTAAATTTTAAAAGATAATACATAAACTAACCTAAAATAATATAACTAAAAGCTAATTATCAGTGCCAGATGGCAAACGCTCGGGAACTAATCGTACTAAAACCAAATCGCCAACCTTGAAGTGTGACACTCTCCGATGTATATTGGCGTGCGCCTGATAAGAATCGTACTGAGCAGTCAAGGTAGCTCGTATACGTACATGAAGGTCGTGAATATGTTGGGCGAAGGATTGTGCAAATTGACTTGCCTTATATGTTGGGGGCAAGGGAACCAAGTCAAGAGGCACAGGGGCCTTGTACCCGTGGACAATCTCATTTGGTGACAGACCGGTGGACCGATTTTTGGAATTGTTGTAGGCTAACTGAGCGTGGGGATGGAGAAGATCCCATGTGCCTTTATGATCACTCACGAGGCATCTAAGAAGGTTCCCTGGGCTCCGGTTAACCACCTCAGTTTTCCCATCGGTTTGAGGATGATAGGCGGAGGAAAACAATAGTTTGGTACCCATTAGGATCCAAAGTGTCTTCCAGAAGTAACTCGTATACTTAACATCCCTATCCGAGACAATTGTCTTCGGCACTCCCCGGTGACTAACGACTTCCTTACAATATAGCTTTGCAATATGAGAGGCGTCGTTGGTTCTAGTGCACGGTATAAAATATGCCATTTTGGAGAACCTATCCACAACTACGAAGATGGAATCGTGACATCGAAAAGTGGTGGGTAGGCCTAAGACAAAGTCCATGCTCACGTCCTCCCAAGGTACGGATGGTATGGGCAACGGAGTATATAACCTGACGTTGGTTTTGGTGCCCTTGGAAACTTGGCAAGTACGGAAACTAATCACTACCCGTCCTACCATTGCCTTCAAATTTGGCCAATAAAACTTTTCCTCAACCAGGGTGATAGTCTTATCTCTAGCGAAATGGCCACTCAACCCGCCACTATGCAGTTCCCAGATGATATGGAGACGAAGAGATGACTGCGGAATACAAAATTTCCCATGCCTAAATAGGTAACCATCCTTGATAACGAACGCAGTAATAGTGGTGGGGGAACTGTCCTGGGCAGATAGGTAGGATTCCTGAAAATCCGGGCACGTAGCGTACTCATCTTTGATTCGCTTGAACCCGACAACGTTAACCTTCATAGTGGTGAATAAAAGGGCTAGGAGACTAAGAGCGTCTGAAACCCGATTGTCCGCTCCCTTAAGGTGTTTGAGATTAAAAGTGTAACCCTGTAGGAAGGATACCCACTTGGCGTGACGCGGGCTGATTTTATGTTAGCCATTGATAAATCGTAATGCTTCGTGATCGGAGAGGATCACGAACTCCTTAGAGAGGAGATAATGCCACCAATTGTGCAAGCATCTAATGACCGCATAAAATTCCCTATCATAGTTGGAATAATTCAATTTAGCGCCCGCCAACTTTTCACTAAAGAAACTCACAGAGTGCCCTTCCTGACTCAAGACACCTCCTATTCCCACGCCCGAAGCATCACAAGTAAGATCAAAGACTTTCGAGAAGTCAGGTAGACGTAAGACGGGTGCCTCAGTCATAAGCTCCTTGCTGCGTTGGAAAGCGAAGGTGGCGGACTTCGTCCAAGTAAACTCACCTTTTTTCATGCAGGCACTAATGGGGGCCATGATGCTGCTAAAGTCTTTGATGAAACGGCGGTAGAAAGTTGCCAACCCATGGAAGCTCCTCACCTCACGTATCGTGGTCGGCTCGGGCCAGTCCTTAATCACCTTAACCTTGCTAGGGTCAACTCTAATGCCCTCCGTGCCAACGATGTAGCCTAAAAACTCCACTTCCGTAACATGGAAAGTGCATTTCTTGAGATTCAGAAATAAAGTTTCCTTCCGTAGGGTGGAAAGAACCACTCTCATGTGTGAGACGTGCTCGGTGGTAGTAGTGCTGTAAACCAAGATGTCATCGAAGTAGACTACCACAAACTTCCCCATGAATGGCTGAAAGACATGCGTCATCATCCGGGAGAATGTGCTGGGGGCATTGGATAGCCTGAAGGGCATCACAAGCCACTCGTATAACCCATCCTTTGACTTAAACGCCGTCTTCCACTCATTTCCCTCGCGAATCCTTATCTGGTGATAGCCGCATCGTAAATCTAACTTAGAAAATATGGTGGCGCCAGACAAGACATCTAGAAGGTCATCTAAGCACGGTATAGGAAATCGATACTTGATGGTGATCTTGTTGATAGCGCGGCTATCAATACACATCCGCCACGTACCATCCTTCTTGGGTGCAAGAAGGGCTGGCACCGCACAAGGACTCATGCTAGTCCTGATGAATCCTTTCTTCATCAAATCCTCGATCTGAGTCTGTAGCTCTTTGTGGGCCGCTGGATGAAGCCTATAGTGGGGTTGGTTCGGCAAGGACGAACCCGGAATGAGATCTATCGCATGTTGTATGTTCCTCAATTGAGGTAACACAGAAGGCAACTCTTCTGGGTACACGTCCTTATACTCGTCCAAAAGTGCTCGTAACGCCCTAGGCAACTCATTCAACGCGCCCTTCTCTTCCTTCGCACCCATAAGAACTAATGCGTACATAACTCCCTCAAGAAAAGGATCTCTCTCAAACTCTCTCCTACCAACTAGGCTCAAAGCCTTCCTCTCGGCCGGGACGGTAGTGTCCTTAGCCAAAGCTACTGGTTCCTTCGAAACGGTCGGTCTCAATGTGATGGTCTTACCGTTGAATTTGAATTCATAAGTATTGGCTCGACCGAAATGTGTGACGTCAAGGTCATAAAGCCAAGGGCGGCATAATAACACGTGGCACGTGTCCTGATGTGCATAATACGTAGATCGTTAAAATTTTTTTTTCTGAATTTCGCTGAAAAAATGACAATTTTAACCCGCTATTCGCAGACCAACTGGACAGAATTACGAGGTTCCCAATTTTCAGGCTGACCTAACGAGGACGAATCGAAAAATTTTCAGTTTTAATGTTGCTGGAAATACGTGCTGGAAGCTACAAAAAAAATTTCAGACTTTTTTGACAAGTTTTAAAATTCTGAGGTTTTACTAAACGCAGACCAATCCGAAAATTTTCAGATTTTCTAATGATCCGAACGTCCAACAAGGAACGCAGCGAGGATGTTTGCAACGTGGGAGTTGAAACAACCGGCTTTGATACCAAATTGATGTAGGGATGAACGAGACACGTGAACGTTACGCTAACGGAAAAACATTCATCACAGAAATTAAAATAACATAGGAGGGCTCCGACCAAAAGCGAACGAAAAGGGGTCGGTTGGCTCCCAAATTCGATGGATAAAATTATGCGGGACTCGATACAACGTCCTTAGGACGTACCTCTCCAACAAGCACACAACTCACCGTAAGCCGGACTCGATACAACGTCCTTAAGACCTACCTCTCCAACAAGCACAACTCACCGCACCTACACAAGCATCTATTCCATCAATCGATTCGTTTCAAACTGCAGCGGCAATTTTCTTGGAGCGGCGGTGAACAGTCAAGCGGCGATAAAGCTTTAGTTGAGATTAACTCCCTTGTTAACACCAAGTGCGCCAATCTTGGAGAGCAAACCAAGGCTAGGCCGAGTTTTGCTCCCGCAACGGATCTACTCGATCCGGACAACAAGAGATTCAATAACAACACTTATATTTCAGATTTTGCAAGCGAGAAAATTAAGATCGCGGATAAAACGATTCGACAAAACCTCCACAAAATAAAGCGTAGAAGAATCACTAGAAAGGGGAGGGGTTACCCAACCAAGAACATGTATGCACTCAAGATAGATGTGGGAGAATCTCTCTCTCCACGGTTCCACCGGCATCGCACCGAATGGAGTAGCACCCTTTCTTCCTTGGAGTCGCACCGCGGAAGTCTCGCCGGAGTCACACCGAAGATGATGGAGGGGGCGGCCTTGGAGTCACACCAAGAGGGGGGGCGGCGGCTAGGAGGCTTCTCCTTGTGGCCGAAATTTCCAAGGGGAAATAGGGTTTGGTTTTTTGTTCTTCAATGTCTCCTTTACTCTCATCAAGCCTCCTTTAAATAGGAGTTTACAAAATACATCAAATCACGATGGCTAACTAATCCACCATCAAAACGGCTAAACGCACACCGTTGTTCAAAATTAGGAAATGAAAAATAAGCAAGAGAAAAAATGAATATAAAATTATTTCCAAGACATAAAATAATTTTATATTCGCAAATATGAAATAAACGATGTAAAATAAATAGAAGTCTTCAAGCGGGTTTGGTACGCCGTGGGCGGAGGTTGTAGCTCCGGTTTCCGTTAGCATCTTCATTGCGCCTCAAGTCCTTGTAGTGTTGCGCTTCGGCAACCGGGTCGTCATCAGAAAATGGTGGCGGGGTCGTGCCATCATCTCCTATATTGGAAAGGGTCAAGCTTGGATTTGCATGGGTACATGGATACTGATTATGGGGAAGACGTGGATGATCGGAGATCAACGTCTGGTTATGTCTTTATGGCGGGCCCCACAGCTATTTCTTGGTGCAGCAAAAAGCAGGACTCGGTGTTTGTATCTACCACGGAAGCAGAATACAAGGCTTCGGCCTTGGTAGCTCAGGAAGCCGTTTGGCTCAGGAGGTTGGTGGAGGATGTTCATGAGGAGGTTTGAGGTCCCACTATGCTACGCGAGGACAATGAGATTGCTCTCAAGCTGGTTAATAATCCAGTCTGTCACGCGAGGACCAAGCACATTGAGATTGAACACCATTTCATTCGTGAGAAGGTGTTGGGAGGATCTCTTATGGTCGAGCATGTTCGAAGTGTGGACAATGTTGCAGACATCTTCACAAAGCCGCTGGCGAAGAGACAGTTTACTCGATTGCTGAGTTTACTTGGGATAGTTTCCACTTCCCACTTCAAGGGGGAGTGTTGAAATTATTGAAGTGGAGTGGAAGGTGGCCGGAGGTCTGTATATTGGTGACCGCAGAGACCGCGCAGTCTCTATGCTGGTGATCTGCCGGTCTGGCTCTGACGGTCTGTTGTGGTGGCCGGTTTGTTCTAGTAATGTTCCGGTCTCTTCTCGGTCTGCTCTGCTTGGTTGGTCTATCTTCTTTGTAGAAGACCGGACGGTCTGTTCTTGGGTAACCGCTGTGACCGGGCGGCTTATGCAGGTTGATCTGGCGACTTGTCTGAAGTCGGCTGGCGACTTGTCTGAAGTCGGCCAGATGTTCTTGGGTTGCTCTAGGCGATCTAAGGAAGGAGTGATCCGTGTCCGCACGGCTTGTTCGCGGTCTGCTGCTGATTTGCGGTCTTGGATAGGATGTTGTCCAAGTGGTGTGATCGCGCGGTCTGCTCTGTGAGACCGCTCGCAATCTGATGGGTGGTGACTGTATCTCTTGCGGCGGTGACGACATCTGTTACCTCACCTATAAATAGGGGTGCAAGGCCCATCATTATTAACGAGAACTGTAAGAACTAGAGCCTGGGTTGTTTTGTGCGGTCTCAACTTTGAGGTCGGGCGGTCTCGAAAGTGAGTTGACTGTTTGTTGTGTTCGCAGGTTTGCGGTCAGCAGGCTGCGGTCTCATTCCTTGGTGATTTCCCAGTAGCTTGAATAAACAGTTCGACAGCGGCTTGTCTACGGACTGGTTTATGTTGTTCTTGTGTTGTTCGTAGCGAGCTCGACGATCAGGCGACCTTCTGTGGTTAGGCGATCTGAGTTGCGGTCAGGCGACAGCTTCTGTTCTCTGTTCAGTTCAATAAGCTCCGGTTCATGCGGTCTGAGGTGGCGGTCTTGTAGTGCAGGTCATCTTACCTGTATTCTGTTCGTGCGGTCTCTGGAGTGAAGCGGTATGTGCGGTCTCTGCTTTGTCAGGTCGCCAGATAAGTGTTTTTTTGGTGTGTTTTGTTCTTCTCTCCTTCGTGATTCTTATGAATCATGTCTCACCATGTATGTCTCGAAATGTAATGAAGTTTTGTGATTCAATAAAGACTATTATGTTTCTGTTTGGCATTGTGGTTGTTTGACTATAACTCAGTTGATGCAACTCCTGCTTACTCCTAAACGGTTCATCAAAAAGATTAACAGATAGAGTATTTATATCCACAACTTTAGGTTGATAAAGTCTTCAACTGATCAACATCAAGTCGACATACTACGAAATATCTGACCCTTATCAAGTCGACATGCAGATCTTTCCTTAGAGTCTTCTAATTGATTCCCTTAAGACTTAAGATGATAAAGCCTATATTCAGAGTATAAATGATAGACTAAGTATAATCTAGATGGTGGGTTCTTTGTATCAGCTAGAATTCTAGTCGATATAAAGTATATCGACAAATAGTCAAGATGACATTTGAAATTTGTCTGAACCTTGTCTAGCCGATATTTGACTTAAAATATCTTTGAGATTTCTTCATAAATTCTCTAAGTCTTCTACCAAATCCAAGAGTTATTATAGATGAATTATATATTTAAATGACGGCCCTAAAAAATACAGCAACACAGATAATCATCAAATACAAGATGCATTTATCTTTGGCTTGAGAACTTCTTCAAATCAGGAATATTGTGGGCAATGTTCCCAACAATCTCCCCCTATTTGAAGAATTCAAAACCTCAAGAAATGATAAACTACACATAAAAGAAAATAAATCATAATGATGATCAACACAGAGATGAGATAACATTAAAAAATTTATATATGAATAACGATTAAATGTTCATAAGCGGATTAAACTATATTTACATAAAATCCGTATTTCATCTAATTCTCAGTTATCTTCTTCTTTCATGACTCTTTTTCTTTCTACTTCTGTCTCTCAAAATAACTAAAAGACTTTGGAATATATCTGTTAGGAAGTGGAGATGCATCTTTTGGCAACAAACCTTCTTTGTGAATCTTTTTGTAGATTCTTTTTTTGGCCTCTGACTTTTGATGCTTATCCTATTTAGTTGAACTGTAGAATTTATCAATATCTTTACCAATATTTCCAAACTTTATCCATGTAGTTAGTATGATATTTTTGGAATCTGGGCTCCACGCATCGTAATTTGGATCTTGGGCTCTTTCCTCTTCTCCTTTTCTTTTGGCAGCAGTTTCCTTAGATGATATTGTAACCCTTTGCCTTTTTTTGTGGCTGGACTCAGCTACAATCTGTACATCCTCTTAAGTATACTCAGCATAAGATTATGGAGAATAATTAGGGCTTTGAGATCTTAGGTGTTCTAAAGATTGATAAGAACGTACATGATCAGAATCATCAAACATTAAAGGATGGATTCCCAGGGAATGATGAAGCTGATTTAAAATCCACACATCTTGGTCAGCCCCAACATTCTCCCCCTTTCTGGCTTTTTCAAATAATATTTTCTGAATATCCTCTTTGCATTCATCCAGCATGTCAGATAGATATTGATTTGTGAATTCCTGACTCTCCACACATTTCTTTGTGATTTCAGTCTGATTGTCAGATATTCTTTCTGTTATCCAGCTAATATCACTCTCAAGTTACTGCACCGTTTTACCATGCTCATGATGAGTGTTTTCAAACTTTTGATCTAAAGAATGTAATGCTCTTATGTTTCCATCTAATGCAGTTGCGGCTCTTGTGAACTAACTGGTAATCTGGGCATTAACATGATCAACTTCTTCTTTTATCACTTTGATTTGAGCAGACACATCTTCTTTTACTTCTTTGATAGCCTTATCAACATAAGATTCAAAGTATTTTCTTTGTTCTCCTAGCAAGATCCTCATTTGGCCAATGATAGAAACATATGGTTCTTCTTGAATACTATGGCCAATGATACTTGGCATCTCTGACTCTTCTAGTCTTTCTTTGCTCTTCAAAGTTTCAAAGCTTCCAACCATTGCTTCATCATCAAACATCATATCTGGGGTATCAGATATATGTACTGTACTTGTGTTGATCACCTTATCTTGAAGAGCTTTGCTTTTTATAGAACCAACTCTTTGAACAGATTCTCCTTTTCAATCTCCATTGGCTCTGGATGGCCTCCACTTCTGCCATCTTCTAGCTTCTGGGCAACTTGTTAAAATTTTTAGAGGTCCAGAGTGAAGTAAAAATGCGGAACACTTCACACAATCCACAAGCGTGACAATCAATGACAATGGGAAGACAGAATAGTGCTCTTGTTATTTACTATCTCTATACAGCTTGAGACATACATGGCGAGACATGATTCATAAGAATCACAAAGGAGAGAAGCACAAGACACAAAAACAAGCCGCCAGTGAGCTGCCAAAGCAGAGACCGCCAGACTGCTCAAACAGACAAGCCGCACAGTTATCCCTGAGACCGCGCGAATAGAGCACAAGCCACACCTTCCAGACTGCAACCACAGACCGCACACCTAGTTGCTTTATTCAACTGCTGAAAGCTATCTGCACTTCTAGATCGCCCAAACCGCACGATCTCAAGATCACAGAAGAACACGCGAGCACTTGACGAAGAACTGCTTCCTGCTGCAAGACCGCAACTCAAGACCGCCCGACCACTTAAGGTCATCTGCTTCAACTGAGTCCGCTTGCACAGTTCAAGAACACCTAAACACAGTCCGCACAGACAGGCCGCTGCCGAACTGGTTTATTCAAAGCTGGAAAGAAGGGAGAAAGCTGACGGTGACTGCTAGTCGCTAACCTACGAACAAACAAGCAGGTCAGACAAACCCAAACCGCGCGACCTCAAAGTGAGACCGGCACAATCAAGCCAACTTTGGCTCTTATAGTTCTTGCATATAAATGGCTACCCCGACGCCCCTATTTATAGGCAAACGAACAGATGTCGTCACCACCCCAAGGGATACAGTCACCTTCCTTATTGAAGCATGCGGTCTCCAGAAACAGACCGCGCGGTCTCTTCAAGACCTTATTACACTTAAGCAAAACTGTCCAAGGATAGCTTGCCAAGACACCCCGGCAGACCACCCGGTCTAAACCAGAACATGGATACTTGGGCAAAATAAGCAGACCAAACACAGGTCGCCAACACCAGAGACACGCGACCACACCAGCCAGGTCGCCACACTAAGCTCGCCGTTTCCAGAAGTAAACCGCAACATAAGGTCATGCGGTTTCTGTGGTCTCCAAGAACAGACCGCCCGGACTAAACCACTTCCACTTCAAAAATTTAACACTCCCCCTTGAAGTGGGAAGTGGAAGTCAGCCCATGTAACCTCCTCAACCGTGAGAATGGTTCCTTCGACAACGGCTTTGTAAATATGTCTGCAACATTTTCCTTGATCTACACATGCTCAACCATAAGAGATCCCTCCAACACCTTCTCCCGAATGAAATGATGTTGAATCTCTATGTGCTTGGTTCGCGCATGAAAAACTGGATTGTTTGCCAGTTTCAGGGCACTCTCAGTGTCACCCCAAAGCAGAGTGGGACCATGCACCTCCCTATGAATGTCCTCCACAAGCCTCCTAAGTCAGATGGCTTCCTGATCTGCAAAAGCTGAAGCTTTATACTCTGCTTCCATGGTAGAGACAGACACAGAATCCTGCTTCTTGTTGCACCATGATATAGTTGTAGAGCCCGTCATAAAGACGTATCCAGAAGTCGATCTCCGATCATTTGAATCCCCTCCATAATCAGCATCCATGTATCCATGTAAGTGTTGGATCGTGTGACGCCCTTAGAGGGGGGGGGGTGAATAAGGGTGTGTTTAAAATATAATTTTTACTTAATAATTTTTTAAACAGATTTTACTTTTCTAAAAAAAAATTACTTATAAACAATTTCAAACCAATGTAATTTTTGTTTTAAGCCAAACACAAATTTCTAAGTTAAAGATTAAGCAACCAAATTTGCAATTAATGAAAGAAGCATAATTATATTAATCATGAAATTTACATACAATAAAATGATCTTAACAATGCTTAAGATCAATGCACAAATATGATAATATAAATTTCACTAATTTTGATTTTACCAATCCTTCTCCCAAGGATTGGAAGGCTATCACTTGTCTCTCCCTAGATTAAGCCCAAGCCTACCCTCTAGATCTTCCCAAGATCTAGACGTATCACACAAGGCCACGATTTCCTACCAAGCCACACAAGGACTTGGACGCTCCGCACAAGGAAGCAATTTTCCCTTAAGCCGCGCAAGGACTTAGACGCCGCACGCAAGACGACGATTTCTCTACCAATACAAAGTTGAATGTAAATGAATGAAAATACAAAGTCAAGTGAAGAACTCCCTGTTGGAACACGGTCTTCCGCATCTCCTAGGTTTGAGAATAACAAATCCTATGTGTGTATTTAATCTTGTGTGATCTATGTGTGCAGGATAACAGGTCAAAATGACTCAAGGTTTACATATGGTGGTTACCCCCGAAATTGAGCCATCAATTCCAATCTGATCACTAGCGCAGGCGGTAGTGGATAGCGCCGGCGCTAGCTTGATACACAGAAGGCATGCTGGAATTGTTGCCTCGGATTGGAGATTCTGGCGCGCCGGCGGTAGCGCTAGCGCCGGCGGTAGCGTGAAGGCTATAAATTGGACCCCTTGCCTTCGTATTCTTCATCCTCTTTAGATCCCAAACTCCAGAGCCTCGTGCCACAGCAGAGAGAGGAAGTTGTAGAGAGATACTCCCACAAATCTGAAAAGCTGAAGGAGATCCGTGGAGAAGATTTCAACACGCGTCATCATCTTGACGAAATACCGCATCGACTACGATCATACTCTGCGGGCCTTCGTTCACTTCTCCAGGAGATCCACATAGGGAGTTTTATATTATTGTTTGTCTTTTTATTTCATTTCTTATTCTTGTAAACGGTTAGTTAATTCGCCTCGTGTTGGCGACTAGGTCTGGGTTAGACAGGGGGTAATTCGCCTCGTGTTGGCGATTAGGTCTAGGGAGTAGATCTAGGGGGTGCTCGAGGCCTTTCTGGGAATAGATTGGCTAGAGCGGCTTGATGCCGTATCTGGGGAGAGATCGGCTAAAGCCAACCGGTTCGTGGGGATACGAGTCGGTATAGAAAACAAAAAATAATTTTAATTATTCGCCTCCGATTTCTAGCGTCATAGAAATCTAGTTTTGTAATCATTTTTATTAATATTAAATCATGTCTCTTTTGGTGTAATAAAAATGATTTGTTCTTCACTTCTCTAAATTGTTTATTATCCTCTTTTTCATTATAAAACAATTTAGGTTGTTATTCAAAATCACTATTTTAATCTCGCATTATTTCAAAGGATTCTAAATATAATTATAAAATCTTTAAAACCCTTATTCACCCCCCCCCCCCTCTAAGGGCGCCTACCGATCCAACACTCCCTAGAAAATCAGATCTCTGAAAGGAGGGTTGAAGCCTCGAGATGATCGTTGATGTAGAAACGCGTCCGATCTCGTCTTCAATATCAATCCTTCTAGCACAAATGGGAGTTGATGGAGTTCTGGAGCTTTCTGGTTCGAGTGCACTCTGAAAGAAGGTCTGGAAATCTTAAAAACTGAATTCCACAAAGTTTTGAGCTCTTTTAAGAAAAAAGAGCTGTCGCCGTCCGATAGCTACTGTCGCCGGAATCCGATATCTCCAGAGGCTACCACGTATCCCACTAAAACGAAGTTTTTGCGTGGTGTTGAGGTCGTGGTTGAGACGTGGGCTGTCGGATATCCGATAGCACTGTCGGATATCCGTTAGCTAAGGTAACTGCTGCACGTCCTGCCGTTATTTGAAGATCGTGGGTTGTCGGAAATCTGATAGCGATATCGGAAATCCGATAGCTCTTAACCGTTGCGCAGAGATCAAATAAATGCGCTGTCGGAAATCCGATAGGGCTGTCGGAAATCCGATAGCTCAAATTTCTGGAAAATGTCATTTTGCTCCAATTGAAAACATGTTATTCTTGCACCTGTTATCTGCACACCATTAATCAAACATAGGATTAAATACATTCGGGATTTGTTATTCTCAAACCGGACGAGTGCGGAACGCATGCTCCAACAATCTCCCCTTTTGATAATAACAAATCCTTATAAAAAGAGATCGAATAAATCCTATAGAGATAGTGAAAAATACATTATGTGTGTACAAGTGTGAGCTTAAGATCTCCATGATCTCCCCCTTAATATGATCTCCCCCTTAATATTAGCTCCTTCTAAAAATATTCTCCCCCTACATATAAACTCCCCCTACATGTATGCTTACTTAATTAATTTAGTATTTTAAGTGATTTAATTGATTACTTATTATCTTCTCCCCTTTTGATATTAGCAAAAGATGTTAATAGAGACGAGGAAAAAGGATTATAGAGATCTTTTAGAAAATAAGAAAGAATATAGGGAGAGTCAGAGTATACTGGCGGAAGCTTTGTAAGTGATGGAATATTGAGATAAGTAATCATAGAGATGAGGCTAAGCATTCTAGTAATGTGTTATAATGTATAGAAGCAAATATACTTAACCATGATGAGATTCAATTTCAATTATCAGAGAGAGACACAGAAGGATATAGAATATTGAATCGTTTCGGTCCAATTCTCATAAGAAGAAATTTTATAAATAACAATGAAGTGTAGTAGTGATACTTTGAGAAAGAATACATATGAATATATTAAAAATATACATGACCATGGAATTGGTAAACATAACATAAATATACATAAAGCCCATACTTTTGAACCAGAAACTTTGCAAATATACATAAAAGGACCATTTTATTTTTGCAAGACACTTTACAATTCTTTCCAAGGTGCTTAACCTCACAATGCTCATTAAGACTTATCAGGAGGCTAAGTAGTGCTTGGTGGAGGATCCTTTTCAAATTTTTTTATGTCTTTCAACATTTTTGGCAAAATGAATGTTTTGCATTTGAATTTTCCTCCTTTTTTTTGTTTTGAGGATTCATAGATGTGAAGGATCTCCGAATTCACTTGCATGCCATAAATGGTTAAATTTGAATAAGTGCAAAGTATCAAAGGTGAAGGTGACATTTATGAAATGTATTTTGTTATGTTCGATCAATCATGATGTATGTATAAAATAAATTTCATTAACATGTATTACCAAAGTAAGTGTTTGTGATTGCTCATTGTCATAGATAAAAGATTTCTTATACTTAGAGGCATGCGAAAACAATTCGTAATTACTAGATGAATGTGTCATCACAATGATAAGTTAAGATTGAACATCATAATCATGTGGTAAGCTTTTGTTTTGAATAATAACACAAGAAGAATCCTTTATGCATGATACCAAAATTCTCAGAAAATTATACAGATAATTTATTATTATTATTTTTGAGAGCTGTCGGATTTCCGATAGCTAGCTGTCGCCATCCGATAGCTTAGAAAGGATAAAAAGACGTGTTTCGTCTTTTGACCGACACTTCACTTCAGTTTGAGGAGAAATTTCAAGATCTAGAGCTCCAGGTGCCGGAAAACTTCAGATCTAAGGTGAGATTTGTTGGTTTTTCAAGTTTTGGTTAAAATTTCTCCAATAGTTTTGTGATTCTCATATTCCTCTTGATTTTCATGGAGTTTTTTGAAGATAAAATGTAGAAGGTTTAGTAGATCTAGATATTTTAGATCTTGGGTTGTATAAGAGATGTAGATCTTGTTTTTTGTAGGTGAAATTAGAAATTATTGTTATTTTATGTTTTGAAACATGAGTTTCCTTTCTTTCTTGTTGTTTTTGTGTAGATCTAGAAGTTCATAGTTATCAGATTTAGGAAAAAGATGATGATAAAAAAAAAATTTGAAGTGTTATAGGAAGAAGATGATGAATAGTGTTTTGCACTAAAGTTTTGATTGTTCAAAAATATTAGAGATGTTGAAGAATTTTTGCTGTGTGAAAATTTTTTAGATTTGGGATAGGAAGATTTTTGTGAAATTAAAATTTTCGGAAGCAAAAATTTTTTAGCTATCGGATATCCGATAGGTGGTATCGGAAATTCGACAGTGCCAGAATTTTTCTTTGTTTTTTTTTTTTAAATTTTCCTTATTTCTTATGCAGATATGTCTTCTAGTTGGAGATCGAGAAGGGGTGAGTCTGGAGATGCGCATTCCTCTTATCAAAGTTTCCCGGGCACAGAAAAGGCCCAAATTGGAGTTTCAAAGGTTGTAGAATTCGATCTCCCAAGACATGAACGAGTATATTATATGCTTGTGGAGGCAGGTATACTTTCTGTTATTATCCAAGATATTTTCTCCTCATTTTTAGTCCGAGAATTTTATAATCATCTGTAGGATCATGCATATACCGATTTGAATGGAGGAGTGAGATCCAAAATTCAAGGGCAATATGTGGAGATCACTCCATTTGATTTAAGAAGTGAGTTTGGTCTAATGGAAAGTGAGAATATCTTAGATATAGTGGAAAACTATAGACTTGAGAGAGATTGGACGTTAATGAACATGTCTTTGCATGGAAATTCCACCAAAAACCTCATATCCACTATGACGACATTGACAAACGATGCTCATCTTGTACAAGATATACTAAGGCACACGATTATGTTGAAGTCCGGTGATACGCATAGTATTACGACTCAACTTAGTCTTGTGACTTATTTTATAGTGGAGAAGGAGTTATTTGATGTGGCCGATCTTCTGTTATCTATGATTCGTTATACATATCGCCTCAAAAATCTGGAGTGGAAAAAGGCACACACTCTCCCTTTGGGTGCGATTATCCAGCATATCCTATACAAGAAATACCCTTGGATAGATCAAAATTTTTATCTTGGAGATTGTTGCCCGGAGATATATCAAACGGTGGCCATGGGTAAGAAAAATCCACGGAGGCCGCCTACTGTGGAAATGAGAGAGCCTCCTATTGCACGTGGGGGGTCAATGCGGGAGGCACTCGACACATTCCAAACAAAGTTGGATAAACATATAGACGACTTCCAAGATCATAGAAGGTCATTTGAAGAACATAAGGTGGAGGTGAAAAAGGATCGGACGCGGATGCAGAAATTTATGAGGTTCCTTGTTAAGGGACTTAAATTAAAGCCTACAGAGGAGGAGCCTCGTCATGGTCGACGGAGGAAGACAGTAGTAAGGAGATCAGATTTTGATATTCCTAAAAGCAGTGGAGCAGGTAGTCGGAATGAGGAGGAGTCAGATTGAAACAGAGATCTGGGGGATATCGCCATCCGACAGCTCACTGTCGCCATCCGGACAGCTGCCTAGCCCAGATTTCTTCCTAATTTTGAGACCTGCTATTATGAGACATTTTAAGTAACCTTTTATTAAAGTTTTGTAATAATTTTGAATATTTGGACATGTTTTATGTGGTAAATGTCTATATTAAGAGTTTGTTTTTCTTTTTAAATGGTAAGGCTATGGTGATTTGTTTAATTTTTATAGGTTATAAGTAGGGATATAATTATTGTGAAATGTCTAGGATTCCCAATTCTAGCCGAAGCATAGAAAAACGAGAATCCGGTAACGGTTTTGTGAATATATCCGCTAGTTGATTGTCCGTGCCTATAAAATTGATATGTATATTACCCTTCTTAATATGATCCCTTATAAAATGATGTCGGACATCTATATGCTTAAATCTAGAGTGTAATACGAGATTGTTAGTTAAGTCTATAGCACTTTTATTATCACACTTTAATTCTACACTACTTTGTTGCATGCCAAAGTCTTTTAACGTTTGTGACATCCAAAGAGCTTGGGCACAACAACTACCTAGTGCAATATATTCGGCCTCGGTAGTAGAGAGGGCAACAGAATTCTGTTTCCTACTCGATCATGAAATAAGTGAAGGGCGGATAAAATGACAAGTGGCACTAGTGCTTTTCCTATCTAAAGAACATCCCGCATAATCTGAATCCGAAAAACCATGCAAAATAAAGGAATCATTATGAGGATACCATAATCCTAATTTAGATGTTCCTATAAGATACCTAAAGATGCGTTTCAACGCATTTAAATGCGACTCTTTAGGATTAGCCTGAAATCTAGCACATAAATAAACAGCAAACATAATGTCAGGTCTAGAGGCGGTTAAATACAATAAAGATCCTATCATACTTCTATAAAGGGTTTGCTCAATTGAAATACCACTTTCATCTTTTCCTAATTTTAGTGAAGTACTCATAGGAGTGTTTGCATGCTTAAGATTTTCAAATCCAAATCTTTTTAACATATCATGAATATATTTGGATTGACATATAAAGATACCATCATGTTTTTGTGTAATTTGAAAACCTAGAAAATATGAAAGTTCTCCTACCATGCTCATTTCAAATTGATTTTTCATAATTTGAACTATTTCATTACACAACTCTTCATTAGTGGCTCCAAAAATAATATCATCAACATAAATTTGTAAAATAACTAAATCATGATCAATTTGCTTAATGAAGAGTGTAGAATCGACACTTCCTATTTTATAACCATGCTTTAACAAATATTGAGTTAATCGGTCATACCAAGCACGAGGCGCTTATTTTAATCCATAAAGCGCTTTATCTAATTTATAAACATAATTTGGATATTTCTCATTTATAAAACCAGGGGGTTGTTCGACATAAACCTCTTCTTTTATATACCCGTTTAAAAATGCGGTTTTGACATCCATTTGAAATAATTTAAATCTTTTAAAACAAGCAAATGCAAGAAATATCCTAACCGCTTCTAATCTTGCTACGGGTGCAAAAGTTTCATCAAAATCCACCCCTTCAATTTGTGCATAACCTTTTGCAACTAATCTGGCTTTATTTCTAATAATTCTAGATTCACTATCCAATTTATTTTTGAAAATCCACTTAACTCCAACGACAGGATGATTTTTGGGTCGTTCTACAAGATTCCAAACCTTATTACGTTCAAATTGATTAAGTTCTTCATTCATAGCTAAAAACCAAAATTCATCATTTAAAGCGGTGGAAACATCTTTTGGTTCTATTTCAGAGACAAAGCAAAGGTTTGAAAATAAAACATGTAAAGATGAACGAGTACTAACCCCTTTTTGCAGATCTCCAATGATAAGCTCCTTTGGATGATCCTTTGAAAATCTCAATTCACTTGGAGGCACATATCCTTCTCTTTCTTCTTCTTCTCTATCTTCTTCTTCTCTTTCTCTTTCTCTTTCTCTTTCTCTTTCTTCTTCTTTTTCTTCTTCATTTTCTCCAAGTTCTTCATCATCATATTCCACCGAAGGAAGGGGTTCATTTTCTTTTCCTGTAATTTTCTTTTCTACACATGAAACAAACTCATCAAACCTAACATGAATAGATTCTTCAACTATTTTTGTTCTTTTATTAAAAATCCTATAAGCTTTACTAGTTGAAGAATAGCCAATAAAAATACCTTCATCACATTTTTCATCAAATTTTCGTAAGGAATCTTTAGAATTCAAAATAAAACATTTACAACCAAAAACTTTGAAATACGAAACATTTGGTTTTTTACTAAAAATTAATTCATAAAGAGTTAATTTTAAAATAGGGCGAAGCATTACTCTATTAATTACATAACATGTCGTACTAACCGCTTCAGCCCAAAAAGATTTTGATAATTTAAATTCGGATAGCATCGTACGGGCTAACTCTTGAAGAGTTCTATTTTTCCTCTCCACTACACCATTTTGCTGTTGTGTGCATGGAGCGGAAAATTCATGTTTAATTCCTAACTCCGTACAAAAAGAAATAAATTTTTCATTTTCAAATTCTCCTCCATGATCCGATCGTATGCGTTTAATTTTTAACTCAAATTCATTTTGAATACGCAAACATAATTTTGAAAATTCTGAAAATGCATCGGATTTGGAGGTTAGAAATAAAGTCCAACAAAAATGAGAATAATCATCAATCAATACAAATGTGTATTTTCTACCTCCTAAGCTAGGAATTCCAAGTAGCCCAAATAAATCCATATGTATTAATTGAAGTGGCCTAGTGGCAGAAATAATATTTTTACTTTTGAAAGATGATTTTGAAAATTTTCCCTTTTGGCAAGGCACACATAATGAAGAAGATAAATTTCCATTTAACAATGGTAAACCTTTAATTAATTTATCTTTTGAAAGTTTTGTAATTAACTTGGCATTAGTATGTCCAAGTCGCCTATGCCATAATTCTAATTCATCATTTTTTGATAAAAAACATTTTAAAGTAGTTTTTGGAAAATCAAGAAATTTAATCATATATAAATTATGACATCTAGGTGCGGTAAAAACAATTTCTTTTGTTTTAGAATTAATAATTTTGCACAAATTTGTAGAAGATTCAAATAAAACATCTAAACCCTTATCACATAATTGACTAATAGAAATCAAATTATGCTTTAATCCTTCTACAAATGTTTGTCCGGAAAGCCCGCGACCTCCTCTTACTGGTCAAATTTTTCGGTCTCAGCGGTCTCAGTTTTGGTGACCGCCCAGATCGCCAGCTGCCTCCTCGACTGGAATTTTCTAAGTGCCAAGCGGTCAGAGCAGTGTGAGACCGCCAGCTTGAGCGGTCTGCTCGTTCTTCTTTTTATGTTATTTATCCCATTTTCCCTGCCCTGGCTCTCATGTATCCCGGGCAGCCCATAGTTTTCAGTTCTGCCCGTTTGGGCAGCCCCCTCGTCTATAAATAGAGGGGTAGGGGTACCAGAAAGAGGACCTTTTGCTCCGAGGCTCCAGCTTACAACCTGTGTAAGCGGTCTCATTTCTTCGTGATCGCCATTTCGTGATCGATTTCCTTTTGTTACAGCATCTTCTGTCTTAGTAACCTGCACTTCGCAGTTTTCTCCCATCCCCTTTAGTGTGAATTTTGGAGGTACCATTTTTGGCACCAACAGAACGAACACGCGACCTTCAGATCCGAAGTGTCAGGTGAAATACATAGACATTCAAGATGGCTGATCGTCGTAGAGGTCGTCCCCTGCGATCTCCCAGCGTTCCCCCTTCCGATCACAACCCGTTAGAAGCGCTTGAGCGCCACTTCGAGCTTCGTGTTGAACAAGCTCTCCGTGAGGCCGTCCGAGCTAGGCAGGATGCCGCCTCTGTTCAGCAGGAGATCGTGCGGTCTCAGCAAGAGGCCGCTCGAGATCGGCAAGAAGTCGTCCGGGCTCAGCAGGAGTCCGCGAAGCAGATTGAGGCTATGAACCAGGTTCTAGCCGCGATATCCCAGAAGATCCTTCCTCAATCCTCTCAGGTCGCCACTCCTGACCGCATGGCAAGCGGTCACCCGAGCGATCACCCCGTCTTCCAGCCCGCAGCTCCTCAGCGATCTCAGCATGAGGAGTTCGCCGCCCGTTGTAATTCTTTCCGAGCCGCAGCCCAGGGGCCTCCGGCTCAGACCCTGAATTTTGAAGAAGGGTTTGCTTACCCTCAAGATCCTCCCGCACCTTTTCTTCCTCCTCCAGGACCTTCTGTTTTTGGGGAGCCTTCCCCCTTTTCCGATGAGATTCGTCGGGATCCGATTCCTCACGGATTCAGAGAGCCCCGCCATCCTGTGTATATAGGAGAGACAGATCCGATGTGTCATCTTCAAGCCTTTGAGTCTGCTGTTGCCCTCAGGACCATTTCGGATGGAGTGCGGTGCAAGCTGATGGTCACCTCCTTTGATGGGTCGGCCATGGAATGGTTCTATAAGCTGCCTTGTCAATCTATCCCGAGCTTTGCTGCCCTGAGGCAAGAGATCCTTCTAAGGTTTGCCACCGCGAAGAAAAGGAAGAGTGGTCCTGCGACCCTCTTCAAGATTAAGCAAGGCGACAACGAAACTGCGGCGCATTTCGTTGACCGTTTTCAGAAAGAGATCTTGGGAGTCAGGGATATGGATCCCGAGCTCTACATGGTAGCTTTGATCAGTGGCCTGCAGGAAGGCCCTCTGAAGTTCAAAGTCACAACCAAGGAGCCTAGCTCCTATCAGGAGCTGATCAGCATTGCCAATCGCTACATAGAAGGGGAGATCAACAACCCCACCTACGTGAGTAATTTGACCAACAGGGCCACTCAGAAAGGCTCTGCGGGATTTTATCCGGCTCCATATTCCTCGAAGCCTCGACAAGAGATTCCACCTCCAGCTCCGAGAGGTAAGAATTATCGCAATAACCGCTTCAATCGAGGTAATCAATCTTTCCCACCTCAAGGTTCATTTCTTCAAACTCCTGCTACCCCTGCTCCACAAGTCACCCCAGTCCACCAGATCCAGTACGCCCAACCCCCTCTTCTGCCCATTCCTTCACTCTACAATGAATCCCAAGAGTCTTTTACAGACTTTGGTGTTTCTATGAGTGAAGTGCTCCAAATCCTTCAAAAGCAGCCCTTTTTCAAGAAGCCAGCTCCGCTAAACTCGGATCCAAAGACCAGAAATCCTACTCTCTACTGTGAATACCACAGGGATAGGGGGCATTCGACAGAGGATTGTAGAGCTCTCCGCCTGTTCTTAGAGAAGCTTCTGAAGGAGGGTAAGCTCCGAGATCTCATTCAGAAGAATGATTCTGCCAAAGCCTCAACCTCCAAGGCTAAGGAAGTAGCGGAAGTCCATTGGGTATGCGAAGAAGTGGACGATATTGGCCATCTCGGCAATATCGGCTTTCCCAATGAATGCGTGGATGCGAATGACGAGGGGGCCTTAGGCAACCTCTTCTGCATCCACGGAGGTGCAGGTCCGGAGTCCTCGAGAAAGTCGAGTTTGAAAAGAGTTTATCAGTGAGAGGTCGCTGCTACCTCTTCAGCTCCGGTCCGAGCGACGGTCACTTTTGGAGATGAAGATCTTCCTCAGACCGCGAATCCCTTTGACGACGCAATCGTCATTAAAGCTGTAATTGAAAATTATACAGTGGAGAAAATTCTGATAGACACGGGAAGCTCAGTCAACGTGCTCTTCAAACCTGCCTTCGAGGCGTTGAAGACAGGTAAACCCCTCCTTTCAACTGAAGGCCCCCTTTACGGTTTTTTTCAGGAGAGAAGAAAGAAGTAGAAGGACTCGTCACTCTTTCTGTAATCCTGTGAGGGATAGTGAAGCTTGTCAAATTTATAGTCGTTGATGCTCCCAGTAGCTACAACGCCATCTTTGGAAGACCCTTCTTGAATGCATATCAAGCCATTGTCTCCACCTATCATCAAGCGGTGAAGTTCGCCCTGAACAGCAAAAAACACCGAATCAGGAGCGACCCAAGGAAAGCTAGGGAATGCTACGTAAAGACGGTCAACATGATTGCATCCTCTCCTCCCCAAGAGGTCATGATGGCTGAATCAATCGAAGCTCCTGAACAAGTCCAAGATGCAGAGGAAATTGAGGAGGATGCAAGAGATGGAGTTCGCTTGGAACCTGCCCAAGCAACTCAAGATGTTCAGATCAGCGAGGAAGATGAGAGCAGAAGCCTCTCCATCAATGCTGAACTATCTGAAGCTGACAAGGGTCAACTCATCTCTTGCCTTCTGCAAAATCTAGATATCTTCGCTTGTTCGGCAGATGACATGCCTGTAGTGGACCCGGATGTTGCTTGCCACCATCTCAATCTTGACCCAAACTTCATCCCGATCCAGCAGAAGAAGAGGTCTGTTGCAACTACTCTAGCACAGCCCATCCGTGAAGAGGTAGAGAAGCTCCTGAAGGCAAAGTTCGTCCAACCAATCCAATACCCAGAATGGGTGTCAAACGTTGTAATGGTAAAGAAGTCGGGTGGAAAGTGGAGGATGTGTGTCGACTTTACCAAACTCAATAAATCTTGCCCCAAGGATTGCTACCCCTTGCCTCGGATAGATTCTTTAGTAGATTCTGCGGTAGGTTATTCTTTTATGAGCTTTTTGGATGCTTTTTCAGGTTACCATCAAATCAGAATGCATAAACCAGATATACCTCATACTTCATTCATCACAAATGATGGTTGCTTCTGTTATCTCGTAATGCCTTTTGGGCTAAAAAATGCTGGAGCAACCTATCAGAAAATGATGGATACAGTTTTCAGGAGTCAAAAGGGAAGAAACCTTGAGGTATATGTTGATGACCTCTTGGTAAAAAGCAAATTATTCTCTTCTCATCTCAGGGACCTCTCGGAAACTTTCGCAACTCTTCGAACTTTTAGTATGAGGTTGAATCCGTTGAAGTGTGTTTTCGGGGCGAGTAAAGGAAAATTTCTGGGTCACCTCCTTACTACAGGAGGGCTGGAACCCAATCCTGACAAGGTAAAAGCTATTCTGGAAATGCCACCTCCCAAATCCCCAAAAGAAATTCAGCAGCTGGGAGGGAGGATGGCAGGCTTAAGTCGCTTTATCTCCCGGTCAGGGGATAAGAGTGCACCTTTCTTTAAGACCCTCCGGGGAGGGAGTAGGTTCGATTGGACAAAGGAATGTGATGATGCTTTCACTCAGCTTAAAAAGCAATTGACATCAACTCCTTTGCTCCAAAGCCCGCGAGAGGGGGAAAATCTATTTCTGTATATGGGAGTCGGAGCCGATGCCATAAGCTCTGTTTTGGTCCGAGAGGATAAAAAGAAGCAATTCCCAGTCTATTACGTGAGTCGAATCCTGAAGAATGCAGAGACTCGTTATCCTATTCTCGAAAAGTTGGCCTTAATGCTTATAACTTCAGCAAGAAGGTTAAGACCATATTTTCAAGCTCATTCGATTCTAGTCGTTACTGATCTTCCATTGAAGAGTGTCTTGGAGAAGCCAGAGCATTCAGGCAGGTTGGCAAAGTGGGCAATAGAGCTCAGTGAGTTTGACATATCCTATGTTCCAAGGGTGGCGATCAAAGCTCAAGTTTTAGCAGACTTCATGGTGGATGCCAAAGAAGTTCAGTCGCAGAAGGGGGTCGGAGTGCCCCTTGCCTGGAAAATCTTTGTGGATGGAGCCTCAGGAAAGAATTCTTCCAGAGCGGGAGTTGTCTTAATCAACCCAAACGAAGTAAGGCTGGATCAGGCGCTGAAGTTCTATTTTCAAGTAACAAATAATCAGGCGGAATATGAGGCTTTGCTAGCCGGTCTTAAGTTTGCTAGAGAGTTGGGGATTGATGATGTCAAAGTCTTCACAGATTCTTTGGTGATGGCTTCTCAAGTAAATGGAACTTTCGAAACTAGAGATAGTATTCTAAAGCGGTATCTAACTCTGGTAAAAATCGAGGTAGGGAAGGTCAAAAGCTTTACCATCGACCATATTCCAAGGGGTGAGAACATGGAAGCACATGAGTTGGCAAAATTTGGACTTCTCTCAGGAGGAACGACTTCGGAATTGTTTCGCCCAGCAATTGAAGAAGGAGAGGTCATGGAAATCGATCAACATCCGTCTTGGATGGATCCATTTGTTCTATATCTTTCAACTGGAGAGCTCCATTCATCAATAAAGGATAGGAAAAGGTTTAAGCGAAAAGCGGCTAACTATTATCTTGTTGCAGGAGTGCTTTATAGAAGAACTTTCCTTTCGCCATTAACACGGTGTGTTTCGGAGGAGGAGATTTCAACGGTCTCGGGAAGTCCATTCTGGGGAATGTGGAAGTCATTCTGGGGCTAGAACTTTGGAGAAAAGGATTCTGAGGCAGGGTTATTTTTGGCCTCAAATGAGGAAAGATGCGGAAAAATTTGCTAAGAAATGTGTAAAGTGCCAGAAGTTTGCTCCTCTCCAAAATCAGCCGGCTCAACAACTCAGGTCGATAGCAACTCCATGGCCGTTTGCAGTTTGGGGAATGGATTTGATTGGGCTTTTCCCTATGGCAAGTGGGCAGCGTCGATATATTATAGTCCTGATTGACTATTTCAGCAAATGGATAGAGGCAAAAGCATTGGCCAAAATTACCACTCAAGCCATGAAAAATTTTATTTGGGGGGAGATAGTATGTCGGCACGGAATTCCAATGGCAATCATCACGGATAATGGTTCTCAGTTCAATAATTCAACTCTTGTTAATTTCTGCGAGCAAATTGGCATTGAGCTGCGTTTCGCTTCTGTGCATCATCCTAGAAGCAATGGGCAGGTAGAGGCCGCCAACAAACTCATCATAAATCTCTTGAAAAAGAAGGTAGAAAATGTCAAGGGCAACTGGGCGGAACAACTATCTTCCGTCTTATGGGCCTTGAGGACAACTCCATGTTCTGCTACTGGAGAGACTCCATTCAAATTATCACACGGTTCCGAAGCCCTTATTCCGGTGGAATTTGAAGTAAAAAGCCCAAGGGTATTATTGGCACAACAGAATCAAATTGATTGGATGGAAGAAAATGATGAGGAGCTAAAATTTAGCCTTGATTTAATTGAGGAGTTGAGAGATACGGCGATCATCAGACAAGAAGAGGTGAAAAGAAGAATGGCGAGGCTATTCAATAAAAATGTAAGAACCAAAGAATTCGCTGCTGGGGATCTAGTCTTGAAGAAAGTAGATACAGCAGCAAGAGCCGGTTCAGTTGGAAAGCTTAACCCGAACTGGGCGGGGCCATTCGTGGTGAAGAGTGTGCTTAAAAATGGGGCTTACCTTCTCAAAACTTATGAAGGAGAAGAATTGCCTCATTCATGGAGCGGAGACGATCTCAAGCTTTTCTTCTCTTAAAATGTTCGTATCTGATTTACTCATTCTTTTTCTCACTTTTCTTCTCTCAAACATCACGCAGGTATTATCAAAACATTCTCAATACAAGTGATGGACGACAAGTCTTAAAAATAAGTTGTTTTTTGAAAAGCCAAAAACCTGTCAAGTGAGACATCGACGGATCCTACTATCTTCCCCCTCGACTTGTCAACTCGACGTGTAATTCTGCCGGGACCACATATGTCGGGGAGATTTCGAATCTGTGTAGCAGTAGCTCGCCAAGTTCGAGCGGTGGAAGTTTAGGATATCAGGTCCTTGCTGACATTTGGCACACCTCAACATATTAAGGAGGTCTAGGTGGCTGGCTCAGCTCTGTCATGCATTAAGAAGGACATTGTTACGATCTTAATGATCTTTCAGGGAAAGCAATGTCGGTGTAGCCTCAGCGGCATGACCACACCTGCCCTACCGATCATTTTGGTCTGTAACTTTCGAATACTCGATGAAGCGTGGTTAGGTAAAGAAGGTCGGAAACATCTATGACCGCCACCTGAATCTCAAAGTATAATCTATCAGAGAAAGCAATGTCGGTATAGCCTTATCGGCATAACCACACCTGCCCTACGGATCATTTAAAAATTCTCCTTTTCTCCTCTTCCCACTTCCCTTTTATACAAAGTCCCATTTATCTCCTGATATCGAGATCGAGCAGTCAGAGGTTTAATGAGACCGCATTTTTCCTCTCTTCAAAGGGTGATCTACATTATTCATGATTAATGGCTTGAATCTTCTCCAGGATCTGGGTGAAAGTGATCGACAATATTAATTTTTTGAAGGAAGTTGGAATCGGCCTTGGTTTGCTGTGATCGCTAGGACTTGGGAAGAAGTGATCGTCGGGCAGGACTCTCCAAAGATGATTGAAATTACAACTCAGGAATCTCTTATGTTAATAGAAATCGGTCTGATCATAATGAGATCGAAATCTAGATGTCTCTTATTATTCAAAACTATATGAGAATGCTCTTAACCCTTCATTTCCCATCAAGTAATGGTTGGGTTTTATTCAAAGTAGCGGTCTGAGTACATTGAGATCGCCAGATTGATATTCATGAAGATGTATTATCAAGATTAATCTAACCAAGTGTTTTAATTTTCTAGCAAGCGGTCTAATTATGCTGAGATCGCAAAATTGTCATTTTTATACGAGGTTCAGGATTTCTGTCAAGTTTTCAAACATCATCATGAACTAGAGATCGACGAAAACTAAAGCGTTGAGACCGAGTGCTAAATCTAAAGAAGCAGTAGAGGAAACAGTTAAGATTAAATTATTTAGAAGCCACAGGAGACCGCCGGTTTATCTCCTCCAAGATTTGTTTGTTTGAGATTGCCGGTCGGGTCCTCCATTTCTTCAGTGGTGTTCTTTTCAGCGATCTCCAAAAAGGCTGGCATTGACAATTGTCACCCCAAGAAAAGGCTAAGGATAAAACTACAAGGCATCAAGAGTATTCTTTCCAACGCTACGAGCGGTCCGAAAGAAGTAAGACCGCACTCTGTCCAGTCAATAATATTTAAAGATCACAATCTGGTATAATGAAGATCGTTAGTAATGACCGCCACGAAGAGAATACTGTAAAATGTTTTTCTTTTCTAGTACTCGGATTTTCATAACATAGTACTAGCAATCGGAGGATCGCAATTTATACTTATAAAGTAATTATTCAAATTTTTTTTGTAAAAGATCGATAAAGTTTAAATGCATTGAGATCGAATGCCATTTTCACCTTAAAGTGAAGAGACCGCATAAGGTATAAACAGTATAGAAGAAGTATAAGAGCTGAAATTGGATCGAAAGAGGTAAGAAAGACATAACAATACTATTCTTCATATTCATTCAAAATATTTAGGTACATCGGACTGGCCGGTCTCCAAAAAAATAAGAATTACATATTATCTACTCATTTCTTCGATCTCTTGGGAGACCGCTCATCTGAAGAGGAGGACGAACCGGCCTCACCAGAAGATTCTTCCGAGCCCTCTCCTGGAACTTTCGACCCGGAGCTTGAGGCCGCTCCTGAGCTCGTATCCTGGCCTTCCACATATTGACTGCCGCTCAGCTGGTCTTCATCTTCGATCACGACGTCTTCCTCATCATCAGCGGTCTCCTCAGTAGTCAAAGATTGTTCAGCAATTCTTCTTGCCGCCTGAGGGAAAAGAGCAGCAAAGGTTGTATCTTTGTACTCCTCAGAAAGACCGCCTCGATTTCGGAGCTCCGTGATTACTTGCTCGGCGGTCTCCCTTACATGGTGCGCCATTGCTCTCTTAAAATCAGGATTATGGATGTCGTATGCCATTTCCTTCGCCCGCTAAAGAAAAGAGATGATCAGATCGCGCGGTCTAAACGAGTTCAGGAAAAACATTTAGTAAGAGATATAATACCAGCAGATCTTCATTTTCCTTCAAGACGCTTCAGAGAGTTCGCCCCATATGATGCTGGAGAGTGACATTCCGGAGAGCCGTTTGAGCACAGATATCTGGAAGCAGGTCCGTCTCAATATCAAAAATCTCAGCCGTATTCTTCTTTCCGTATAAGGCCGCGGTCACAGCAGTAGCGTGGTGGGTCAGTTTCCCGCTACAGAGGGGGAGATCGGTAGAAACTCTCACGGTCTTTCCTTTGGCGCCCCATTTGAGTAAAGGTTTGCCTTTTAAGTCTTTCTATTGATGCATATAGCCATGTAGAGGAAATGGCTCCGCAGCGGTCTTAGAAGAGTTACCGGTCTCAGTGGTCTGAAATGTTTCTTCTCTCTTCAATCTTCTTTCCCTTTGGGTAAGCACTTCTTCAGCAGGTGCTACCGGGTCCTTCGTCGGAACCACAAGGGATGCTGAAAATAGAAAGTTAGAAAAGTAAAGTAAAAAATGTAGGAAATACTGGGAGATCGCTGGAAGCAACTCACTTTCCTCAGGATCGATCTCAGCGATCTCGGGCCAGATCGCCAGATAATGAGTGAGATCCAGGCGCTTTCCAGCCAGAAATGTCAGAATCTTTAACTCTTCCTTTGAGATCGATTTGCTTTTCTGAAAAATCTTGTCAGGTCGCGGAGAAGGGAGACTCTTGAGACCGCCAAGATCGCCTTCGAACACAAGGAACCTCTCTGTCCAGAAGGGAACCTTGTTTGGAAGATTGAGAACTATGAATCCTTCAGTAGAAAAATATATTAACCCTTTGAATTCCTCTTTCTTTTGACCTTCTTTCAGGATCTTAGCAGTAAAGTACGCGCGGAAGAGCGCCATCGTGAACTTTATCTTTTCCGATCTCAGGTAGTTTATAAAAACACTAATGAGACCGATCGAGTTCGGCGGCAGCTGGGCGAGCACCAACCCGTAATAATCCATGATCTTCAAAAGCTCCCAAGGGAGAGGAATCCTCAACCCACACTCAAAGTGATCAATAGGGATGATGAACTTATTCTCCTCCCCAAAACTGAGCCCTTCGGTCTCAGTTGGCGGTCTCACGACAATTTGAGTCTGGATCATGTGCTTCTTCAAGAACTCCACATGTTCTTCTTTTGAAAGGTGGCAAGGTTTGTGATCGGCTCTGCAGAAAATTAAGGAAGCAGTGGCTCGAGCGGACACCATTCTTGGAGATCGCTGTGACCGGTGCTTAGGGCGCATACAAAAAGTATAAAGTAAAGTCCAAAAGGGCGGTTATTTATAGTGAGCGAATGATGATTTCGCCATCATTACTTTTTTCTCGAAGACCGCCCAGTGAAATCTCTCAGATCGCCAAAACCTGCAAGGAAGCCAATAAAGTACTAGCATCTTTTCGACCTCAAAAAAGAGAGACCGCAACATTTCAGATCACAGTACAAACAAGCAATACAAAATAGCAAAAACATCACAGCAGAATAGGAGATCGCGAGCAAAAGGAATTTAAAAACGTATTATACAACAATTGTTCATCATATTACAAAATTATATGAAAGTGGAACGTCAAATGTTTATTTCGAATGAGGCCTCTTTCTTCCTACAAAGGTCGCGATGTCTTGCATCTCATTAATAGAGCTGAAGGCCGAAGCAAGACCCTGGTTCGCGTTCATCGCGGCCCGGTGAATCCTTGACATTTCTTTGTCAACTATTTCCATGGGGACAACCATGATCTCGGAGCTCGGCCTCATATCCTGGTGATCGCCAGATGGTCCCGGTCTCATCGACATTCTCGCAATGCCGCCCCTTAGCGCAGCAACCTCGGCAGATAGAGCGGCAGATTTTCCCTTGTAATATTCAACGTCTTTCTCAGATCGACGGAGTGCTTGAGTAAGCTCGCCAATCTTGAGACCGCTCGCCTCTTCCGCTTTTCGGTGTGACTAGATGAGCTCGCCGGCTGGGTCATAAGCTGCACGGAGCTTCTCTTCAAGGCCACGGATCTGATCATGATAGGCTCATTCCCGAACCAACATAGACCGAACATCCTCAAACATAGGATTGAGGATATTGGCAAGTTGATCGGAGATCGCAACCCTCCGCGCCGGAAGTTCCCCCTCTTCCATCTCAAGAATGTTTTCATCTGCGAACAAAAGAGCAAAGGTTAGTTCAGTTTTCAAAAACTCAAAATAACAAGGTTCGCAAAGAAAGGATACTTGGAAAAGAATCAAGACCGCAGTCATGCAGCATATTTTCAATATTAATTGTGACCGTTGGTTCTGCGGTCAGTACGAGGCGGTCTGATCCCCTCAAGCGTTCAAGGTTCATTCTTTCCAATTCTCTCTTTTGCGACCTCTCTCCTTCTTTTCTTCTCCTCTTTAACTCCGCATTACTAACAAGGATATCGTCAGTTTCAATGATAACGACCTCACGTTTTCTTTCCGGAGAATCAGGTCGAACCATTGGAAGAGAAAGATTTTCTAGCGATCTGGCCATGATCAACGCCTTACCAGTTCGCAGAACGGAAACCGCGTTTGCGCGGTCTTCTGCTGCTCGGTCTAGTTCCGCCTCTTGAGCAGCAGAAAGGGTTGGAAGACAGCTTGATAGTGCAGCCTTTTCCTTGGCAATCTGCCGGCTCTTGTCTTCTGCCTCCAGTTCGGAAGCCATTCTCTTTTGTTCCTCGACGGCCGATAGAGCCGCCTTTTTCTCTTCTTTCTTTTTCTTCGCAGCGGCCTAGGCTGCTTCCTCTCTTCGTCTTCTTTCATTTTCTTTGCAGCGGCTTGAGCCGCCTCCTTTTCTTCTTCTTCTTTCTTTGCAGCGATCTGGGCTGCCTTCCTCTCTTCTTCCTTTTTCTTCGCTGCGATCTGAGCCGCCTTCTCTTCTTCCATCCTCTTCTCCTGTTCGGCGGCGATCCTACCAGCTTCCACCTCTTTTCTTTCCCTCTCTTCTCGATCCCTCCTTTCCCTATCTTCTCTCAGCTTCGCCTTAGCAGCGGCGATCTCCCTTTCTTTTTCCAAAATCTCTTTTTCAGCAGCGACTGCTCTTAGGCTTTCCGCCTCAAAAGGGCCAAGCACCTGTAAGGAAGAACAAGAAAAATCATTAGAAGAATCTCCTTCAAGGTAGGCGATCAGTTCAGGATCGGCCTCCCTTGAAAAAGCTGAGATCGCTGAAAAAGAAAGGAGATCGGCCGCGTCGTTTACCTCCAAAGGAGCATCCTCAGGATCCTTGAGGTCGCCACCTTCGGATTGAGCGATCACCTTAGAGGCGGTCACCTCTTTGACGTCGTCATTTTTTGGTTTCTTAGCGCTTTGAGTAGAAGGATTTGAATTTTTTCTTTTACTCGCTTTTGAAGAATCCAGGGAATTGCCTAACTGTTGCATGATTTTTTCAGCTTCGGCCTTTTTCTCCCGCAACCCAGCCAGGATAACCTCTGTGGAAGCGGTATCATTATGCTGAACGGTAGTCAGACCGAGCGCCTCCACAGTTTTTTGGTAATTAAAAGAAATGGAAAAAATCAGGAAGGATCAGTTCAGGCCCTGAAGAACTAGATGATAAAACAGCGTAAACGCAACGTAGCGAAACCTCATTTTCGGAAAGAACGGTGATTTTTTCCGGAGAAGGTCGCGCGGTCTCCTTAGACGTGCCCGCCTCCGGTGGAGTCTTAACGACTTTCACGACCTTTCTTGAAGTAGCGGTCTTCCTCTTTTTCTTCTTTTCAGAAGAATCCTTTCCCGGAGAGTTGAACGCAGACAACAATGTTGACATTCTAGAGCTCGACTTATCTACTTTTTTAAGACCGCTTACAAGGTAAGCTCGTTTACTTTTTCAGGAAATTATGATTTCACAAACCATCGGAGGGGTATTTATAGCCCGGGGAGCATTGATGGAGATCGTGGTCTCAGCGGTCAAAGCTTACATTTTCGAAGTTCTAGGTGCAACTTAAAAATGTGCGGGGATTATGTTTGTCCGGAAAGCCCGCGATCTCCTCTTACTGGTCAAATTTTTCGGTCTCAGCGGTCTCAGTTTTGGTGACCGCCCAGATCGCCAGCTGCCTCCTCGACTGGAATTTTCTAAGTGCCAAGCGGTCAGAGCAGTGTGAGACCGCCAGCTTGAGCGGTCTGCTCGTTCTTCTTTTTTATGTTATTTATCCCATTTTCCCTGCCCTGGCTCTCCTGTATCTCGGGCAGCCCATAGTTTTCAGTTCTGCCCGTTTGGGCAGCCCCCTCGTCTATAAATAGAGGGGTAGGGGTACCAGAAAGAGGACCTTTTGCTCCGAGGCTCCAGTTTACAACCTGTGTAAGCGGTCTCATTTCTTCGTGATCGCCATTTCGTGATCGATTTCCTTTTGTTACAGCATCTTCTGTCTTAGTAACCTGCACTTCGCAGTTTTCTCCCATCCCCTTTAGTGTGAATTTTGGAGGTACCATTTTTGGCACCAACAACAAATAAAACATTTGAAATTGAAAAATTTTTGTTACCCACAACTCCGATGCCGATGATTTTTCCTTTTCCATCATCTCCGAATGTAACAACTCCTCCTTTCTTCATCTCCAGGCTAAGGAACTTCTCTTTATTGCCCGTCATATGCTTTGAACAACCCGAGTCCAAGTACCACACGTCTTCTTTATCCTTAGCCTGCCAACACACCTAGAAAGAAGAGGTGAGTAAAGATCTGGTTACCCAAGTGGTTCCACCCATAGTATAGGTAGAAGCCTTAGGCACCAAGATTTGTTTAATTTTACTTTTTCCTTTCCTCCACCAAAAGTCCGTAGTGTGACCAAATCTATTGCATTTGGCACATGTAATGTATTGAGATGAGTATAACTTTTCTGGACTTTTACTAGATGAGGATGCAGTATTAGACAATTTATTAACTTCAAAATTGGTAAAAATAGATTTTCTGGACTTTTCACTGTCGCCGGCGACAGTGGTTGTCGCCGGGCGATAGCTTCCTGACATGTATCCGAGTCCAAACCTTCCAGATCCATGGCGTTGGTATCCTAAGATCATATCCAGTGATCTTCGGCCCATTCCAAATTTTTTCATGGCTAGTGTTAAGTCATGAATATGGTTTCTCATTTCTGTATTCTCGGATACTAGATTTACGCATCTACGTTCAAAAGATTTCTTTCCCTCATGGACTTTGGAAATTGAAGATTTCAGATCTCTTTCTAAAATCTCATTCTCTTTAGTAAGAATTTTTATTGTAGAATGAGATTTGGAAAAAGATTCTTCAAGTTCTTTAATTCTTCCCAAAAAGTGATCACACTCTTGGCAAGAAATATCTCTTTTTCCAATAGTCTTAATTTCATTTAACAATTTTTTGTTTTCTTTAAGCAAAATTTCATTTTCAGATTTAAGAAGATCATTATCTTTTAAATTCTTTTCAAAAAATTTGCAAGTCTTTAAAAATTCAGAAAATAATTCATCGTAGGTTGGAGGAGTTACCTCAGTGTCACTTTGGACACTGCATTCGTCATCAGATATTACTCTCTTTCCCATTAAGCACATGTTGGCCTCCTCTTCTTTACTTGAACTTGAACTGCTTGCATCCTCAGAAGTAGTATCATCCCATGTTTCCGCCTTCAACACCTTCTTCGACCCTTTGTGCTTCTTTTCTTTAAGTTCTTTTAAGTACTTTGGACACTTGCTTCGGATGTGTCCTAACTTCTTGCAGTGATAGCACTCCGGTGGCGGTCTCTCTTCCTCCTCATCGCCTTCCTTTCCTTTTTTCTTCCTAAACGACTCCTTCTTAAAATACTTCTTAAACGAATTCCTCCTCTGTGGATTTTTCATAAATTTTCTAAATTTTCTAACAAATAAACTTTCCTCATCTTGTTCTTCCTCCTCAGAATCACTAGTTTCTTCCTTCTTAGATCTTAGAGCCAATCCCTTCTTCCTTGGCTCCATATACTCTTGTTGTTGAATTTTCAATTCAACTTCATGAGTTTTCAAGTTCCCAATGAGGCTCTCCAATTGTAAGGTCTTAAGATCATGTGACTCGGAAATTGCAGTCACTTTAGGATTGAACTTCGGGGGAAGTGATCTTAAGATTTTCCTTACTAAGTCTCCATTTGAGAACACCTTTCCTAGCACCTTTGAGTCGTTCACAATTTTTGTGAATCGTGTGTACATCGTATCAATCTCTTCATCTACCTCCATTTTGAACCTTTCAAATTCAGACTCCAGTTGAAATAGCTTTGAATCCTTTACCAGCGAAGTACCTTCATGAGTGATTTCTAATAGATTCCAAATTTCAAATGCAGTATTACAAGCACAAACTCTATTAAATTCAGTGCGATCTAGTGCGCAAAATAAAGCATTCATGGCTTTTGCATTGTTCTTACATTTTAATTTATCATTGTCATCCCACTTGTCTTTGGGCTTATCCATAGTTACATCTCCTACAACAAATGTTGGAGAAGTGTAACTAGATTCTACCATATTCCAGACTTCTATATCTAGCGCAATTAGAAAACAACGCATACATGTTTTCCAATAATTATAGTCTGTGCCCGTGAATAAAGGTGGTCTACTTATGCCTTGCCCCTCAACGAACGCATGATCGTTGTGCGCCATTACTCCCGGTGGTAAAACCGTTTTGGAGTAACCTCGCTCTGATACCACTTGTTGGATCGTGTGACGCCCTTAGAGGGGGGGGGGGGGGGGGGTGAATAAGGGTGTGTTTAAAATATAATTTTTACTTAATAATTTTTTAAATAGATTTTACTTTTCTAAAAAAATTACTTATAAACAATTTCAAACCAATGTAATTTTTGTTTTAAACCAAACACAAATTTCTAAGTTAAAGATTAAGCAACCAAATTTGCAATTAATGAAAGAAGCATAATTATATTAATCATGAAATTTACATACAATAAAATGATCTTAACAATGCTTAAGATCAATGCACAAATATGATAATATAAATTTCACTAATTTTGATTTTACCAATCCTTCTCCCAAGGATCGGAAGGCTATCACTTGTCTCTCCCTAGATCAAGCCCAAGCCTACCCTCTAGATCTTCCCAAGATCTAGACGTAGCACACAAGGCCACGATTTCCTACCAAGCCACGCAAGGACTTGGACGCTCCACACAAGGAAGCGATTTTCCCTTAAGCCGCGCAAGGGCTTAGACGCCGCACGCAAGACGACGATTTCTCTACCAATACAAAGTTGAATGTAAATGAATGAAAATACAAAGTCAAGTGAAGAACTCCCTAGAAAATCAGATCTCTGAAAGGAAGGTTGAAGCCTCGAGATGATCGTTGATGTAGAAACGCGTCCAATCTCGTATTCAATCTCAATCCTTCTAGCACAAATGGGAGTTGATGGAGTTCTGGAGCTTTCTGGTTCGAATGCACTCTGGAAGAAGGTCTGGAAATCTCAAAAATTGAATTCCACGAAGTTTTGAGCTCTTTTAAGAAAAAAGAGTTGTCGCCGTCCGATAGCTACTGTCGCCGGAATCCGATATCTCCAGAGGCTGCCACGTGTCCCACTAAAATGAAGTTTCTGCGTGGTGTTGAGGTCGTGGTTGAGACGTGGGCTGTCGGATATCCGATAGCACTGTCGGATATCCGTTAGCTAAGGTAACTGTTGCACATCCTGCCGTTATTGGAAGATCGTGGGCTGTCGGAAATCCGATAGCGATATCGGAAATCCGATAGCTCTTAACCGTTGCGCAGAGATCAAATAAATGCGCTGTCGGAAATCCGATAGGGCTGTCGGAAATCCGATAGCTCAAATTTCTGGAAAATGTCATTTTGCTCCAATTGAAAACATGTTATTCTTGCACCTGTTATCTGCACACCATTAATCAAACATAGGATCAAATACATTCGGGATTTGTTATTCTCAAACCGGACGAGTGCGGAACGCATGCTCCAACATTAAGCAAAAGCCCGAGTCCTTCCCATATAAGAGACCCAAATCAGAGGTGGTCTTGACATACTTCAAAATGCTCCTCGCCGCCATCAGATGAGGTTTCCGTGGCTCTGCCATATACCGACTCACCCGGCCAACCGCATAAGCAATATCCAGCTTCGTGATCATCAAATATATCAGACTCCTGACCAAAGCCCGGAACATCAAAGGATCAGAAAGAACCTTCCCCTTATCATGTCGAAGATGAATACCAACCACTAGTGGAGTAGAGCTGCTCTTCCACCCTTCCATGCCGAATCACTTCATAATTCGTTTTGCATACCCCTTTTGGGAAACAAGCATTCTGCTATCTTTCCTCTACACTTCGAGTCCAAGGAAATGGTGGAGCTCACCCAAGTCCTTCATTTCAAATCTGATAGCTAGCTCAGCACGAAGCCTAGCTACCTCCACTTCAGAATTCCCCGTGACGATCATATCATCAACGTACAACAGCACCAAGACCTGAAGCTCCCCGGTCTTCTTTACGAACAAGCTCGAATCAGAACCAGAAGCAAAATATCCACAGAACTGGAGGTATTCTACTATCTTGACATGCCACGCCCGAGGCACCTACTTCAAGCTGTAAAGAGCCTTCTTAAGCTTGCACACATATCTTGGGTGCTCTTCGGAAACATAACCAGGTGGCTGGTCCATGAAGATATCCTTGTCAATCTCGCCAAACAAGAAAGCATTCTTTACGTCGAGTTGCTAAATCTTCCATCCTTGGCAAGCTACCAATGCGATCACCACCCGAACCGAAGTCATTTTGGCAATCGGGCTGAAGGTTTCTTCATAATCCTCCCCATACTTCTGAGAGAAACCTCGAGCTACAAGGCGAGCCTTGTACCGCTCAATGCTACCATCATGATTCTTCTTCAGCTTGAAAACCCACTTGCAAGTCACATGAGTAATACCCTCAACCTTAGGCACCAAGTCCCAAGTCTCATTCTTCCTGAGGGCAGCCATCTCTTCGTCCATGGCCACTTCCCACTCCTTGACTCCAACGACATTTTCAAAACAAGATGGCTCTCTCTCATCCAAGGGACCTGCGAAGAAACATGAGACGAAGCTCACCAAGTTTCCCCTCGTATACCGATCTGGTGGAATAATGGTCCTCTTGAACCTCCTCAGAGCTTGACTCTGAACCACCTCTTCAACTACTTGTTCTGAACTAGCTCTCTTCTCAGGTAGACTTGGAGCATTGCTCCCCCTGCTTCCAAAACCCGAAGCACCTGACCTAGAGCTAGAAACACCTGGAGAACCTAGAAAAATAGGCAACTCCACCGGAACCTCCTTAGTAGCTTCACCTGGTCCACCATCTACCCTGCTTCCTTGTAACTCAACAGAAGAGCTACCCTGGTATGACGTCAGTTCATCGAATATCACATCCCTTGAGACCACAACTCTCTGTGTCTCTAGATCCATGCATCTCCAACCCTTCTTCCGGTCATCATAACCGACGAAAACTAGCTTCCTTGCTTTCGCATCTAGCTTCGTTCTGAGGGCATCAGGAACATGCACGTAGCAGGTAGAACTGAACACTCGAAGGTGTTCCACTGTAGGCTTTATCTTGAACCTCAACTCATTAGGGGTCTTCATGTTGATGGGACTGAGAGGCATCTGATTGATGACATAGGTTGCACAAGACATCCCCTTTGCCCCTAAAGACTTTGGGATACACTTGGCATGAAGCCAACATTTGTAGGTCTCCGTCTGATGATGAATCTTCCGCTCCGCAACGTCATTCTGTTGTGGAGTGTGAACACAAGAAAGCTCTCTCTGGATGTCATGCTTCCTGCAAAAGTTAAAGAACGCTTTTGAGGTAAACTCCCCTCCATTGTTAGTTCTGAACCTCTTTACCCGCAGGTTGAGCCGACCCTCCACTTGCTCCTTGAATTCCACAAACCTCGTGAATGCTTCCGACTTCAACTTCAGAAAATATACCCAAGTATATCTAGTGATGTCATCAATCAAAACTAGCATATACTTGCTGCCTCCAAGACTGACAGTTGCGGTAGGTCTAAACAGATCACCATGAATACACTCCAATGGTGCTTTACATCTGCTTTGTGATTTATCAAATGGAAGATGTTGAGCCTTACCATATTGACAACCTGCACAAACATGACCTTCACCGAAGGATGACAAACTAGGCAAACCTCTCACAAGGCCTCTCCCTGCCAAAGCTTTCAACTTGTCCATCCCAACATGCCTGAGTCTTTCATTCCAGATAGCAGCGCTATCATTAGTCCTCATCTTATCAACATAGGAACTTGTTGATAACACAAACAAGTCCTCACCATTCTGCCGACATGAGTGACTTCTGTAACATCCCCCAAACAACTAGACCCCCAAGTTGGTTTTGTCATGACTAGGTCATGACAAAACCATAGGAAGAGCTTAAGATCATGTAAGCTTGGGTGAGAAGGAGAAAACCCAAGTGGTTTGCAAATAGCAGTTTTCAGATACCTAGCCTAGGGTTGGACTTTAGGGCCTCACCTTGAACCTTCACTACAACAAACTTCACCTATAATAAAGACTAAATTGTAACGAAGAACAAATTTGTTACTAATAACTACATTTGGTAACGAAATTTTTCTATCGTTACAAAATATTAGTTTTTTGTAACAAGTATTTTATATTTTGTTACAATAGCTAGATGTTTGTTACAATAAGTGCAGGTATTTGTAACAAAACTAGTTTTACGTTACAAATAGTAAAATATCATCACAATAAACAACAATTGTAACAACACCTTTAAAGTATTTATAACAACTAGAATTTCCTTACAATCAATATTTTTTGTAACCAAAGTTTTGTTACAATAAAAATATTAAATTTTAAAACATGAGTGCACATTTTAGGCCCCAGAGCGAATTTTTTCGCCCGAGCACGTGCTTTTCACTTGTGTGCGCATTTTTGTCGGGTGGCGCGTTTTTGCACTAGCATGCATTTTAGCCAGGGCGCATTGTCTCCCAGGCGCGCATTTTTGCCCGGGAGTATTTTTTCGCCCGTGAACGCATTTTCGAATCATCACTCATTCTCTCCCGAGTTCATTTTTGTCAGGGCACGTGTTTTTGACTGCGCACACTTTTTGGCCCGAGAGAACAATTTTGTTTGCGCACAAGTTATTCGCTCAGGAGCGTTTTCTTCAAAAACACATTTTTTCGGGCACGCTTTTTTTGTCCCGATGCTTTTTCTCACTCGGGCAAGTTTTAGCCCAGTTAGTTACGCATCGCATTTTTCAACTGGGTGCAAGTACTGTTAGCCCAAGCATACATTTTTCTTACGGGCGCGTGAGAGATGACTATTAATTAAATATCGTAACATGAAAAACATCTAATGTATCTTTTAAATTTTTGTATAAATAGAAATATATTATTACTAAAAAATAATTTTATTTATTTATTATCACCACTTATAAGGAGACGTCTACGACGCCGTTTTTTGTGGCGTTTAAAAAAATAAGAGTAAATATTTTAAATTTTGGGTATTTTCACACGGTGGGGTTTGCGAGCTACATGAGCGTCGTTGTACTGTGACACTATCGAGGCAGAGGTAATTAATGTCGTGTGGGGCACGTGCGCTTTTCCTATGCACTGTTAGTTGATCGATCGAGCGTCTGAGAGTGGGAGAGTACAGTTTTGGCGAAGGTACCGTCGCTGCCGGGGTACTGTCACAGCGGAGAGTATCGAGCACGGGCGTATCTTTATAATATATATAACATGTTATATATATAATAAATTTTAATTATAATTTTAAATTTATATAAACCTGTATAAAATTTTATAAAACGTTTTTATAAAAATTTCATATAAAGTTTTTATATAAAACTTTACGAGCAGCTACGCACGTGCTTCGCCCGTGATCGCTGACTCTTAGCAGGTTGCGCCAGCATTCGAGTGGGCTACGCTCGCATTCTACAGTACCCGGCAGGTGTCGGTGGGTTTCACCCACAACATATACATATGAGTACTCAAAATGACTGTAAAAAAAATATACATCAATATTTTATAACTATTTTTACAAAAAACATTTATATTTTAATAAAAAATCATTTTAATGTTTATTTATATATAGTAGTTTATTTATATAAAGCTTCTTTATATAAATTTTTTATAAAACTGTTATATAAAGTTTGTATAAAACTTTAAAAAAGCTTTTATAAAAGTTTTTCTTCCTCTCTCATTCTCACTTACATCAATGAAATATATGGAGGACAATTTTCCTCCATAAAATTTTGCAAAAAAAAAGAAATCCAAAAATTAAAAACATTAAATTTAAAAATGAATGACAATTTGACATTAATTTATTAACACAATTTTAGAATAAAAATAACTATCACGCACGGGCCCCGCACGAACGTAAAGACACTCCCGTGCGCACACGCAACCACCTATGAGCACAAGCGCACGCACGGCGCGGGCTCGAGAGATCATTTTTGGCCCGAGAGAGTTTTTTTGGCCGGACACGTGTTTCTTACTCGGGCGCACGTTTTTTGCTCGAACGCACGTTTTAGGCCCAGTTGCGCGTTTTGCACTTGCATGCATTTTTGACCGGGCGCATTGTCTCTCAAGCGCGCTTTTTTGCTTGGAAACATTTTTACCCTAACAAGCATTTTCGAATCATCCATACTCATTTTCTCCAATGTGCCTTTTAGCTCAGTCACACATTTTTTTGCGGACGTGCATTTTTCACACAGGTGCAAGTTTTTGCCAGAGTGCGCATTTTTTTTACAGGCGCGCGCGAAATGACTAATAAATATTGTAACATTAAAAATATCACTAATTGTTTCACAAAACTCAGCTGCACGTACAGTTTCGTCATCTTCTCTTTCTTCGTCGACTTTGTCACGCCATCATGTTATCTCATTACATCGTTATTTTTTAATCGAGAAAAATTGTGGTATGATCTAGTCATTTCCTCCTTTTCTTGTATCTCATTACACACAGACACACACGCGCGCACGCACAGACACACAGACACACACACACACAATCACACACATACACACATGCACACACACAGACACACAAACACACAGACACACACAGACACATAGACACACAGACAGACACACACATGCACAGACACACAAACACACACACACACACACACACACACACATACAGACGACACACACACTGCACACAGACACAGACACAGATAGACACAAATACAAACACATACAGACACACAGAAACAGACACGCAAACACACAGACACATACACAAACACAAAAACAGACTGACACAAACAGTGTAGACATAGACTGACACAGACACAAATAGACACCGACACAAAGACAGACACAGACAGACACACAGACACATACAAACATAGATAGAGACACCGACACAGACAAACACACATACACACAGACAGACGCACAGACAGACAAACACACAGACAGGTAGATACACACACACACACACAAAGGTACATATACAGAAACACACACATACACACACACTTACATACACACAGACACACAGACACACACACACATTGACATAAACACACACACAGACACAGACACACACACACACATTGACAGACACACACAAACACACAAATACACACAGACACACAAACACACAAACACATAGACACGGACACACAAACACAGATAGACATAGACACACAAACACAGACACACATACACTGACACACACATGCATAAAACACACATAGACACAAACACCCACATGCATAGTCACATATAGCTAGAGATCACACACACACACACACACACACACACACACACATACACACACAGGCACAGACACTGATATACACAGACACCGACACACACACACATAGAGACACAGACACAGACACAGACACAGACACTGACATACACAGACACCGACACACACACACATAGAGACACAGACACAGACACAGACACAGGCACAGACACTGACATACACAGACACCGACACACACACACATAGAGACACAGACACAGACAAACATAGAAAGACACAGACACATACACACATATGCACAAACACACATAGACACACATACACAGACATACACATATACATATACACACATAGACCCAGACGCACGCAGGCACATACACACATAGGCATACAAATACAGACACAAATACTAACACAAACACAGACACATGCCAACATAAACATAGACACACACATAGACACACAGACACACACACACACAACTCCAAGTATCTCCAACAACCAACAAACCAATAGATTTCCATTAAAGACATCATCGTAAATAAATATTCAAAGCTATCACATATATAATTCATCAAGCAGATCTCTAACATTTTGTCTTAGACAAAAATAATTGTCGAACCGCCGAAGTGAGTCTATATAGATTGTTGAGTCAACCTATCAAGTAAAGTAATAAATTTGCATAAATGACCGCATTTAAAATTATAATTACAAAATTAGTTATATATAAATGTATATAAAAATTTATATAAACCCTTATAAAATGTTTTTATAAAAATTTTATATAAAGTTTTTATATAAAATGTTATATATTAAATTTCATTATATGAAGTTTTTTTAGTAGTTCTGACTTTCATTTTCGCAAGCATTGACGTCGTCGCGATTTAGTTCACGACCGATCAACTCCAGTGACGAGCCGACGAAGAATGCAACGATGTCCCGGTTGCATCTACACGAGTCCTTTCTCTACACCAATCCAGCTTTGGCTGACCGAAAATTACAAAAAAATTGATCTTTCATCATGATTATACTTAATTATTTATACTTCAAAAAACATAATTATACCTAGTTTCCTCCTCCGCCAACATTTTGCCCTATATATATCGTAATATTTTATTGTCCCTCCACTTTTCCTTTTTTCCAACCACTTATCATTTTGCCCATTCATACATTCATTCGCATTCCTCCTACGACATTCCATTCGCATATCTAATCCAACATTCCATTCGCAAAAACCCTGCAACTTTGTGCATCCCCTTTGCTCCTCACTAGGGCACTTTTCAAAACCCTCGCTATCCCTTGATATCGTTCTTCCAGGGTTCTCTTCATCGTCGACGATTTCCAGCAGGGAGAGATGGCATAGAATGGATTCAGCGATTCATACAAGCAAGAGCACATATTAGGTTTGTAATCCTTGGCGACGGAACTAGGTGTAGACACTCCCGGGCACGTGCCCGGGGATAAATTTCGCGATTTCACTTAAAGCTCCGCGCATATTCGCCTGCCCTAAATCCTCATATTCTCGTTCCAGCATTCCTGCCTTCCTGGAAGGCTACCATGACTCCGAGACTTGGCGAGAACGGCGAACTGCGTGGTTGTGAGCTAGGAGGCCATCGCATTTCTTCCAGATTTCGATTCTTCCGACTTTCTAGACACTAGTTCCTCCTCGTTGGCCTAGACGACACAACCAACCTCCCTTTTCAATTTTGGCGGCATTAAGGTAAGCATTTTTTATTTTTTTCATTTCTCTATTTTTGATTTCCCCCTTTTCTCCCTACTGTCTTGAGTCCATGATTAGTCAGTCAAGATTATGGAGCCTTATTTAGTCTGATTTTCCCCCTTTTCTTCCTTTCCGATTTTTGTTTTTGTTTGTCTTCCTTTTCGATTTTATTTTTTGTTTATTTGTCTTCCTTTCTGATATTGTTTAACAAAATCAAGGATGATATATAAATTTTGTCTTACTTTCTGATTTTATTTTATTACTATGTTAGAAGATGTAAATTCTGTCTTGAGTTAATATCATGTTGAACAATTAGTATCACGTCCCCGTTGGCTGCTGATACAAGTGTTATCTTTTGGTTTGCATTTTTAAAACCTCTTAGTATGCAATGCTTTTATGGAAGTGTTTTTCTTACGGTTGCCACTTGCCATTATATAATATGTTAGTTAATTCAAGTGTTGTTATCATTCTACGCAGTGCAATATAGAAGTTTTTTTCAAAAGTAGGATAAGGCTAAAGTTCTATGGATTCATAAGAGTTGGTTTCAATGGGTAAAAGACATCGAGTTGCGAGTAGCAAAAAAAATTTGAGTAATATTTTTGACAAGGATTTGCATGTTAAAATTTATTGTGCCTGTGCGGCAAAATAATCCTAGTTCCGCCACCATTTCTTTATATTTATGGGTGATTCTCGACTATCAAATCTATTTTCCTTGTTGTTTTTTTCTAATCAAACTGGTTGTGTTGATGAACAGAGAAAAGAAAGGAGGAGTCTGCGAGGATGTTGAGAAAGTACGTTGACCGGATAACAGTGAGGCGGCCTCTGTCCTATCACTTTTGCTCTCTTTTATCTGCAATTTGCTTGTGTTTTGATGCTTGGTTGAGATTTTGAGCCGTGTTTATTGAAAATGGCTCGTATTACTCCTTAAAGGTTATGGAGTGGTGCTACTTTGTTGATGAATGTATGAGTTTATGGGGTTTTAGAACATACTATGGACATTGATTGCAGTGTTTTTCCCTTTACATATTGTCGTTTAGTTTTCTAATATGCCACTTGTAAATTCAGCTTCGAAAGAACTTTTTAACATACCAGAATTAAGAGCTTAGCAGATGAAGGGGAATCTAAAAAGACCTGGTCGATCAGGAGATTTTGGTTAGAACATCAGATTCTATGTTGGTGTAAAGGGCGATGGACCATATGCCCTTGGTTCTGCACTCTCGTCCTTCGATGCCCCTCCCCCTTCTTCATCGACTGTGTTTTTTCTTATATTTTCTCTAATACCTTGCATTTTCTCAGGCATCTTCTTGAGAAAATTGATAAGTATCTAAGCCAATACCTTATTATTGGGTTCATCACAGGTTTTCATTCATTGAAATAACATTTGAATGTTTTTACTTCATTTTTAATCTACATTAATGGCATGTGAAATTGTGGAGTTATCCTTTATATTTGTGGTATGTTGCAATATGATGTTCAACAATGCAATGTGTTCCCTATTGTTGTAGGTAAAATTACTGACCTACTAGTTGGAGCTTATACTCGCTACACGTACACTTCAGTTCATAAGGTAGAATAACCTTTTGAATGCGGCCTCCTGCTATTTGATTTTGTTGGTGATTTGTTACTAGAAATTGGTATCTTGAACTTGTAGACGCAATACTTATGACATTGCTTTAGCATCTCACAAGAGAAAGCTATGTAAATTAATAATTTTGCAACCATAAATTATGATATATGTTTTATTATAATTGCCAATTTGAATTGGAATTTGTTGCGTCTATTTGTATTTTTACTCCCTGATTATGGGATCATAGAAAAACAACACTATGATGGTAATGGATGAAAAACAATATGCTTAAATAATACTTAAATAAATATCTTCAACTATCAGTCAGAATTCACTGAATCATTCAGTGAATTCATTGTTTTAATATTTGATTCTTTTGACTTTTCTTTACTAGATCATTGACAACTACACCTTCATATTGGTTTATTTAGTTATAAGTACTTGAATTTACCCATCAATCGTGGAATAGACTTTCTGTGTTTACTTTGCCTTGCCCATTAAGCATATTAGTTAGACATGCCCCTAAATGTTTGTAACATGCAGGAGGAGGTGGCCAAAGAATTTGGTATTCTAGTTCAATTCCAACGTATTTGGTTATGGGCCAAGAGACAAAACCATACATTCTGGCCCCATAGGCCATTGACCACTCCATAAGAAACATAGTCTATAAGTATTTGTTGCATAAAATTTTAGTTGAATAGTTGTTACCTTTTTTGAAGCGAACTATTACTGCAGAACATGCACTTAAATTAGTACTTCTAGGGAAAAAATGTAGTACATATCATAATTGCTCTACTTTGTTTAATCTAGAATTGTTAGATGTAATGTGCTTATATCTTATTTTTCTATCAGCATTCTAGTCCTGTGCATTAGACAAATTTTTATCTATGGGTGCATATTAGATTGATTATGTGCATTTTAAGTGTATAGAGGTAATTCTAGATACTGAAACTTGAGTTGCTTTTAACCTTCTAGTTAGTAGTGGTATTGGTGTTAATTGTCTCACATATCCTTGTAGGATGTACAAATTGCGGGAAGTGACAAATAAAGGACATAATGTTGTACTTAGGCTGTTCTTGGAAGTGGAACTTGGAGTACATAAACATGTTATCAGCTCATGGGGCATTAGTGCATAATTTCTTTGCATTTTTTCTGATGTTTGTCTATTGTAGTGTGTTCAACTCTCTCTCTCTCTCTCACTCTAACATAAATAAAGTTGGACTATTATTCTCTTAGTGGGATGATGCCACTTCCTCACAGAACTTTCACCCTTCATTCTTTTTTTTTAATGTCTAAGTCTTGAAATAGCAAAAATAGAAAATAAGCTAAGAGTTATCTTGTAGCTAATTTCCTTAGTCATTCAACTTTTTAGATGAAAGATAGAAAGTGAAAGATGTGTTAGGATAATGAGCAAAAAAGCATTAGTAATGTGTTTGGGGCGCATGCTTTTTGTATATGTTTGTTTATCTATGTTTATTCTATATATTGTTTTTGTTTTTATTCAGGATTCAGGTCCTATTCCTCCCCCTGACGGGACTAAGGAAGACATATTACTTTTTTTTCAAGTTTTTCGATCCTGTGAAGGAAGAGCTAAGGTAATTCTATATTTATTTATTTTCCATTCGAGGTCTCAGTAAGATTTTTCAGTATATGTATGGTCATCCACTTTTTTTAATAAACATAGGTATGTGGGAAGGCTCTTTGTCAGAGCACTTGGAAAGCCTACTGAAATTCTTACGAAACTTAATGAAATGGCTGGCTTTTCACCAAATGAAGATGTTGAACTATATGAGGTCAACCTATCATTTAATATTCACCACAATAATGTCTTTGTCATTATAATTCATATTTATTCATTTGATTATTGCTCCTATTATACACATTTTCTCTTGAACCTGTAGATGCAATACTTATGACGTTGCTGGAAGCAGTTCATTGAGTTCAGTGAATTGCTGGAAGTATTTCACTGAATCATTCAGTGAACTGCTTTCTAGCAATTCACTGAATTCGGGGAACTACAACAATTCACGGAATTCAGTGAACTGCTCCAGCAGTTCACTAATTTTCAGTGAACTGTTGTAAGCAGTTCACTAATGAATTTTCATGTATGTGTGATTTTGTAAACTACTAGATGGTGTGTGTGTGTGTGTTTGTGCATTCTATGGGGTGTGTGTGTATGGATGTTTGTGTATAGATGGTGTGTTTGCATGTTTTAATGTATGTTTATTTTTATGTGGTGTCTGTGTGTATGGATTGTGTGTGTATGGATGTGAGGGTGTATGGTTGGTTCTGCTCTCTTGTTTTTTAAACATTAACTAAATTTCTATATTTCATCAATTTCCATTTATGTGGCAGGAACAACATGTCACAGTTTTCTATGCATTCAACTATTTTTTGTTTTGTTGGAGGGTTTGGTTCTCCAAGTATACATGCTATAATTTTTTCCACTGTCGGTTGTTGTGGTTGTGCACAAAATTATCTATTTTTGGACAATGATGGTTATGGTGATACACTTTTACTTAGAGATTGTTGCCGCCTTTAGACCCGGTAGCTTTTGTGATGGGTTTTGAACACTGTACTTGTTGAGGTCGCTTGTTTTCTTTCCTGAAACAATAATAACAATTATATCTCGCTTGTTTTTAGTCCATTCAGCTTTGTTTTGTATTGCTGGTGGGTTTGGTTCTCTAGGTATACATGCTGTAATTTTTTCCACTGCCGAGTGTTGTGGTTGTGCACTAAATTTTCTATTTTTGGCCAATGATGGTTATGGTTATGCACTTTAACTTAGCGATTGTTGCCGCTTTTAGGCTTGGTAGATTTCGTTATGGGTTTTGAATACTGCACTTTCTGAGACCGCTGGTTTATTTCCTTATTGATTATTTACTTTGCCTTGATCACTTTTATAGTGCCCAAACCTCAAACTATCCAATGTACTAGATCATAAAATACAACCATCATTAGTTTACTCAAATGAACTTGCATGTTTAGGGTTCTTCAGCTGCTTATTCAGCTATCTTATTCAATGCTTATGTATTGTAATGATCAAATGAACTATTTATGTATTAAACTGCATCTAAGTATTAATTTTAAACCTTTATGCCTTGTAAAGCTTACACATTTTCACATCAGACCCATGAATCCTTTTTATATTACCTTTTTGCCTCCTTTAAAGTGTTGTTTCCCCCTTTAATAATTGCTCTCTTTTATTTCTAGGGATCGAGTTGGAGCTTTGGACGAAAAGTGACGGAAGAAGATGCATTAGTTGGAAAGTATAAAAGTTGATGTGTTTTGTAAAACATTTTGATCTAATTGTTGTTATGTAATATTGTTTTGCTATAGATGAGATGACACTTATACTCTATCTAGCTACTATATGTATTTCAAATTTAATATTTGTAATGTGTTTTCTTTTTATTAATTTGGCATATTTTTTTTCTTCCCGTACTTTATTCAAATTTTATATATGAAAAGTACATTAGTTCTTTAAACCTATAATGATTTCTATTTTTAAATATTTTAATTACAAATTATGAATATAAAATATTATTACATAATATAAAACTATATTACACTTTAAATAATAATTCATATTTATAATAAAATCATGCATACCCATCTAAATTAGGAATTGAAAATTTAAAAATATAAATGAATTTTTTAAGTAACGAAAGTATATAACAATTGTAACGAAATAATTATTGCTATGTTACAACTTATTGTAACAGAGTAATGTTTTTTATAATTATTTGTAATGATAAATTAATTTCAATATATTTGATATATAAATATAATTTTTTAGTGAGGAAGAAATCAAACATTTGTAACGAAATATTTATATATTTGATATATAAATATATTTTCTTTAGTGGGGAAGAAGTCAAATATTTGTAAAGAAATATTCTTTATTATAACTCATCTTATTATGAGGAGGTAATGTTTGTGACGAATAAATTATTTGTAACGACAAACAAAAATTCGTTACGAGAACTATTAGCATCGAGCCTTAGGTAACGGTCGTCACATAAAGTAAATGTCATTACAAAAACTTTCTGTAACGATATTAGTTACCTTTTGAAACATTTTTAGTCCTTACTAAAAGTGTAATTTGTTGTAGTGCTTGACCCCACCATAGTATCCCTAACCCATTAGGGGTCTCCTTGGAGCACCAGGGACCCATTCGGGTCAACCAAAGGGGCCAATTTGTCCAAAGTCACCCTTACCTTAAATTGGTCAAAGTAGCTTAATTGGGGCCAATTGGCCGCCACCATGCCAAATTGACCTATCCTCTACCCTTATGAGGATTCTAGGGACCTAATGGACCAAAAAGCCCCAACATGGGACTTCCAATTTAACCAATTAAACCTAAGTCAACCCTAGCCCTAATTTGGTCAAAAGTGCCCTATTAAGGGGAAATTGCCCCTCACCTTGCCAAATTGACCCTACCTAGACCTTCCTAACCCTTGAGGGAGTCCAAGGGGTCACTACTCACCCATTGTGCTCAACCCAAATGGTCAATTTGACCAAAGTCAACCTTATCTTAAATTAGGTCAAAATGACCTAATTTGCCCAAATTAAACCCAATCCATTTGGGCTAGGCCCAACTAAAGTGGTCCACCACCTAGAGGGCTTATTAATTACTAAAATTACCACTCAAATTCTGTAAATGATGATTAGGAGAGAGAAAATGGAGGTTTCTCCCAAATTGGGAGAGAGAGGGAGAGCATTAATGGTGATTGAATGCATTTGATCCTTCAATCCTCCCCCAATTAATGAGCATTCACCTCCCCCTTCAGTTACAAACAGAATCCTGAGGTTTCCTTGGCTAGGGGAGCTGAATCAGGGGAGAATTAGAGGTGGCTGAAATCACCATTAATGGTGATAATGACAATTGATGTCATGGCTCCTCCCCTCCCCCAATTGATCTCTTTAACAACTTTACAGGTCGAAAAGGAGTGAAACCCCCCTCCTCCCCGAAGAAATCGAGTACCCGAATCCTAGATCGGCATGGCACCAAAAGCTCCACCACCGGCAATGTCGACTCATCGGAATACGCGCCACAAGACCATGAATCAGGTCTGATCTACTTCCTCTCCTCTAGTGCTAGATCATCATCTAGATTGGGGCTTGATTCGAGCCAAATCAGGCTCGAATCAGGCTTCTAATAGGGCTCATTTCAAGCTCTCTTTCCTCCACAAAAACTCCTCACTCAGGCCACCTCCGGCCGGCCAACCACCTCTAATCGCCGGCCACCACCTCCATGAAGGTGGTGTTGGCATTGGCCGGCCAGGGCGGCGCACAGGTGGACGGGTAAGTGGGGAGGAACTGATCCCAGGACAGGCTAATACCATCCCTTGGCTGGAGGTAGAAGATGACCAGGGGCCGTCAGATGCGCGTCAAGATCTGTGCAGGATCATTTGAATATGATATGATATTAATTGTATTAATGCCACACTTTTTATAGTATTTTGATTTAATTATTAAAAATACTAGGACCCCTCAAATGAAAAAGTGCCCAACATCAAAATTGTAGCCCTTGGTGTGTAAATTAAATGAAAATTTGATTCAGTCCAATAGGGGCAATGTAGCTCCCTGTAGAGCCATTTTGGTAGGACTGGTCCCTAGGGTAGGGCAGCCACCTTTTCTTGAATAACTTTTGATAGAGAAATGCTATGGGCATGAAAATGGAAACCTAGTCTATTTGTACCAACCCCTTTAACATATCCAAAGATGGGAATTTAAGGAGAACATTGTTCAAAGGTTTTTGTATTAAATTCATAATTCATATGTTAATTAATTATAGGGTCTAATGACCTCCAACCCACTCCAAATTTTGGTGGGTGCTCCTTAGGGTTATTATATGACCCTGGTAATAATTTCGGCCCAATTGGGACTGATTTGGTTGGGCAAATTGTTAACCCAAGTTTGGTCAAACAAGGTCTAAATAGGGTATGGTGCTAATTTTGGGGTATTGTGGTCAAATCTCATCAACATGATGTGAAACCTTGGCCACTTGTTTAGGACCACCCAAAACACCTCCATGAGTGATTTGGGGTGATGTGGGGTAGATATGCCCCAAAACCCTAGCTTTACCCTTAGGGTTGCATATTAAACTTTGTGAAGGACATGGGGTCAAATGTTATTGAATGGTCATGAAAGTTGGTGTACAAGTCCAAAGGGTGTAATAATACCCTAGGAAATTTTAGGAGGATTTTAAGAACCCTTATTCCCCCTAATTTAGGTTATAACCCCTTTAGGGCATTTCAATATAAAAAAATTTACATTCTCAAATGGTCATGGATGATGATGAAACCTTGGTAGTGTCTTTATAATCATATGGTAGACCTCTGGTAATTTTTGTGTATTTAATTAAGTAATTTAACCAGTACTTTATTCACAAGGCACTTATTTTGTCTTAGTCTTAAGAAAAATAATTGAGTGTCCAATACTCTCTGGGAAAATTTGCAACTTGGTGATAGGACATTTCAGGGCACTAGGAAGCTCTGTAAATTTTTATATAATTTTTGGAGATTGTTATCAGTAGGCTACTTCACATCATGTCCATACTAGGATTTATTTGGAATATTTATTTAGGTGAGAAAATTATTTCCATAAATTGTGAAATTCAGTCAGTAAGCCTTAATGAACATTATAAAGGTCTAGTAATTTTTCCATAATATTTTGATAAGTATTTTTTATGGTTCCTTCATTAACCTCCAACTTTGGATAGATGCTAAATATTATAAATAGAAGACAATTCCTGATTGTAAAATTGTGATATTCTATATTTACTGTTAAGTTGACATGATATATTTATCTTAATTTTATGGGAGCCATATCATAAGAATACCTTACACTTCATGTTCATTTTCATACCTGGCAAATATTGGAGAAAATAAAATAAATGCTAAAGTGTTAAGAAAAAATATGAATCTCTGGATTTAGTCTTATAATACCATGATAGTCCTCCAGTAATAATCTTGTGTCATATGGGTGAATATTTGGAGTACTTCTACTTATGAGGTTCATATAGTTCGTTTGGTCTGCGTATAGTAAAATGGTAAAACTTGGGTAACTAGTGACCTACTAAGAGGAATTGAGGTTTAGTTGGTGTATATGGTCAGCTTGAAGAGGTTGAAGCCACCAAAAAGGAGTTTATGTGACTGGAGTGCTTGGTGTGTTAAGGGTAAGGTCGTGTTTGGGATTGACGAAAGATCGTCTTTCCCCTAGTGTGTCATAAACCACCTAGGGTTAATACAAGTGAAACGGTAAGAGGGCTATGCATATGGGTATATACCAATAACATTATGTGCCTTGAGAAAGGGAGCCTTGGGGTGTCATCCCATTATAGTTCCTAGTACCGTAGCGAGCCCCTTACCGGGTAATCCTCGGGAAGTCCAAGATTAACCATAAATTGTAGGGCTAAGTTGTTGTACAAGATTAATTTAGTAATACACTCACTCACACCGCATTGTCACGGGTATACTAGTCGGTTTAGTCTTACGAGCGGAAGACTCGGTGGTTGTAGCAGTAGACTAATTAGTCTGGTGAGTTTGTGACTCAGCAATGTTTATTATGACGGGCGGGTTAGCCCGGGAAGCTTATGGCTCGGAGATAAACATGTTTGCATGTGCATAAGGTGGTGGGTCCTTAGTGTTGATGGTCGTTGCACCGACATTAATTCTTGGGCTCGGTAAGTGTGGATAACCCTTTACTAAGACAAGTCTGGTAGTCTAACCAGCAAGAGTACGCAAGAGCTCCGCTGTTGTGTTCTTAGCATTGAGGCGTACGCTAGGTCTAGGTTAGGCAGTGCAAATACCAACCTAGAGGTGGGCGAGGCCCAACCCACCGCTTCCATTTGCCACTATGGGAGTATCCTGGGAGTATTGCTAGCTCCAAAAAGGGGGAACTAACGGTCTGTCCTCATAGAGTCGTAGTGTGTGAGTTGCACTTGTGTGAACATAACATTTAACTGCATACCTTGCATGATATAGAATTAACATTGCATTTCAACCCCTACCCCTATTGTATAAGTTGGTTATGCGACTCCTCATACAATAAGCCATGCTAAACGACCCCTTGGTCTATAGGTTTGTGTGGGCATTCCTATAAATCAACGGTTACATTTCCTTACTTACCTTTATATATTTGCTCTACTTGCTTACTTTACTTGTTCTTACCCTAGTTTACTTACTGCTTCAGTCATGGTATATATTGCGTAGTGGTAGACATTCCCTGTAGAATATATTCTCGTCATCTGCTATTGTTTACACCCCTTGTTGTCCTCCACTTCATTCCTCCCGCTCGGTGCCTAGGAGTCACCGGGGGAGGGGTGGGGGATTGGCTTAGTCTTTCTGACTAACGGTCGGTGGACCTTATCATTTTATGGGACTATGGAGATGCTGCAGCACCAGAGGCCGGTTCAGATGGAGACGGGGCAGTCTAGCACGGGAGCACCATTGGCAGGATCCGTGAGCATCGTTTAGCTTTAGTATTTTATGCTTCCGCGAGAGAAATTGTAGTGAGGAATTGATGTACAGGGCATGAGCCCTTTATTATTATCGTACCTTTCCATTCAGATATTTGATGTGAACATCTCTTTATGATGGTTTTACTTTCTATGTGATATGGACTTGGCTTCTATAAGTTTGTTTAAGCTTTACTTCTTTGTGATCGATATGTCCGGCAGGATCGGCATTTTGTAGTGGTGACCTTCCCGAGCGAGGGTGTCACCGCAAAGCGGCGGTTCTGGGCATAAGACCCGGGTTTTTGAAAGAAAAAAAAACGGGGTCTTACAAACTGGTATCAAAGCAAACCTCGATCCGGAGAAAAGAAAAGAAGTCCACAAACCATGGGCCACCCTACGCGAGCTTAGTTTGAGGAAAAACTAGCAGCGGAAGCAATGGTGTGCTCATTAGAGAAATCACATGAAAAATCCACTTCTAACTGAATATTCTTTAGCTAAGTCCCTTACAAATGAAATTTTCTTGTGTAGCCCGTGATGAACCCTACACCACAGCGCGAAGTTCCACCGACTCCAAACGTCATTCCACCACCACCGGCTCCTACTCCGTTCCAGCAGACGGAGATGGGACAAATACTGACTGCCATACTGGAGACATTCAGGGCACAGCAGGCACCGGCTCCTCAGCAAAACCCTGGGGCCAATTGGCTGAGCATCTTCCGAGGTCTCTCCCCCCATCATACCTCAGGACGGAGGCAGTTGTGAGGACTGAGGATTGGGTGTACATCATGGAGGAGATGCTGACAGGGATTCAGTGCCCGACAGATATGGAGGTGAAACTGTTGGTGTCATACTTGGAGTCCCATGCAAAGAGATGGTGGAAGAGGTTCCTGGACACATCATATGCAGGACTAGAGGCTATAGATGTTTCTTAGGATGATTTCAAGGCAGCACTGCTGGAGCATTTTGTGATGCAATCTGCAAGAGACGAGCTGGAGGACAGGTTTCTGAAGTTGAGGCAGGGGAGCAGGATAGTTCTAGAGTATCACCGAGAGTTTACCTACATATCCCAGTTTGCAGTTTCGTATCAGCTGGATGCCGTAGGATACGTAAAGAGGTTCTACAAGGGCCTTCGTGATGAGCTGAGGCAGGCCCTCCTCTTCAGCTCCGATGGCAGTATGACTAAGATCCGGGAGATGGCGAAGAAGTTGGAGGTAGACCAGCAAACTGTTCGTCGAAGGAAGAAACCGATGGAGGGCCAGGGACGGGGAGGCAGAAGGGACCAGCCGAGAGGCCGAGATGCTGGGCAAAGAAGGACGAAGGTCCGACCCCGCTAGGAGGAGAGACAGGAGCAGAGGGAGCAGGTAGTGTTGGCTCCTCAGCCTCTACAGATGAGGGAGATGCCGAGGATTGGAGGAGGTGGGCCACCTTCGGAGTGCTACCACTGCCACCATACCGGCCACATTAGGAGAAACTGCCCTAAGAGGAATGCACCACCAGCACTACAGGCTGCCTCACAGGCCCAACATTTCGGGGGCCGGGGACGTGGATGAGGTCATGGATTTCAGGGCGGAGATCAGAGGCAGAACAGGGACCAGATGTATGCTCTGGACCTAGCTCAGCCCCGGGACCCCGCAAGGGTCATTACCGGTACTTTTAATATCTTTTGGGTTTATGTTCATTAGTACCTAGCAAACCTTAGTTTTACCTTAGCATTGAACCAAAGCAAACAAAAATCACCCAGGTATAGTACTCATCTGCGGCAAGCCCGCATACACCTTATTCGATACGAGTGCCTCACACTCGTTCATCTCGGAAGAATTTGTGGACGATCTGGACCAAGTCCAGCACTTCGAGGGCATATTCAGGAGGGTGCGGTTCCCGAACGGATCATAGATAATAATGAATGCAAAGTGCAACATGAATGTGGAGATTGGAGGGAAGCTGTTCGAAGCGCCGACAATGCTTTTGAATTAGAAGGACTTTGATCTCATCCTAGGCATGAACTGGCTGCACGGGAATTAGGCAAGGATTGACTGCCCGGCGAGAAGGATTGTTCTGAAGCACGATGACACGAAAGCGGTAGTCGAAGGTATCATACCCCCTCCCGTCTCATATTATCATCTGTTCAGGCCGTCAAGGCCCACCTACGGGGAGATGAGGTATACTAGGTGCTGTTTGAGGCGAAGGATTCTGTGGCTAGTATCCTAATAGTGCGGGATTTTGCCGACGTATTCCCAGAGAAGTTTCCAGGGCTGCCACCGCACCGCGAGAAGGATTTTTAGATCTAGTTGGTGCCGGGGGCAAAGCCGGTATCTAGAACTCCATATCGGATTGCCCCGAAGGAGTTAGTAGAGTTCCGAAGCCAGCTACAGGAGCTGGTGGAAGCTTGGTTTGTTAGACCGAGTTCCTCACCCTGAGGAGCTCCGGTGCTATTCGTAAAGAAGAAGGATGGGATGCTTCGATTGTGCATCGACTACAGAGCACTGAATAGGCTGACGGTGTGGAACACGTACCCTTTGCCGAGGATAGATGAGCTTTTTGACCAGCTAGATGGAGCCCATTGCTTCTCGAAGCTGGATTTGAGGTCGGGGTATTATCAGCTGAGGAACCAAGAGGAGGACATCCCGAAGACGGCTTTCAGCAGCTGATACGGATTATATGAGTTCACGGTGATGTCGTTCAGACTCATAAATGCACCATCAACATTTATGAGCCTGATGAACCGGGTGTTCGAGCCTTATCTCGACATTTTTGTCACTGTGTTCATCAATGACATCCTCATCTATTCGAAGACGGAGGAGGAACATGCACGACATTTGGCACTAATATTGGAGAAGCTTCGGGAGCACCGTCTGTATGCGAAGTTCAGCAAGTGCCTATTTTGGCTGAAGGAGGTGGCATTCCTAGGCCATATTATCAGTGGAGCTGGCCTAGCAGTGGATCTAGCAAAGATCTAGGCAGTACGGGATTGGCCGCCGCTAAAGACGGCCACCGACGTGCGGAGTTTCTTGGGACTTGCCGACTATTATCGGAAGTTCGTGCAGGGGTTTTCCTAGATAGCCCTCCCGCTCACATCCCTAACAAAAAAGGATCCTACTTTTACATGGACAACGCAGTGTGAGGCAGCCTTCCAGGAGCTGAAGGGTTGACTTACTACGACCCCCATCCTTGCCCTTCCATCGGGGAGGGAAGGATTCCAAGTGTACAAGGATGCGTCATACTAGGGGATGGGTGTCATTCTGATGTAGAACGGGCACATGATAGCATACACCTCCCGTGAGTTAAAGAATCACGAGCGGAATTACCCGGTGCATGACTTGGAGATGGGAGCAGTTGTATTCGCTCTAAAGATGTGGCGACACTACCTCTACGGTGTCCACTACAACATATTCTCATATCACAAGAATCTGAAGTACGTAGATGCGCAGAAGGAGTTGAACATCCGGCAGAGGAGATGGGTAGAATTCTTATCAGATTATCAGTACACGATGCATTACCACCCAGGGAAGGCGAATGTAGTAGCGGACGCTCTGAGCAGGAGAGCTACCACGTCAGGAGCAGAGCCCAAGTTGACGGCCATGGAGCTAGTACGGATGTTCGAAGACATGCATATCTCCTTAGTATCCGAGGACGATCCAGAGCTATACGAGGAGTATTTAGCGGCAATGGGTACCACATATGACATTCGGGACCGCATCAGGGATGGGCAGAGGCAGGATGCCAAGCTAGAGCCGATATTCAGAGCCTTGGAGGCAGGCTCAACTGGAGGCTATTCGCTGAAGGACGGCCTGTTGAGTTTTTGAGGCCGAGTGTATATACCGACAGGGAGCCGGATTCGGGAGGATATTATGACAGATGCTCATTGGAGTAGATATTTCGTGCACCCGGGTATCACCAAGATGACAACGGATCTGAAAAGGACCATGTACCGACCGGGTATGAAGAAAGACATGACCTATTTTGTGACTCACTGCGAGTCTTGCCAACTAGTGAAGGCAGAGCGTCAGAACCCAGCCGGATTATTGCAGTTACTCCCGGTACCAGAGTGGAAGTTCGACGACATCGCGATGGACTTTATACATGGTCTTTGTAATATCTAGTTACTAACCTAAATCACCTAGAGGGGGTGAATAGGTGATAACTGCGTCTTTTGCGGAATTAAAAACTTGATAAAATAGATCGCACAGAAAGCAAATCACAAACACAGATGACACGAGGAATTTATAGTGGTTCCCCGTGTTGGATCTTACAGCACCCTTAGGGGGGGGGGGGTGAATAAGGGTTTTATGGAATTTAAATCTTAATTAAATTTATCAGAGTTTGGGACAGAAGTTTCAGAATATTTTATAGGAAAATATATTTTAATATCTCAGATAAGGGAAACAGAACTTTTTTCCTTACTGTTGCAAACACATGGCGTTAGGTGTTAACGCTAGGCGTTAGCTCTTCAGAAAATTAATCTGCTCAGAATTATGTCAATGAGATTTTACTAATGAAAACATTAATGAAATACAATTCCAGAAAATCAGAGATAATAAAAATGATTATTGTATTTCAAAGATAATTACACAAATGTTAATTTTAATACTTTGATAAAAATATAAATTAAAACATTCTTGAAGAGGAAATAAATTCAATTGAATAGAACATTAAAAGACATGATTTTATTTCATAATAAATTGAATACAGAAATGTTTGATTTCGATAACGCTAGAAATCAAGGCGAGAATATCTAAAAACACTTTTTGTTATTTCACTGGTCCTTCTCCCAAGGACCGGTTGGCTATTTCCTATCTATCCCTAGATAAGGCCTCTAGCCACCCCCTAGATCTACCCTCGACCTAGTCGCCACGCACAAGGCGGCGAATTACCCCCTAAGCCGCACAAGGACCTAGTCGCCAACAACCGCGACGAATTTACCCATGGAATCATTCCCGGAATCCGACGTTCTCCCCGAACGATTTCTCCACACAAATTACAAAAGGAAAAAGTAAAAGATTACAAGATAAGTAAAGAGAAACTCCCCAAGAAATTTTGAAGGTGAAGACAAAGTCGATGTAGATGTTGGCGTTCTTGAAACGATCGTCCTTCGTATGGGATATGCGTTGTAGACCTTCTCCTTCAAAATATTCTTTAGATCTTCATGTTAGCCCAAGGGAGATCTCTTAATTGCTGTAGACGACCCTCTCTCAAAAGTATCCGAATTCTGGAATCTTCTTATATAGAATTAGAGGGGTTGTACTTTAAATAGCCACGGGAGCTAACGCGTGGCGTTAGTGAACGTGAATTGTCGTGGCTAAAATCGTGCAACCGTCAAGATCGTGGCAGCTTATGGATTCAACGCGGGCGTTAAGAGTCAACGCTGGCGTTGAGTTTCTTTCCCCTTCAAAGTTCATCGAACGGCCTTTTGTCGAACGCAGTTTCGTCGAGCGGCCTTATCATTTCGTCGAACGACAATTTCGTAGAGCAGCCTTCTCATTTAGTCGAACAGAATTTTCATCGAATGTAGTTTTGTCGAATGTCTAGCGCCCAGCGTTAAGACCTAACGCCTGACGTTGTCTCTGGCTTCTCAATGAATTCGTTCTCGACGACATTTCTTCTCGACGGATTCCTTCTCAAAAGAGGTTAACGCCGGGCGTTAACAACTAACGCGGGGCATTAGCTCTCTTTCTAGAGTCACCTCCATTCAGTATACTACTCATAGGGATGTGTAGCTATAGTTCATGTACAACCTGCATACTATAAACACACAAAATACAAGATCAAATACAACAAGATATTTGTTATTCTCAAACCAAGAGATGCGAAACATAGGCTCCAACAATCTCTCCCTTTTGATAATAACAAATACATGTATGAGAAATTAGTGAGATTAAGACCATTTGTGTTTATAAATAAGTGTGGTGATAAGATATACATGAATAACAGGTTAAAAGCATGATAGATTTGAAAGCTATAATGCATACTCTTTCTATATGAAGTCCTCCCCGTACATAAGTGTTCTCTTATAATTTACTCCCCGTAAATATCTATTTGATTAGATTTCTCAATTTCTTCTCCCCCTTTGTTATTAGCAAAAGTGGGTAGGGATGAGTGTATATCTTCTAAGATTGATTAGGAACCACTTATTGAAGGATTGTCATGATCGAGCATATGATAGTGTATGCACCTCCTATATGATTACTCCCCCTACAAAGATACTTTCTTTGAGTTTGAAATCATTATAATGTACTCCCCCTAAATATTAGATTTATGTAATTTATTCTCCCCTTTTGGTAGTATCAAAAGAGGGTTTAGGTGAGAGTGTACAAAGGAGTAATATGTTCTATGTCGAGAAGAAAAATAGGATGCAATCAAAAGCTTGTTAAATACTACTTGTTGAGAAAAATATAAGCATTATGTAACATATAGTAGTAAGCAACATAGCTAACATGTTAAAGTAAGCATTCTATTTTAAGATACCACTTGTTGAAAAGAAAACCACGGTGTTAAAAATAATAGACATGAATAAGCATAAGTGGTAAACTTAGCAGAAGAGTATAATAAGCACTCTTAATCATAAACATCATTTTTAGAAGATAAAATCATATAAAGGATAATGAGTTTTAAATTTGAAAAGTTGATGTTTGAGTTAAAGATTGAAGAGATGCTATTCCATTAAGATAATATTACAAGCATGATTTCATAATATCAAGAAAAGATACACAAACTACAATGTAAAAAAAATTGCATTTCAAGTAAACATAAACATTGTAGCAATCATGCTTTGTTATCTAGTGCATTTACTTAAGTTTGTAGAGGATTGAGTAGATGAGCATTAGGATCCAATTCTCATGAGTAGAAGTTTTATGAAAGATAATGATGTGTACAATAAGTGTGTTTTGATAAAGTATACAAGTGAATCAATCAAAGACACATGACATATATAATGAAATAACACAACATTAAAATACACAAATAATATTACTTCCACAATATTTCAATGCATATGAATAAAGAGTACAACTACCAAGGTGCTCTGCACACACAATGCTTATTAAGACTTATCAGAGTGCAAAGTAGTGCTTGGGGATCACATTTATACTTTTTAGCATTATTTTCAATTTTTTTATGATCCGGTGTACTAAGAGAAGTGATGTATAAATGTTTGCTACAAGACACTTTACAATTCTTAGCCAAGGTGCTCAACCTCACAATGCTCATTAAGACTTATCAGGAGGGTGAGTAGTGCTTGGTGGAGTTTTCCTTGTCATTTATTATTTGCTTTTTAGTTTAGTGACTAAGGACTCCGAATTCACTTGTTTTGCAAACATAGCATCTTAAACCACATTTCTCTAAAGAATGAGTGCATGAAAGAAAATGAATTGTAATAACTAATTCAATGTTGTGTAGGTAATCTATTTATGCATTTTAATTATTTATGTTATTACACTATACAATCATGCAAGTATAAGATTGTAAACACATGTAGATTATCAAAAATAAGTGTGTGAATAAATCATTATCAAACATAATACAATACTCATACTTAGAGGCATGCTAAGCGTTTCTACACATGTTTATCTACAATCAATTTCATTGCACATAACAAGATAATTTTCAAGGCATGACAAATACAAAACAAAGTTTTTTTTAAGAAACTTGAAAGTTAAATTAAACATTGTATTTAATCTTAAATTGAAATAATTAATCATCCTGGACAATGGTAATGAATAACAATCAGTTTTTTTTTATAATGTTTTTAATAATTTTTTATAAAAGCATAAAACAAAAAACACACAAAGGGAAAAAAACATATTTTTGTTCTTTGAAATTGTTTTGAAATTTTGTATTTGTTTTTTTATATATATTCTCTGGAAAACATAGAAGTCGTTAATAGCCCTTTCAGTAAATGATATTCTATGCCAGAGAGATACACCCAAAATAATGCATGAGAAAATACATATTATTTTGAAAAGAAATAAAATTTTGTTTTAAAGGAAATAAAAAGATAGAAAATCTTTTTACAAACAAAGAAATAAAACACACACAAAACATTAAAAAAAATACCAGAAATAATTCAAAACAACAAAAAAAAATTGGAGCAAAGGAGCTAACGCCAGGCGTTAACTTCTTAACGCTAAAACAGAACTGCATTTCTTGATTTTTTGAAATATATTTTGCAAAATTCATTTGTATTATAAAGAGGCCTTCCTTCAGTTGAAATTTCAGAGTATATTGATTAGATTTGAAGGCTCTTTTAGCATGTTTTTGGTGATTTTTAAGTACTTGTGTTTTGTAAAATCATTAAAGCTCAAAATAATAAAATATGCAAACACAAGATGCAATGTTAGAACAAAAACAAATATGCATGATTTTAGTATAAAGAGTGAGATAATATTCATGCAATAAATATAATATGAGTATACCCAAGAATAATATACCCTAACTATATGTCTACACACTATAGCCCCGTACTAAGAGACGGATGGATATGAGGAGCTGCACACATGTCGTAGGTTGGGGTGTTAATCCCATGTGCATACAAAAGATGACACTCAACCTAGCACTCTTTCCCCCAGTGCCTCGCAAGGCCATACTGGAACCCTCCCCGGTTAAGGACAAGACATGACTTAGTTGTTAGGTCTCTAATGCACATAATCCTACGCCCCCGCTATTATGAGACACATGTCATAGGTTTAATAATTATGGACATGCTAAGCGTGTAAGCCTTAAATATATTAACTATGTTATAATTGCATGATTAGTTTTGGATTTACAATTATATCGAAGATTGTTAATTTTAAATCCATTTAAAAAAATTATTCATGCAAATAACTACAAAGGAAATTATGATTTTCAGATTTTAGTAATATAATTTACTTTAGCATTGCAAGATATAACTAGCATGGACATTGATTTCTACCTATGGTAAATGATGATGCTAGTATGATGAGTTAGGACAACATGGTGCAAAGCAATGTAAAGATGGACAAATATATAATTGAGTTGCATGTAACATAGAGTTTTGAATTTTCATAGACCTAGAAAGAAGTGACAATTCTATTTGATTTCATCTTGTTAATATCAAGTTAATTCATTGGTCTAAAGATAATGAGATACATGCAAACAATAGAGATGCACATCACACACACAAAATAAGATATGAAACTATAATACCAATTGCAATCATATATTTCATAATTCCTAAGGTTGATAGAATTAGTTGATTTAAGATAGGTCTTGATGGATCATGAATTATGATATATGATTATAGTGAATTTTAGCATAGGATATTAATAGCTCATGGTGGTGATTGTGAAATCATATTCATCATTTTTGTAAATTTTTTTTTTTATTTTAATTTGTAGAAATTAGACAAAACAAATACAAGGTATTTGAAAATAATGATAGTAAAATAATTTTCCAGAAAAATAATAATTAGAGAAATCAGAATTTTTAGGAAAATATGCTACCGCCAGTGTTAGTGATAACGCCTGGCGTTAGCAACAGAGTTACAATATTTGATTTAAAACACATTGTTTTTTATATTATTTGATTCCGATTATGATTTTCAATATAGGGGCTATTATAAATAGACAAATATGCAATAAGTTGTGCATTTAATATTTTAGCCTAAGACCCCTAAAAGTCCATTTAAATCCAATAAGTTGTGACTTTATATTCAATATAATTCAATTTGATTTGTTAAATATTAGGCTTAAGATGAAAGTCATATCTCATGATATATAAAGTGATCATAGTGTGTTGGCTCAAAAAATAAAAAATAAACAAAAGAAAAAGCAATTAAGCATATCATGAAGTAGAGTAATGATATTTCATTTTTAATTTATTTCTACTTCATGCAATACAATGATTCCTAGTGAATGAGAGATTTAGGTATCCAAAGGGGACCAAGTGTGATGGTTCCTTTGGGTACCCAAATACATCGTGTTGGCTTTTGGAGAGATAGTTATGAATGTGCCTTTATAAGTGGAGTTAGTGTTTCGTTTTTAATTTTGGGCCTCCATTCATACTTTGGTTGTTTATCTTTTAAATTCATATTATGATTATTTGACATCTTTTTGGGATGATAGTTGTTTGAAAAATATTTCATTTGGGATTTATGTTTAGTCAGATTATTTTTCAAAATACATTGATGGTGATAATCATAATGAATTTTATTATATTGATTCTTTGAGAGTTTATAAGACTGATGGTCTTTCTTAAGAATTGAATGTTGAAAAAGTGGGTTACAATATGTTTTAAATGATTGGTTCTTATTTTGATGATTTTCATTTCCACTCTTTCTTATAGACATACTCTTATAATATGAAGTTAAGCATTTAGACTTTTGAAAATTTGATAAACTAGAAATAAAAGATTTTTTATTATATGAAAAATTTTGAATAAACATTTTTAATGATTCTAGTTTATCCTTTAAATTATCATTTTTTTTATTAATTTTTCATTATGCTCTTTTGAATTTAAGAGACCCTTTTTTAAAACCTTGAGTTCTTCTTTAAATGAATTATAATCAAAACAGGGTTTAGCATTTTCAATTAAAGAGCATGAACAAGATTTTAACACATCAATACTTGATTCTACTTTAGCGTTTGCTTTTAAAGTTTTATTTTCTAAATGTAGTTTGAAATTAGCATTTTTCAAATTTTTTAATTCTACGTTTAGCAATATTAAGCATATGCAGTGTAGAAATGGAATTTCTTACAAATAGAGAGGACTTAGAATTTCTTGCATTGTTATGGGATGAGGCAAGATTTGAACCAAGGGTTCCTTTGACATCTTCTTCACATTCCACTTCCATAATTGAATTTTCGTCTTCTTTTTTGCTTGATGTGTTGCCATCAATTGAGTCCAATATTGTGACGTTGTCTTCTTCTCTTGGATCCATAAGGAATTGCTCATATTCATCATCTGTGGAAGAAAGACTATAAGAATTCTCAAGAAATTTCCAAATTTCATAAGCATTAGGAAGTGTATAAATAAGTTTGAAAATATTTTGATCTAATGCACAATATAGACTATTCATTGATTTGGCATTTAAAAACATATCATTTTTATTTAAAATACTTGGGGGCATTTTAATTGTAATATTCCAAACTTCAATATCCAAAGTTTTAAGAAATTTTTCCATAAGAGTTTTCCACCCATTATAATTTTCACCAATAAATAATGGTGGACATAATGATTTTTCATTTTCATAAAAATTATCCCCTTTAGAAGATGCGAGATCATGAAGCGCCATTATTCCCGGTTGTGAAGCCGTTTTGGAATAACCTACGCTCTGATAACACGTGTTGGATCTTACGACGCCCTTAGGGGGGTGAATAAGGGTTTTATGGAATTTAAATCTAAATTAAATTTGTCAGAGTTTGGGACTGAAGTTTCAGAATATTTTATAGGAAAATATATTTTACTATCTCAGATAAGGGAAACAGAACTTTTTCCTTACTGTTGCTAACGCCTGACGTTAGGTGTGAACGCTGAGCGTTAGCTCTTTAGAAAATTAATCTGCTCAGAATTATGTTAATGAGATTTTACTAATGAAAACATTAATGAAATACAATTCCAGAAAATCAGAGGTAATAAAAATGATTATTGTATTTCAAAGATAATTACACAAATGTTAATTTTAATACTTTGATAAAAATATAAATTAAAACATTCTTGAAGAGGAAATAAAATCAATTGAATAGAACATTAAAAGACATGATTTTATTTCATAATAAATTGAATACATAAATGTTTGATTTCTATAACGCTAGAAATCAAGGCGAGAATATGTAAAAGCACTTTTTGTTGTTTCACCGGTCCTTCTCCCAAGGACTGGTTGGCTATAGCCTATCTATCCCCAAATAAGGCCTCTAGCCACCCCTAGATCTACCCTCGACCTAGTCGCCACGCACAAGGCGGCGAATTACCCCCTAAGCCGCACAAGGGCCTAGTCGCAAACAACCGCGGCGAATTTACCCACGGAATCCTTCCCAAAATCCGACGTTCTCCCCGAACGATTTCTCCACACAAATTACAAAAGGAAAAAGTAAAAGATTACAAGATAAGTAAAGAGAAACTCCCCAAGAATTTCTAAAGGTGAAGACAAAGTTGATGTAGATGTTGGCGTTCTTGAAACGATCGTCCTTCGTATGGGATATGCGTTGTAGACCTTCTCCTTCAAAATCTTCTATAGATCTTCATGTTAGCCCAAGGGAGATCTCTTAATTGTTGTAGACGACCCTCTCTCAAAAGTATCAGAATTATGGAATCTTCTTACATATAATGAGAGGGGCTGTACTTTAAATAGCCACAGGAGCTAACACGTGGCGTTAAGAGTTAACGCCAGCATTAGTGAACGTGCACTGTCTTGGCTGAAATCGCGCAACCGTCAAGATCATGGCAGTTTGTGGATTCAACGCAGGCGTTAAGAGTCAACACTGGCGTTGAGTTTCGTTCCCCTTCAAAGTTCGTCGAACGACCATTTCATCGAACGCAGTTTCGTCGAGCGGACTTCTCATTTCGTCGAACGACATTTTTGTCGAGCGGCCTTCTCATTTCGTCGAACGACATTTTTGTCGAACGCAGTTTCATCGAACGGCTAGCGCCCAGCGTTAAGACCTAACGCCTGGCGTTGTCTCTGGCTTCTCAACGGATTCATTCTCGACGGCATTTCTTCTCGACGGATTCCTTCTCAACGGAAGTTAACGCGGGGCGTTAACAACTAACGCGGGGCATTAGCTATCTTTCTAGAGAGTCACCTCCATTCAGTATACTACTCATAGGGATGTGTAGCTATAGTTCCTGTAAAACCTGCATACTATAAACACACAAAATATAAGATCAAACACAACACGGTATTTGTTATATTCAAACCAAGAGATGCGGAACATAGGCTCCAACACCCCGTTCTTGGGTACTCCACTTGCCGGCCTCGCCAATCTAGCCCCACAGCTAGACTTGACTACTTCACTATAACTCGGATCAAGAATGACCCTACAATCTCGGAGTCAACACTCCTATAATCTTGGAGACAAATCTCCTACAAACTCAGAGAAAATCTCTCTTACAACTCGGAGACAACCTCTCCTACAACTCGGAGACAAACCTCTCGTACAACTCGGAGAAAACTTCTCCTACAATCAAATATATATTGAGATTGCTACAATACTTATCAATTCATAAACAAATCTGAAAACCCTGAGAGATCTTCTTCCTTCTTGAGGCTTGAAAAGCTTTGACTTGATGTCGATGAGGAAGAATTGAAAATGACTCAGATCTGACCTTCTACGATTCGACTTGATCCAATAGATACAGTAGAGGATGGAGCAATGATCAATCGAACCTTTTCTTCCACTGGAGACAATTGATTCAGAACAGTAGATCGATCTCCAGCAATGGCGACAGGTGGCACTTTCTCATTCTTCATGGTTCGAATAGAGAATTAGGGTTAATGATTAGAATGATTGATTGCTTGATTAATCCTTAAAAGAGAGCCTTATATAGCCATAGACTTCACGACATGAATTAAGGTAGGATTAACCTTAAACGAAAACATATGAGCCGTCACATCAGACAGAAGAAATTTACGTCCCGACAAACGGATCAAAAATCACTTAAAGAACGAAAATACAATTTCTCGAGAAAAAAGAACTTCTCGAGAAATAGCAGCTTCTACTTCGAGAAAATACATAGAAGGACTTTCGGGAGATAGAGATAAACTTCTCGAGAGATAAAGGATTTCTCGAGAGATTGATAGACTTCTCGAGAACAACTGGCTTCTCTAGAAAAACAACCTTAAGAAAAACTTTACTGGCAGACGAGAAAGACTTTCCGAGAGACATACATATTTCTCGAGAGACTGTTTTGATTTCTCGAGAAACTTAAGTCTTGCCAAGAAACCTTTAGAAACTTGAAATAATGGAATGAAAAGAATTTCTCGAGAAAGGAATTTGAAAAACAAAACAACGTAGAGTCAATTCGTCGGCCGAGGAAAATTCGTCGAACGGAGCTCGAAGAAAGCACTTCAATTCATCGAACGACGATTGACGAACGACGATCAACAAAACCACTTAAATTTCAGTATAACAGTGATCGACGAAACCACTTCAATTCGTCGAACAGAGCTCGACGAAATCCAAACTCAGAATTTTGGTATAACTATCCATCGAACTGCGATCGACGAAACCACTTGAATTCATCGAACGGAGCTCGACGAAATTACAAGATTCGTCGAAAGAAAACCATACTGAATACTTAGGAAAATTTTTACTGAATACTGAATAAGGGTTTTATGGAATTTAAATATTAATTAAATTTGTCAGAGTTTGGGACTGAAGTTTCAGAATATTTTATAGGAAAATATATTTTAATATCTCAGATAAGGGAAACAGAACTTTTTCCTTACTGTTGGTAACGCCTGACGTTAGGTGTGAACGCTGAGCGTTATCTCTTTAGAAAATTAATCTGCTCAGAATTATGTCAATGAGATTTTACTAATGAAAACATTAATGAAATCCAATTCCAGAAAATCAGAGATAATAAAAATGATTATTGTATTTAAAGATAATTACACAAATGTTAATTTTAATACTTTGATAAAAATATAAATTAAAACATTCTTGAAGAGGAAATAAAATCAATTGAATAGAACATTAAAAGACATGATTTTATTTCATAATAAATTGAATACATAAATGTTTGATTTCTATAACGCTAGAAATCAAGGCGAGAATATGTAAAAGCACTTTTTGTTGTTTCACCGGTCCTTCTCTGAAGGACTGGTTGGCTATAGCCTATCTATCCCCAAATAAGGCCTCTAGCCACCCCCTAGATCTACCCTCGACCTAGTCGCCATGCACAAGGCGGTGAATTACCCCCTAAGCCGCACAAGGACCTAGTCGCAAACAACCGCGGCGAATTTACCCACGGAATCCTTCCCAAAATCCGACGTTCTCCCCGAACGATTTCTCCACACAAATTACAAAAGGAAAAAGTAAAAGATTACAAGATAAGTAAAGAGAAACTCCCCAAGAAATTCTAAAGGTGAAGACAAAGTCGATGTAGATGTTGGCGTTCTTGAAACGATCGTCCTTCGTATGGGATATGCGTTGTAGACCTTCTCCTTCAAAATCTTCTTTAGATCTTCATGTTAGCCCAAGGGAGATCTCTTAATTGCTGTAGACGACCCTCTCTCAAAAGTATCAGAATTATGGAATCTTCTTACATAGAATGAGAGGGGTTGTACTTTAAATAGCCACAGGAGCTAACACGTGGCGTTAAGAGTTAACACCAGCATTAGTGAACGTGCACTCTCGTGGATGAAATCGCGCAACCGTCAAGATCATGGCAGTTTGTGGATTCAACGCGGGCGTTAAGAGTCAACACTGGCGTTGAGTTTAGTTCCCCTTCAAAGTTCGTCGAACGACCATTTCATCGAACGCAGTTTCGTCGAGCGGCCTTCTCATTTCGTCGAACGACATTTTTGTCGAGCGGCCTTCTCATTTCGTCGAACGACATTTTTGTCAAACGCAGTTTCGGCGAACGGCTAGCGCCCAGTATTAAGACCTAACGCCTGGCGTTGTCTCTGGCTTCTCAATGGATTCATTCTCGATGGCATTTCTTCTCGACGAATTCCTTCTCAACGGAAGTTAACGCGGGGCGTTAGCTATCTTTATAGAGAGTCACCTCCATTCAGTATACTACTCATAGGGATGTGTAGCTATAGTTCCTGTACAATCTGCATATTATAAACACAAAATACAAGATCAAACACAACACAGTATTTGTTATTTTCAAACCAAGAGATGCGGAACATAGGCTCCAACACCCCATTCTTGGGTACTCTACTTGCCGGCCTCGCCAATCTAGCACCACAGCTAGACTTGACTACTTCACTATAACTCGGATCAAGAATGTCCCTACAATCTCGGAGTCAACACTCCTATAATCTTGGAGACAAATCTCCTACAAACTCAGAGAAAATCTCTCTTACAACTCGGAGACAACCTCTCCTACAACTCGGAGACAAACCTCTCGTACAACTCGGAGAAAACTTCTCCTACAATCAAATATATATTGAGATTGCTACAATACTTATCAATTCATAAACAAATCTGAAAACTCTGAGAGATCTTCTTCCTTCTTGAGGCTTGAAAAGCTTTGACTTGATGTCGATGAGGAAGAATTGAAAATGACTCAGATCTGACCTTCTACGATTCGACTTGATCCAATCGATACAGTAGAGGATGGAGCAATGATCAATCGAACCTTTTCTTCCACTGGAGACAATTGATTCAGAACAGTAGATCGATCTCAAGCAATGGCGACAGGTGGCACTTTCTCATTCTTCATGGATCGAATAGGTGGCACTTTCTTCATGGATCGAATAGAGAATTAGGGTAAATGATTAGAATGATTGATTGCTTGATTAATCCTTAAAAGAGAGCCTTATATAGCCATAGACTTCACGGCATGAATTAAGGTAGGATTAACCTTAAAAGAAAACATATGAGCCGTCACATCAGACAGAAGAAATTTACGTCCCGACAAACGGATCAAAAATCACTTAAAGAACGAAAATACAATTTCTCGAGAACAAAGAACTTCTCGAGAAATAGCAGCTTCTACTTCGAGAAAATACATAGAAGGACTTTCGGGAGATAGAGATAAACTTCTCGAGAGATAAAGGATTTCTCGAGTGATTGATGGACTTCTCGAGAACAACTGGCTTCTCAAGAAAAACAACCTTAAGAAAAACTTTACTGGCAGACGAGAAAGACTTTTCGAGAGACATACATATTTCTCGAGAGACTGTTTTGATTTCTCGAGAAACTTAAGTCTTGCCAAGAAACCTTTAGAAACTTGAAATAATGGAATGAAAAATATTTCTAGAGAAAGGAATTTGAAAAACAAAACAACGTAGAGTCAATTCGTCGGCCGAGGAAAATTCGTCGAACGGAGCTCGAAGAAAGCACTTCAATTCGTCGAACGACGATTGACGAACGACGATCAACAAAACCACTTAAATTTTAGTATAACAGCGATCGACGAAACCACTTCAATTCATCGAACAGAGCTCGACGAAATCCAAACTCAGAATTTTTGTATAACTATCCATCGAACGGCGATCGACGAAACCACTTGAATTCGTCGAACGGAGCTCGACGAAATTACAAGATTCGTCGAACGAAAACCATACTGAATACTTAGGAAAAATTTTATTCCTCCTTGTTGGGAATTGTATTCACAATTACCTTGATTTGTGAGAAGTCGCCCTTGAACTAAGATTGAATTGCATTTGTATTTGATATGCTTTTCCAGTATTGTCTTGCAGATTATCATTGCTAAGTGTAAATCAATGTCAGGTCACAATGGGTCTGCAAACACAGTTTCATACAATGTAATTCCTCATTATATGAAACATGGTGATGACTCATGTGTGATCTCTCTATTGGGGTACACTTCATTTTCAAGACTATTGAAGACTTTTGAGTGCGGTTGCAACAATTGTTCAAGAGAAGAAAAGGAGTAAATGAATATAAATTTTTCTAAGGATATGTCTCGAGAGATCAAGCATGTCTCGAGAGTCGTTTAATGTCTCGAGAAGCAAGTTCTGTTGATCTCGGTATTTCTGTTCTTGATGACTCGAGAGATCAAGCTTGTCTCGAGAGTCCTTAAGACCGAAATCTTTGTAATATCTCGAGAGATCCGTTAGTTCTCGAGAGATCCCTTATGTCTCGAGAATCCTGTCCGTTATTTTCTAATTTGTTTCCTCTGTTCTTGACGGTTCGTAAACGCTCCTTCCCAATCCTAACGGCTATATTGAGTGCGTTTAAGGTCGATTTAACCCTTAATCATTGCCCTCTATATATAGGATCGCTCTTGGGTTATTTACAACAAGTTTTTCGAATCGTTCTCAAACCCTAATTTTCTTTCCTGATCTAAAAGAACGAGAAAAGCGCCGCCTACGATTGAAGATCGATCTACTCATTTGAGTTGCTGATTTCTATCAAAGAAGGATTCGATCGATCCGTGTTCTGATTCTACAACCTCTATTGGATCGTTTCGGATTGCCAAAGACAGATTTGAAGGATCGTTGTTCTTCCTCATCGTTCTCAAAAGCCATTCAAAGAGAAGGAAGAAAACGCCTCTGTTATTCAGATCTGGTATCTTATTGTTCAAAACCTTTTATCATCTATTGTAGGAGTTGTTATCTCCGAGCTGTAGGAGAGGTTGTTCTCCGAGTTGTAGGAGAGGTTGTTCTCCGAGTTGTAGGAGAAGTTTTTCTCCGAGTTGTAAGAGAGGTTCTCTCTGAGATTGTAGGAGTTTGACTCCGAGTTTGTAGGATCATTCTGATCCGAGATTTAGTGAGTAGTCAAGTCTAGCTGTGGTGCTAGATTGGCGAGGCCGGCAGTGGAGTACCCAAGTACGGGGAACCACTATAAATTCCTGGTGTTATCTGTGGCTGTGATTTATTTTGTGTGCTGTGCTTTACGTTTAATTCTTAATTCCGCAAAAGACGTAGAGATCACCTATTCACCCCCCTCTAGGTGATTTAGGTAAGCAACTAGATACTTCACTCCTTCTCTTGGACACCAGCTGCAACTCCAAACCACGGGCTTCAATAGTCTTGAAAATGAAATATATCCCAATAGAGAGATCACACATGAGTCAACACCATGTTCTACACAATGAGGAATTACATTATATGAAACTGGGCTTATTGACCCACTGTGACCTGACATTGATCTACACTTAGCAATGTGAACCTGCAAGAACAATACTATAAGGACATATCAAATACACTAGCAATTCAATCTTGGTTCAAGGATGACTTCCCACAAATCAAGGTTATTGTGGATACAATACCCAACATTCTTCCCTAATCACATGCGGGAAATGACTCGATTTGGGTGATCGTCGACAGATTGACGAAGGTGGATAGATTTATTCCAGTCAGGAAGGATGCTCCGGTCGGTGTTTTGGTACGGAGGTTCGTGGAGCCGTTTGTTCAGTAACATGGTGTGCCTAGGACGATCGTGTCGAATCGAGATGGATGATTTACGCCAAGGGAGTGGAGAGCAGTGCAAGCCTACCTAGGCACCCAGTTGACATTTAGTACAACTTTCCATCCCCAGACAGATGGACAAACGGAGCGTACCAACCTGACCCTAGAGGATCTTCTACGCCTTTGCATTCTGGACCGCGGGGAGCCATGGGAGAGACTGTTGCCATTAGTCGAGTTCTCATACAATAACAGTCACTAAGCTAGTATAAGCAGGGCACCCTACGAGGAATTATACGGATGGAGGTGCAGGACACCATTGTCTTGGATTCAGGATAAGGATCCCAAGGCACTCGACTCACAGTTTGTGGAAGACACCAAGGCTCAGGTGCGACTGATTCGAGACAGGATGTTGGAGGCCCAGAGCAGGCAGGCCAAGTACTACGATGCACGACATCGTATGGTAGAGTTCCACGGGGGAGATCGGGTTTTCTTGAAGATACGTCTGATGTATGGAGTCTCGCGGGTTCGCGGGCGAAAGAAGCTCAGTCCGAGATATATGGGGCCTTACAGGATCCTGGAGCGGATCGGTCCCTTGGCTTACTGACTGGAGCTACTGTCGGAGTTAGAGGGACTGCACGACATTTTCCACGTCTCCTCACTTAGGAAGAATCTACTTTGGCCAGAGCAACAAGTATCTACTACAAAGGGGCCAGTAGCTACTGATCGATCAGTTCACCTGGAGCTGGTTCGAATAGACGACACGGATTTGCGAGTCTTGTGGCGCAAGAAGGTTCCGTTGGTCTCCTATGGAGGAATCATGGGAAAGAGGAGCATACCTGGGAGCCACTGGACCTGATGCAGCAAAAGTACCTGGAGCTCTTTGCAGTAGGTATAATTTAATTTTTCTGGGATGTTACATTTTCTTACTTGTAGTGGAAACCCCACAGGCTTAACCTGAATTTTGAGGACAAAATTTTTATTTTTATTTATTGGGATTTGTAACATCTCCCAAACAACTAGACCCCCAAGTTGGTTTTGTCATGACTAGGTCATGCCAAAACCATAGGAAGAGCTTAAGATCATGTGAGCTTGGGTGAGAAGGAGAAAACCCAAGTGGTCTACAAATAGTAGTTTCCAGATACCTAGCCTAGGGTTGGACTTTAGGGCCTCACCTTGAACCTTAACCCCACCATAGTATCCCTAACCCATTAGGGGTCTCCTTGGAGCACCAGGGACCCATTGGGGTCAACCAAAGGGGAAAATTTGACCAAAGTCAACCCTAACACTAAATTGGTCAAAGTAGCTTAATTAGGGCCAATTGGCCTACACCATGCCAAATTGACCATACCTCTACCCTTATGAGTATTCTAGGGACCTAATGGACCAAAAATCCCCATCACTGGACTTCCAATTTGACCAACTAAACCTAAGTCAACCCTAGCCCTAATTTGGTCAAAAGTGCCCTATTAAGGGGCAATTCACCCTCACCTTGCCAAATCGACCCTACCTAGACCTTCCTAACCCTTGAGGGAGTCCAAGGGGTCACAACTCACCCATTGTGCTCAACCCAAATGGTCAATTTGACAAAAGTCAACCTTATCCTAAATTAGGTCAAAATGACCTAATATGCCCAAATTAAACCCAATCCATTTGGGCTAGGCCCAACTAAAGTGGTCCACCACCTAGAGGGCTTGGTAATTACTGAAATTACCACTCAAATTCTGCAAATGATGATTAGGAGAGAGAAAAAGGAGGTTTCCCCCAAATTGGGAGAGAGAGGGAGAGCATTCATGGTGATTGAATGCATTTGATCCTTCAATCCTCCCCCAATTGATGAGCATTCACCTACCCCTTCAGTTACAAACAGAATCCTGAGATTTCCATGGCTAGGGGAGCTTAATCAGGGGAGAATTAGAGGTGGCCGAAATCACCATAAATGGTGATAATGGCAATTGATGCCATGACTCCTCCCATCCCCCAATTGATCTCTTTAACAGCTTAAGAGGTCGGAAATGAGTGAAACCCCCCTCCTCCCCGAAGAAATCGAGCACCAGAAGCCTAGATCGGCATGGCCGACCAACCACCTCTAATCGCCGACCAACCACCTCTAATCGCCGGCCACCACCTCCACGAAGGTGGTGGTGGCATTGGACGGCCGGGGCGGCGCACATGTGGCCGAGAAAGTGGGGAGGAAGTGAGCCCAGGATGGGCTAATCCCAGCCCTTGGCTAGAGGTAGAAGATGACCAGGGGCCTTCAGATGCGCGCCAAGATCTGTGCAAGATCATTTGAATATGATATGATATTAATTGTATTAATGTCACACTTTTTGCAGTATTTTGATTTAATTATTAAAAATACTAGGACCCCTCAAATGAAAAGTGCCCAATATCAAAATTGTAGCCCTTGGTGTGTTGATTAAAAGAAAATTTGTTTGAGGCCAATAGGGGCACTGTAGCACCCTGTAGAGCCATTTTGGTAGGACTAGTCCCTAGGGTAGGGAAGTCACCTTTTCTTGAATGGAGAAATGCTATGGGCATAAAAATTGAAACCTAGGCTATTTGTACCAACCCCCTTAGCATACCCAAAGATGGGAATTTTAGGAGAACATTTTTCTAAGGTTTTTGCATTAATTTCATAATTCATATGTTAATTAATTATAGGGTCTAATGACCTCCCCCACTCCAAATTTTGGTGGGTGCTCCTTAGGGTTATTATATGACCCTGGTAATAATTTTGGCCCAATTGGGACTGATTTGGTTGGGTAAATTGTTAACCCAAGTTTTGTCAAACTAGGTCAAAATAGGGTATGGTGCTCATTTTGGGGTATTGTGATCAAATCTCATCAACATGATGTGAAACCTTGGCCACTGGTTTAGGACCACCCAAAACACCTCCATGAGTGATTTGGGGTGATGTGGGGTGGATATGCCCCAAAACCCTAGCTTTACCCTCAGGGTTGCATATTGAACTTTGTGAAGGACCTGGGGTCAAATGTTATTGAATGGTCGTGAAAGTTGGTGTACAAGTCCAAAGGGTGTAATAATACCCTAGGAAATTTTACGAGGATTTTAAGAACCCTTATTCCCCCTAATTTATGTTATAACCCCTTTAGGGCATTTCAATATAAAAGAAATTTAAATGCCCAAATGGTCTTAGATGATGATGAAACCTTGGTAGTGCCTTTATAATCATATGATAGACCTCTGAGAATTTTTGTGTATTTAATTAAGTAATTTAACCAGTACTTTATTCACAAGGCACTTATTTTGTCTTAGTCTTAAGAAAAAAAATTGAGGGTCCAATACTCTCTGGAAAAATTTGCAACTTGGTGATAGGACATTTTAGGGCACTAGAAAGCTCTGTAAATTTTTATATAATTTTTGGAGATTGTTATCAGTAGGCTAATTCACAGCATGTCCATACTAGGATTTATTTGGAATATTTAATTAGGTGAGAAAATAATTTCCATAAATTGTGAAACTCAGTCAGTAAGCCTTACTAAACATTATAAAGGTCTAGTAATGTTTCCATAATTTTTGGATATGTATTTTTGATGGTTCCGTCATTAACCTCCAACTTTGGATAGATGCTAAATATTATAAATAGAGGACAATTCCTGATTGTAATATTGTGATATTCTGTATTTACTGTTAATTTGACCTGATAAAATTATCTTAATTTTATGGGAGCCATATCATAAGAATACCTTACACTTCATGTTCATTTTCATACCTAACAAATTTTGGAGAAATTAAAATAAATATTAAAGTGTTAAGGAAAAATATAAATCTCTGGATTTAGTCTTATAATACCATAATAGTCCTCCAGTAATAATCTTGTGTCATGTGGGTGAATATTTGGAGTACTTCTACTTATGAGGTTCATATAGTTCGTTTGGTCTGTGTTGGGAAAATGATTTCTCTTAACCCCTAGAAATGAGTTAAAGAAGAATTCTAAGAATGAAAAATAAGGCTAAGTAAATATGCGTCGAATAGTATTCGACGCAACGTCGAAATGTAGTCGACGTTTCCTTCAGATTGAGTCGAAGTAACTCTAGGAAGATTTCGACGTATGTGTTGTCGACGTTACTCTGATTTCTAGTCGACGCATCTAATATAGTCGACGCACCTTTATCGACGCACCTTCCTTATTCTCCTCTCGACGTCCAGACAGGATGTATTCGACGCTTGCGTCGAATAGTAATCAACGCACGTCGATCTTTATGACAGAATTCAAAATCGCCAGATCTCTTTCCTTATCTTATAAGATCTGATCTATATGGAATCAATTTATGTCTTATAGCCGTTCTGAATCTTTCTTTTCCTCTATTAGATTCTTGGCTAATTTGTCAAAATTCATTATGGACATTATTTGAAATTAGAATGAATACTTTCCTTCTATGGATATAACTATTATGGGAATTTCTCTTTCTTTCTAATACTCTGCCTGCTAATTGATTACTCTCCTTTAGTATTATTTGATTGAAACAGAGCTATAAATAAAGAGGAGGTCGGCAGAAGAAGTAGTCAAGTGATTCACCACTTTTACATTTGAAAAGAGGAAAAGCTCCCAAGTGAAAAAGAGAGAATTGAGAAATAGTCCTGCAGCAATATTCAAGCATTCTTCTTCTCTCTGCTTCGGAAGTCACCCTGCTGCAAATTCTGATAGCTCTCACATAAGAGAGAAAAGCTACCAATCTTCTTCTCTCTATATAAGAAAGATTTAATTCACTTCTTGTGCTTCCAATCTTCTTGCTATGAAGAAGATTCATTCTTGTTCTTATTTCTTTCTTCTTTTTTATTTTTACTTAAATATTGTAAAAGAGTTTTTAGAATCTCTCTTCAAAAAATTCAGTGTACTGGTTCTAAGAGTCTCCTTTTCAAAAGACTCAGTTGGTTCTAAGAGTCTCCTTGTCAAAAGACTCAGGGTGGTTCTAAGAGTCTCCTTATCAAAAGACTCAGTGCAAGATAGTGAATTCCTACCAAGGGGGTAGAAGAGTGGACTACCCAAAGTTTGGGGAACCACTATATTTTCTTGTGTTGTGCTGTGATTTCTTTTCTTGCATTTACTTTCTTTATTTGTTTAATTCTTGTTGGTGTGTGGGAAGCTATAATCTGTGATCATACACACATATATATATATATATTAACATTGCACAAAATATTTTTTAATCTCTATTCACCCCCCCCTCTAGAGAATTCTAATGAGTTTAACTGTGCACTTTCAATTGGTATCAGAGCAGGTTGCGGGTTCGAGACCGGGGGTGCTGATAATTCCTGAAATTCTCTCTACCTGTGTGGGTCCCGGTGGGTCAGGCGGCCACAACCATGTGTCAAGCCACCTCGGAGCCTGCGGGCCATGTGGAGCACCTCTGAATTGCGGGTCGTGCTGGACGCTGGGGGGGATTGTTGGGTCCAGCGTCTCCTCACTTGACCCGTAGCGCCCTTCTATTGATATAAAGATCAAGTTGCGCTTTCACCAACAGTCCGGGATTTTGGTGTAGTTGGTTGCGCTGGGTCCTCTCAATTGGTATCAAGAGTGCTTTTCTGAATGGTGACCTTTAAGAAGAGGTATATGTGGAGCAACCACCAGGTTTTGTTAATCCCTCCTCTCCTAACTTTGTTTATAAACTCAACAAAGCACTATATGGTCTTAAGCAAGCTCCTAGAGCTTTGTAAAATTCCTTTGAAAGAGGAAAAGTAGACAAGACACTCTTTACTAGAACCCATAAAAACCAACTTCTTCTTGTTCAAATATATGTAGATGATATCATCTTTAGCTCAACACATCCTAAACTGTGTAAAAGATTTGCTAATCTCATGCAATCTAAATTTGAAATGAGTAGTATGGGAGAACTCTCATATTTCTTAGGATTACAAGTAAAACAAAGTAGTGAAGGAATCTTTATCTCACAATCAAAGTACACTAAAGAGCTAATCAAAAAGTTTGGTATGGAATCAACCTCCTCTATGAAAACTCCCATGGCAACAAATGCCATTATAGAAAAAGATGACAAGGGAAAATCAATAGATCAAAAGACATATAGGGCAATCATAGGATCCCTTCTATATCTCACTGCTAGCAGACCTGACATTATGTTTGCAACTTGCATATGTGCTAGATTTCAGGTTGAACCAAAGGAATCCCATCTCCTCCTCTATCACCTCTTCCTCCACCATCACCTTCTCACCTTTCACACCATGAATCATCTGCATCCCCTGAGGCTCTCATCACTCAGTGCATCAAATCAGCAGCTGAAAAATTCCAAGTGATGCTGGATAAGCATTGCTCCCAAATTCATTCCTCCATCCTTCACATGCACACCCAAATAAATGGGGTCAGTGCCTCTGTGCAAGGCCTAAAGACCTCTCTATCTTCCTCTAGAGTGACAAGGTCGTTCTTAACCTCCCTGGCCAAGAAGGTCAAGAAGGGGGAGAATCTAGATGAAGAGCAGCCAAAATCTGACAAAATCCTTGGGAATGAGATAGTACCTGAGCTACACCATGATGAACAAACAATAGAGGTACTCAACATAGCAAGAGATGTTGCAAATCAAATGGAACTACTACAAGGGGAGGGAAGCAGAGCAAACAATGAGGCTGAAAAGGAAGATGGTGAGAAAGAGCTGAATACTACCATAAATCAAGATAGAAATGAACCAGATGATGTGATGACTCAGGAGTCAGTTGCAACTGGGCTGGAGATGACAAAGATACTGAAGAAGTAGAAGGAGTAAAAGAAGTTCTATACCAGGGGGAGTTACCTGCTCAGGGGGAGCTACCTGCTCAGGGGGAGCTAAATGAACTTCCTACAAATGAGAAAGAAAAACCCTTCTCTCCTAAAACAGTAGTATTCCAGAGAAAGAGAAAGACTCCTCCTACCCCTCCTGAGTAATATTTGAAAACAATGCTGATATATTTTACCCTATAGTTGAATACTAATTGGTATGAACATGAAAATCTGTTTATATGATTCTGAAAAATTTGTTTATCTCTTCTTCTAAAAATTTCACTTTTGATTGAGTGACATATTTCTAATCTTTACAAATGCTGTGCTGGGTTAATTATATGCTAGTACAATTTCCCTCTAAATAGGGTTAAGACAAATAGGGGGAGATTGTTGGGAAAATGATTTCTCTTAACCCCTAGAAATGAGTTAAAGAAGAATTCTAAGAATGAAAAATAAGGCTAAGTAAATATGCGTCGAATAGTATTCGACGCAACGTCGAAATGTAGTCGACATTTCCTTCAGATTGAGTTGAAGTAACTCTAGGAAGATTTCGACTTATGTGTTGTCGACGTTACTCTGATTTCTAGTCGACGCATCTAATGTAGTCGACGCACCTTTATCGACGCACCTTTCTTATTCTCCTCTCGACGTCCAGACAGGATGTATTCGACGCTTGCGTCGAATAGTAATCGACGCACGTCGATCTTTATGACAGAATTCAAAATCCCCAGATCTCTTTCCTTATCTTATAAGATCTGATCTATATGGAATCAATTTATGTCTTATAGCCATTCTGAATCTTTCTTTTCTTTTATTAGATTCTTGCCTAATTTGTTAAAATTCATTATGGACATTATTTGAAATTAGAATGAATACTTTCCTTCTATGGATATAACTATTATGGGAATTTCTCTTTCTTTCTAATACTCTGCCTGCTAATTGATTACTCTCCTTTAGTATTATTTGATTGAAACAGAGCTATAAATAAAGAGGAGGTCGACAGAAGAAGTAGTCAAGTGATTCACCACTTTTACATTTTAAAAGAGGAAAAGCTCCCAAGTGAAAAAGTGAGAATTAAGAAATAGTCCTGCAGCAATATTCAAGCATTCTTCTTCTCTCTGCTTCTGAAGTCACCATGCTGCAAATTCTGATAGCTCTCACATAAGAGAGAAAAGCTACCAATCTTCTTCTCTCTATATAAGAAAGATTTAATTCACTTCTTGTGCTTCCAATCTTCTTGCTAGGAAGAAGATTCATTCTTGTTCTTATTTCTTTCTTCTTTCTTATTTTTACTTAAACATTGTAAAAGAGTTTTTAGAATCTCTCTTCAAAAAATTCAGTGTACTGGTTCTAAGAGTCTCCTTTTCAAGAGACTCAGTTGGTTCTAAGAGTCTCCTTGTCAAAAGACTCAGGGTGGTTCTAAGAGTCTCCTTATCAAAAGACTCAGTGCAAGATAGTGAATTCCTACCAAGGGGATAGAAGAGTGGACTACCCAAAGTTTGGGGAACCACTATATTTTTCTTGTGTTGTGCTGTGATTTCTTTTCTTGCATTTACTTTCTTTATTTGTTTAATTCTTGTTGGTATGTGGGAAGCTATAATCTGTGATCATACACATATATATATTAACATTGCACAAAATATTTTTTAATCTCTATTCACCCCCCCTCTAGAGAATTCTAGTGAGGTTAACTGTGCACTTTCAGTCTGCATATAGTAAAATGGTAAAACTTGGTAACAAGTGACCTACTAAGAGGAATTGAGGTTTAGTTGGTGTATATGGTCAGCTTGAAGAGGTTGAGGCCACCAAAAAGGAGTTTATGTGACTGGAGTGCTTGGTGAGTTTAGGGTAAGGTCGTGCTTGGGATTGACGAAAGATCGTTTTTCCCCTAGCGTGTCATAAACCACCTAGGGTTAATACAAGTGAAACGGTAAGAGGGCTATGCATGTGGGTAGATACCAATAACATTAAGTGCCTTGAGAAAGGGAGCCTTGGGGTGTCATCCCATTATAGTTCCTAGTACCGTAGCGAGCCCCTTACCAGGTAATCCTCGAGAAGTCCAAGATTAACCATAAATTGTAGGGCTAAGTTGTTGTACAAGATTAATTTAGTAATACACTCACTCACACCCCATTATCACGGGTATACTAGTCAGTTTGGTCTTACGAGTGGTAGGCTCAGTGGTTGTAGCAGTAGACTAATTAGTCTGGTGAGTTTGTGACTCAACAATGTTTATTGTGACGGGCGGGTTAGCCCGGGGAGATTATGGCTCGGAGATAGATCATAAACATGTTTGCATGTGAATAAGGTGGTTGGTCCTTAGTGTTGATGGTCATTGCATCGACATTAATACTTGGGCTCGGTAAGTGTGGATAACCCTTTACCAAGACAAGTCTGGTAGTCTAACCAGCAAGAGTACGCAGGAACTCTGCCGTTGTGTTCTTAGCATTGAGGCGTGCGTTAGGTCTAGGTTAGGTAGTGCAAATACCAACCTAGAGGTGGGCGAGGCCCAACCCACCGCTTCTGTTTTCCACTATGGGTATCCTGGGAGTTTTGCTAGCTCCAAAAAGGGGGAACTAAAGGTCTGTGCGCATAGAGTTGTAGTGTGTGAGTTGCACTTGTGTGAACATAACATTTAACTGCATACCTTGCATGACATAGCATTAACATTGCATTTCAACCCCTACCCCTATCGTATAAGTTGGTTATGGGACTCCTTATACGATAGGCATTGCTAAACGACCCCTTGGTCTATAGGTTTGTGTGGGCATTCCTATAAATCAACGGCTACATTTCCTTACTTACCTTTATATATTTGCTCTACTTGCTTACTTTACTTGTTCTTACCTTACTTTACTTACTGCTTCAGTCATGGTATATATTGCGTGTTGAAATTGTTGAAGTGGAAGTTAGAGGACTTTTGGACCTGGGCGGTCTGGGAGGAGGTCGGGCGGTCTGGCGTGACCTCACGGCCTGGCGATCTGCCTCTGCAGTCTAGCTTGTCTAAGCCTAGCTGCGGTCTCCTGGCTTGATCGCTGGTTTGGGTCCAAGGCGGCTGAAGGTGGAGGACGCGCAGTCTGTTTGTGACCGCGTGGCAGGTTGATCGTCTTCAGGTGTGCGCAGTCTGTGCGTGACCGCGTGGCCAGCTGTCTTCTTCTAGGCTGTGGCGGTCTGGTGTGACCGCACAGTTTGATCCAGGTTGTCCAGAATGCGGTCTGGTGCCTGACCGGGATTTCTGGTGGTATTCGCGGACTAAGGGACTTAGTCGCGCGGTCTCAGTTCGCGGTCTCAGGAGGAGACTGGTATGCGAGCTAGATGCTGTTTGCGGTCTCAGGAGGAGATCGGCATGCAGACAGGAGTTCGCAGTCGGATGGCGAACTGGCTGTGTTCACGGTCTCTGGAAAACACAGGTGGTGAGCAGCTTCGTGTCGGTCTGGCGATTCCCTTGTGGAGTCGCGATCTCACTATGAGAGTGGCGGTCTCTCATGGTTTGGTTGAAGCTGGCGAGCCCACCTAAAATGAAGCAGGAGTACTGTTGCTGATCGCGCGGTGTGACCGGTAAGGTCGCGCGGTCTGGAGGGTAGTGATCCTATCTCATAGGGTGGTGACTGGATCAGGTCTCACGCCTATAAATAGGACCCATCGGCAGCAATAATTAACAGACACACCAAGTGTAAGCTGAGTTCTCTTCTTTCCTGCGGTCTCTATTTGTGTGACCGGGCGGTCTGCTGATTGAACTCTTCTTGTGCAGCTTCTGCAGATCGTGCGGGCAGCAACGATCACCTCTTCCTCTGAAAGTGTTCGGGCGGTCTGCGGCTTGGAGTTGTGTTGCTGGAGTTCGGGAGAATCAGGAGTTCGGAAGGAGGGGTGCGGTCTGATCAGCGGTCTGGTGTTATTCTGAGATCGGCAACGGATTGCGGTCTAGCGAGTTGCTGAGGTCGCAAGGGAGTCCGCGCGGTCTCAAGTTATCTTCAACTTGTATTATTTTTCCTTTGGTGTTTGTGCTGGCGAAATCATGTCTCGCCAAGCATGCCTTGCCTTGTAATTTGAAGTTGCTATCAATAAAGATCTTTTGTTTGCCTCCATTTGCTTCTGGTTGTTTGGCTTGTGAACTCTAAGTTGTATGATTCCTGCTCACTTCATAAAGATCCGGAAAATTTCACATGGTATCAAAGCCAGGTTGGAGTGGATAGAGCAGTGAGCAACTTAGAGTAGCAATCTCCTTTGTGAAGAAGGAACCAGTGGTTGAGCAATGGAAGTGAGGGGTCTTGGAATTGAGATGGTTACATCGACTAACTTCAATAAGTGGAAGTCGTGTATGTAAAGCTTTCTTCTAGGTGAGGACCTCTGGGAGGTAGTTGGAGGAGATCAGACGCAGGAAGTTGTCCCGGAAGGGGATAATGGGGCTGAGGTGAGAACTTGGAGGAGGACGAATGCGAAGGCAGAGTTCACTCTGAAGAGAGCAATTTCACCTGATCTGTTTGATCACATTCTGGGATGTGGATCAGCTGCGGAGATCTGGAGAGCCCTGGATGGGCTGTTTAATAAGAAGAATGTAGCGAGGCTACAGTTCTTGGAGAATGAGCTGGCAAGGTCAGCTCAGGGTGATCTATCTATCTCCACTTTCTTTCTGAAGATGAAGAACTTGTGCGCTGAAATCTCAGCATTGGATCCTGATGAGCCTATCTCTGAGGCGAAGCTGAAGAGGCACATCATTTGCGGCTTACAGAAGGAATATGTTGCCTTTGTGACGTCGGTGCAGGGATGGGCAAATCAGCCGTCTCTGTTGGAGCTGGAGAACTTGCTTGCATCGCAAGAAAGTTTGGCAAGGCAGATGGCGGGGGTGTCGGTGGCTGGGGGAGATGGCGAAGTGCTCTTCTCGGGGAAGAAGAAGAAGTGGGATAAGAAGAAGAAGACCGCTGGAGGAGGCTATGGGCCTTCAACTTATGGGCAGCAGGAAAGGGGGTATGCTCCCAAGGCTGACGGGAAGAAGAAGGGTGAAGGTCCGAAGTGCTTCAAGTGTGGCAAGTATGGCCACATCAGGAAGGATTGCAAGGTGGTCACCCAATCTGGGCATGCTGCGGAGAAGGAGGAATCTGAGGCCAGGCACATTCAAGGAGGTTGGGGAGGAGCCTTCTCGGCTTCTGTTGGAGCTTCTGCTCCTATCAACTATCTGCAGGACTGGATCGTGGACTCGGGGTGTGGTCATCACCTCACCGGAGACAAGACCAAGCTTTCTTTTGCATAGCCCTATACAGGTAACACTGCAATCATTACTGCTGATAATACTGTGCATCCAGTAGAGAAGGTGGGGTTTGTTTCCTTGGGCAGTGATAGAGGGCCACTTACTTTGAAGAGTGTCTATCACGTGCCTGGTATGAGGAAAAACCTCTTCTCCGTGACCAACGTTGTAGACGCTGGGTATCACGTTCTGTTCGGCCCAACAGAAGTGAAGTTTCTACGCAATTTTGAGGCTGTAAAGGCCGAGGTCGTCCATGTCGGGAGACGGGCAAAGGACTTGTTCGTTTTATCGACAAGTTCCTATGTCGACAAGATGAAGACGAATGATGGTGCCATTATATGGCATGAGAGGTTGGGGCACGTAGGGATGGACAAGCTGAAAGCTATGGCGGTGAGAGGTCTTGTCAAGGGCCTGCCAAGTCTATCTTCCTACGGTGAAGGTCATGTATGCGCGGAATGTCAGTTCGGCAAGTCTCATCGACTACCGTTTGACAAGTCGCAGACGAGGAGTAGTGTGTCGTTGGAGTGCATCCACAGTGACTTAATGGGACCTACTGCTACCCCAAGCCTCGGAGGCAGCAGATATATGCTGGTGTTGATCGATGATTACACCAGATATGTCTGGGTATATTTCCTGAAGGATAAGGCGGAGGCGTTTGCCAAGTTTGTGGAGTTTAAGGAGCTCGTGGAGGGTCGGCTAGGACTGCGGGTGAAGAAGCTGAGGACTGACAACGGAGGGGAGTTCACCTCCAGTGAGTTCTCTATTTTTTGCAGGAAGGCAGGCATCCGGAGAGAGCTCACTTGTGCACATACTCCACAGCAGAACGGAGTTGCATAGCGGAAGATCTATCGTCTGACAGAGACCTGCAAGTGTTGGCTGCATGCCAAGAGTATCCCAAAGTCTTTCTGGGCGGAGGGAATGTCTTATGCTGCCTACGTCATCAACAGGATGCCTTTGAGCCCCATCAACATGTTGACTCTGCATGAGATGATGTTCAAGGAGAAGCCAAGCGTGGCACACCTTAGGGTGTTTGGTTCCACCTGCTACGTGCATGTTCCAGATGCTCTTCGGACGAAGCTAGATGCGAAAGCAAGGAAGCTAGTCTTCGTGGGATATGATGAGCGGAAGAAAGGATGGAAGTGCATGGACCCGGAGACGCGGAGGTTTGTGGTATCTCGCGACGTCGTGTTCGATGAGGTGACATCTTACAAGGGGTCTTCTGATGTGGAGCTACCAGAGAGCAGGGTGGAGGTGCCGGAGAAAGCTGTGGAGGATCATCAGGTGGAGCTACCTGTGTCACCAGGTGGTCCATCTCCTTCTAGTTCCGAGGCGGGGGCTTCTGGTTCAGGGAGCAGGGGGAGCGATGCTCCTAGCACATCTGGAAGAGGAGCTAGGGAAGAGGCAGCTAAAGATAATGCGGTTCACGGGAAGGAGCTGAGGAGGTCGAAGCGAGCAATCGTCGCCCCTGATCGCTATACAGGAGGAAACGCAGTGAGCTTCGTCTCATGTTTCTTTGCTGGTCCCTTGGATGAAAGGGAGCCGTCGAGTTTTGAGAAGGCCAGAGGCGTGAAAGAGTGGGACATTGCTATGCAAGAAGAGATGGCAGCTCTCGAGAAGAATGAGACCTGGTCTCTTGTGCCCAAGCCCAAGGGCACCACTTCTGTGACATGCAAGTGGGTCTACAAGCTCAAGAAGAAAGCTGACGGCAGCATCGAGCGGTACAAGGCTCGCCTTGTAGCTCGGGGGTTCTCGCAGTAATACGGTGAAGACTAAGTGGAGACATTCAGTCCGGTGGCAAAAATGACTTCATTTCGGTTCAACATTGCATTGGCGGTGTTCAGTGGATGGGAGATTTGGCAGCTCGACGTCAAGAATGCTTTCTTGTACGGCGAGATTGACAAGGATATCTTCATGGTCCAGCCACCAGGCTTTGTGTCTGAAGATTTTCCGGATCATGTCTGCAAGCTGAAGAAGGCCCTGCATGGGTTGAAGCAAGCGCCGAGGGCGTGGTACGGGAAGATCGCAGAATACCTCCTATTCTGTGGATTTGGTGCTTCAGACTCAGACTCAAGCTTGTTCGTCAAGAAGAGCGGGGAGATTCAAGTCATCGTGCTGCTATACGTCGACGATATGATCATGACGGGGAACTCGAAGGAGGAGGTAGTGCAGCTTCGGGCCGAGATGTCTATCAGGTTCGAGATGAAGGACTTAGGTGAGCTTCACCATTTCCTTGGACTCGAGGTGCAGAGGAAGGAAGGTGGAGTGCTGGTGACCCAGGCTGGATATGCGGAGCGGATCATTGAGCGGTTCGGCATGAAGGTAGGGAAGTGCACTTCCACACCTCTGGAGAAGGCCACAAGACTTCGCAAGGATAAGGGGAGGATTCTGCAAGATCCGTTGGTGTTCCGAGCTCTGGTTGGGAGCTTGATTTATCTGACGATCATGAGGCCGGATATTGCATATGCAGTTGGCAGAGTGAGTCGATATATGGCGGAGCTACGGGTACCTCATCTGCTAGCAGCCAAGAACATTCTGAAGTATGTCAAGGTGACCTCGGACATGGGTCTCCTATACAGGAGGGATGCGGGCCTCGAGGTGCACGGGTACATGGATGCTGACTACGGGGGAGATTCGGATGATCGGAAGTCGACATCTGGATTCGTCTTCATGGCGGGCCCTACAGCGATATCATGGTGCAGCAAGAAGCAGCATTCTGTATCGGTCTCCACCACGGAAGCGGAATACAAGGCTTCAGCCTTGGCAGCTCAGGAAGCCATCTGGCTTAGGAGGATGGTGGGAGACGTCCACAAGGAGGTTCGGGGGCCGACTCTACTTCGCGGTGACAACGAGAGTGCTCTCAAACTGGTTACCAATCCAGTTTGTCATGCGAGGACCAAGCATATCGAGATCGAGCACCATTTCATACGGGAGAAGGTGCTGGAGGGATCTCTTTCGGTCGAGCATGTGCGGAGTGCGGACAACGTGGCGGACATCTTCACAAAGGCACTGGCGAAGGGGCCATTCACACGGCTAAGGAGCCTACTGGGGCTAGTTTCAACTTCCCACTTCAAGGGGGAGTGTTGAAATTGTTGAAGTGGAAGTTAGAGGACTTTTGGACCTGGGCGGTCTGGGAGAAGGTCGGGCGGTCTGGCGTGACCTCACGGCCTGGCGATCTGCCTCTGCGGTCTGGCTTATCTAAGCCTAGCTGCGGTCTCCTGGCTTGATCTCTGGTTTGGGTCCAAGGCTGCTGAAGGTGGAGGACGCGCGGTCTGTTTGTGACCGCATGGCGGGTTGATCGTCTTCAGGTGTGCGCGGTCTGTGCGTGACCGCGTGGCGAGATGTCTTCTTCTAGGCTGTGGCAGTCTGGTGTGACCGCACAGTTTGATCCAGGTTGTCCAGAATGCGGTCTGGTGCCTGACCGGGCTTTCTAGTGGTATTCGCGGACTAAATGACTTAGTCGCGCGGTCTCAGGAGGAGACTGGTATGCGAGCTGGATGTTGTTCGCGGTCTCAGGAGGAGACCGGCATGCGGACAGGAGTTCGCGGTCGGATGGCGAACTGGCTGTGTTCGCGGTCTCTGGCGAACACAGGTGGTGAGCAACTTCGTGTCGGTCTGGCGATTCCCTTGTGGAGGCATGATCTCACTATGAGAGTGGCGGTCTCTCATGGTTTGGTTGAAGCTGGCGAGCTCACCTAAAATGAAGCAGGAGTACTATTGCTGATCGCGCGGTGTGACCGGTAAGGTCACGCGGTCTGGAAGGTGGTGATCCTATCTCATAGGGTGTTGACTGGATCAGGTCTCACGCCTATAAATAGGACCCATCGACCACAATAATTAACAGACACACCAAGTGTAAGCTGAGTTCTCTTCTTTCCTGCGGTCTCTATTTGTGTGACCGGGCGGTCTGCTGATTGAACTCTTCTTGTGCAGCTTCTGCGGATAGTGCGGGCAGCAGCGATCACCTCTTCCTCTGAAAGTGTTCAGGCGGTCTGCGGCTTGGAGTTGTGTTGCTAGAGTTTGGGAGAATCAGGAGTTTGGAAGGAGGGGTGCGGTCTGATCAGCGGTCTGGTGTTGTTCTGATATCGGCAGCTGGTTGCGGTCTGGCGAGTTGCTGAGGTCGCAAGGGAGTCCGCGCGGTCTCAAGTTATCTTCAACTTGTATTATTTTTCCTTTGGTGTTTGTGCTGGCGAAATAATGTCTCGCCAAGCATGCCTTGCCTTGTAATTTGAAGTTGCTATCAATAAAGATCTTTTGTTTGCCTCCATTTGCTTTTGGTTGTTTGGCTTGTGAACTCTAAGTTGTATGATTCCTGCTCACTTCATAAAGATCCGGAAAATTTCACATTGCGTTGTGGTAGACATTCCCTGTAGAATATATTCCTGTCATCTGCTATTGTTTACACCCCTTGTTGTCCTCCGCTTCATTCTTCCCGCTCAGTGCCTAGGAGTCACCGGGGGAGGGATGGGGGATTGGCTTAGTCTTTTTGACTAACGGTCGGTGGACCTTATCATTTTAGGGGACCGAGGAGATGCTGCATCACCAGAGGCCGGTGCAGATGGATACGGGGCAGTCTAGCACGGGAGCACCATTGGCAGGATCCATGAGCATCATTTAACTTTAGTATTTTATGCTTCCGCGAGAGAAATTGTAGTGAGGAATTGATGTGCAGGGCATGAGCCCTTTATTATTATCGTATCTTTTCATTTAGATATTTGATGTGGACATCTATTTATGATGGTTTTACTTTCTATGTGATATGGACTTGGCTTCTATAAGTTTGTTTAAGCTTTACTTCTTTGTGATCGATATGGCCGGTAGGATCAGTTTTTTGTAGTGGCGACCTTCCCGAGCGAGGGTGTCTCCGCAAAGCGGCGGTTCTGGGCATAAGACCCGGGTTTTTGAAAGAAAAAAAACGGGGTCTTATAACTTCAGCCTCCACAGCTGACACGTTTCTAAGAAACTTCACTTATGTTGGACCAAACAGAACGTGATAGCCATCATCCGCAGCATTGGTCACCGAGAAGAGGTTTTTCTTCATCCTTGGAACAGGATAGACACTCTTCAATGTAAGAGTACCTCTATCATTGTTCAAAGAAACTACACCCTCCTTCTCTACTGCATGTATAGTATCATCAACCGTAATGATAACATCATTACCTGTATATGCCTGCAAAGAAGAGAACTTCGACTCGTCTCTAGTTAGGTGATGACCACTACCCGAGTCCACTATCCAATAATCCTGATAGTTGATGGTAGCCATAGCCCGAACACGCGTGCCCGTCATGAAAGCTCCATCACCCCATCTATCATCTGCATTGGAACCAGCCTCTTCCTTTCCCGCAGCATGCTCTGGCTGAAGATTGACCTTGTAGTCTCTTTGTAAATGACCAAGCTTGTTGCACCTGAAACATCTCAGTCCTTCCTTCTTCTTCCCTTCAGACTTAGGAGCATAACTCCTCTCTTGCTGATATGATGTAGATGGACCATCATTACCAGATGACTTCTTCTTCTTGTCCCAACGCTTCTTCTTTCCAGAAAAGAGAACCTCATCTTCTCCCCCAGAGACAAACATCCCTACAATTTGCTTAGCTAAACTCTCTTGCGATGTAAGTAAGTTCTCCAGCTCCAACAACAATGGCTGATTGGCCTAGCCTTGCACAAAAGTAACAAAGGCCACATACTCCCTCCGCAAGTTGTGGATTATATGCCTCTTCAGCTTCACTTCTGAGATAGGATCATCCGAGTCCAAAGCCTATATCTCTGCACATATGTTCTTCATTTTCAAGAAGAATGTCAAAATGGACAAGTCTCCCTGAGTTGCTTTCGCCAACTCATTTTCCAGGAATTGTAGCCGAGCTACATTCTTCTTATTGAATAAGCCGAGCTACATTCCGTATACCAAAAGCAGAAGACAATGCTCAGAAATATGGTAGAAGAGGGAGGTTCTGGGCATAAGACCTGGGTTTCTGAGCAGTAATCAGCATTGACAACCGACTTGCAGAAAACCAAGCAGAAGACAATGTTGATTACTGCTCAGAAACATCCCTCTGATACCATGTTAAAATTTTTAGAGGTCCGGCGTGAAGTAAAAATGCAGAACACTTCACACAATCCATAAGCATGACAATCAATGATAATGGCAAGACATAATAGTGCTCTTATTATTTACTATCTCTATACAACTCGAGACAGACATGGTGAGACACGATTCATAAGAATCACATAGGAGAGAAGCACATGACACAAAAATAAGCCGCCAGCAAGCTGCCAAAGCAGAGAACGCCAGACCGCTCGAATAGGCAAGCCGCACGGTTATCCCTGAGACCACGTGAATAGAGCACAAGACGTACCTGTCAGACCGCACACCTAGATGCTTTATTCATCTATTGAAAACTGTCTGCACTTCTAGATCGCCCAAACTGCACGGTCTCAAGATCACAGAAGAACCCACGAACACTTGACGAAGAACTGCTTCCTGCTGCAAGACCGCAACTCAAGACTGCCCGACCACTTAAGGTCGTCTGCTTCAACTCAGTCCGCTTGCACAGTCCAAGAACACCTAAACACAGTCCGCATAGATAGACCGATGCCGAACTGGTTTATTCAAAGCTGGAAAGAAGGGAGAAAGCTGACGGTGACTGCTAGCCGCTAACCTGCGAACAAACAAGCCGATCGGACAAACCCAAACCACGCGACCTCAAAGTGAGACCGGCTTAATCAAGCCAACTTTGGTTCTTACAGTTCTTGCATATAAATGGCTACCCCGGAGTCCCTATCTATAGGCAAACGAACAGATGTCATCACCACCCCAAGGGATACAATCACCTTCCTTATTAAAACACGCGGTCTCCAGAAACAGACCGCGCGGTCTCCTCAAGACCTTATTACACTTAAGCAAAACTGTCCAAGGACAGCTTGCCAAGACACCCCAGCAGACCGCGCAGTCTAAACCAGAACAAGGATACTTGGGCAAAAGAAGCAGACCGAACACAGGTCGCCAACACCAGAGACACGCGACCACACCATCCATGTCGCCACACCGAGCTCGTGGTTTCCAGAAGTAAACCGCAACAGAAGGTAGTGCGGTCTCCAAGAACAGACCGCCCAGACTAAACCACTTCCACTTCAAAAAAATAACACAACTTTCTCATCAACCTTTTTAGAACCATCTGTTGGGTCCTGTTGGGCAGACAACGCAGCAAGTGTGTCTTCCTCAACCCTTTCATTCAACCTACCTTTCTCCTCTACTCTTAAGGCAGAGCTCTTAATAAGATTCTCCCCCTCTACAGTAACACTTTTAATCACTTCACCAGTCTCTTGGGCAGAGAGCTGCAATTAAGTCTCCCCCTCAGCTGATTCACTCTCTTGAGTAGCAGAAACAACAACTTTTGGAATAACTATAGCAGCGACAACAACTTCTCATCAACAACCATAGGTTCCCTTAATGATGTTTGTACATGCTCTTGAATAAGACTTTGAGGAGCCTCCCCCTCAGTGTTTGCAGGGGTTGGACTTTCAACGGTCTCAGGAACTTCAGGTTTATCTGGAACCTTAGACTGACTATCTTCAGAAACTTCCTCTTCCACTACAACAATTGTTTTTTTCTTGGAACTTTCTCCCTTAGATTTCTTTGAGGTCTTGGGAAACACTTTTCCCACCTCTCTAGAGTCTTTATGTCAATTCTCTTCAAATAATGAATAGAGCTTCTCAGTTTTTATCCAATTGGTCTTTCAGATTGTTCAACAGATATAAAGATAGAATTCTTCCACCTTTCCTTCATCTTATCAAATAACACTTGAGCCCAGTCTATTTTCTTGCTCAGAATTACTCTTGCCATTATTTTAAACATACCTCTTGAGATCCTGTCATGTGAACCAGACTTACATAACAATGCTTATCCAATGATATCAGCAAGCAACTTTCCTTTTTAATCATTTTTGCACTTTGTAATGATCCATACAACTTCTCAGCGTAGCCACCCCATTTTAGAGCTTCATTAAGATCATTATATATAATATCCTCTTCTTCTCCTTCTTCAAATCTAGGCAAGTGTAGTGCCTGAGATAGACCTTTTGTTGTCACTCTTAAGAAGGTATCAGCCACTTGAGTCTTAATGGCATTACAAGAAGAAATTATCTTGGGATTTGAAAAGAATTGCATGATCTCTCTAGACAAGATAACAGTAGGCTCTGACAAAACATATTCTAACCCAACAATTGTTAGTAATTCAATCACAGACCTTATTTCCTCATCTTCACTTGCAAAGCCACCTCTCACTAATTCACCTCCAACATTGAATTTCTCTTCTGACTTCTTAGGCGCCTTTTCTCTGTGAACTATTTGCACTGAAGAGTTGGGTCGAATAGAGTATCAAGCAAGATGAACTTTTTAACTATATGGCTTAGGGGGAATGATATCTTAATCTAGTTTAGAGCATTTGACCTATTTATAAATACTTTTTTTAGAATGTCAAGAGGCGTGTACCTGTTTGCGCAAATTGAGGGATATGATTATAGATCCAATGGCTCAGATGATAAGATGCAATAAAGTGAATAAACTGAATGTCGAGAGTATGCCTAGTCGATAGATTCTCTATGCAGGCTAGACATCTCGCCGATAAGAACTTGTTTAGACTGTCTCTAGTCGACACAGACTAATTCTCAGAAGAATTTCTGTAATACACTTAAGTTGTTTCACCATAGAATTTGTTATATACAAGAAACCAATGCTTGAAAAAAATTAACATTTATAAGTTATAAATTTCAAAATAAATTTAACTAAAGATAGCATGATTGATTACTCTATATTTAACATTCCTAGTTCAAATTTGAAATAGTTAAATTTAGCTTCATCAAGAGGCTTGGTGAAGATATCTGCTACTTGTTTGTCAGTAGGCACATACTCTAGGAAATATCTTCCTTCAGCACATGCTCTTTGATGAAGTGATACCTGATCTCAATGTGCATTGTCCTGCTGTGTGACATAGGATTTTTGGTAATTGAGATTGCACTTGAGGAGTCACAGTACATAGATGTCTTGCTGATCTTTATGTTGTAGTCTTCCTGCTGATGTTGAATCCACAGAACCTGTGAACAATAACTCCCATCTGATATGTATTCTGACTCTGATGTTGAGATTGCTGCACTGGTTTACTTTTTACTACTCCATAAGATCGGTCTCTTGCCTAGGAATTCATAAGTACCTGAAGTACTCTTCCTGTCTTCCTTGCAACCTACAAAGTCAGCATCTTAATAGTCTGTTAGTTCAAAATCAATACTCCTAGGGTACCATAAGCCAAGATTAGGTGTACCCTTGAGGTATCTTAAAATCCTCTTTGCATAAGTATAATGAGATTCCTTATGGTTCACTTGATATCTAGCACATACACATGTTGAGAACATAATGTCTGGCCTACTAGCAGTTAGGTAGAGCAAGGATCCAATGATGCATCTGTGGTTTCATCAAAAGGTTTCCCTTTCTCATTCTTGTCTAGAGACACATTTGATCCCATTGGAGTCCTTATTGAGGTTGCACTCTCCATTCCAAATTTCTTAAACAACTCCTTAGTGTACTTAGTCTGTGAGATGAAAATTTCATCCTCAGATTGTTTCACTTTGAGCCCTAGGAAATATTTCAGCTCTCCCATAGTGCTCATTTCAAACTTCCCTTGCATCAAGTTGGTAAACTTTTTGCAAAGGTTGTCATCAGTAGACCCAAATATAATGTCATATACATAGATTTGGACCAACAACATCTTGCATTTAACTTATCTTAGGAATAATGTCTTATCTATCTTTCCCCTTGAAAATTTATTTTCAATGAGAATACTAGATAGGGTTTTATACCAAACTCTAGGTGCTTGTTTCAACCCATACAATGCTTTCTTAAGGAAATATACATAGTTAGGGTGTGTAAGAATGACAAAACATTGGGATGGTCTACATATACTTCTTCTTTGAGATTTCCATTAAGGAATGCAGACTTCACATCCATCCGATAGACCTTGAAGCCTTTGTGAGCTGCATATGCTAGAAACAGCCTTATTGCTTCCAATCTAGCCACTGGTGCAAAGGTCTGATCAAAGTCAGTTCCTTCTTCTTGTCAATATCCCTTTGCAACTAGCCTTGCTTTGTTCTTGATGATTACTCCATTCTCATCTAACTTGTTACTAGATACCCATTTTGTTCCATTAACATTCTGACCTTGGGGTCTAGGAACTAGCTTCCCCACCTTGCATCTTTTAAATTGGTTAAGCTCTTATTACATAGTCATAATCCATTAAGGATTATTGTTGGCTTCTTCAAACTTCTTTGGCTCCAATTGCGACAAGAAACTGAGATACAAGGCTTCATTGTGGGCATTTCTTCTTATCTTCACTCGTTAATTGATATCTCCAATTATTTGATCCGGTGGATGATATCTCTGGTGTCCTAAGGAGGAAGGGCGTCTTTTTATTATTTCGGTTGATTCACTTCTGTAGGATGATTTGCTTCAGCTATATTTGGTACTTCTTCTTGATTCAGATTGATTCTTCCACACCTTGATTTTTCTTATTATATATTCTATAAGCCTTACTATGACTATTATATCCTACAAATATGCCTTCAAAACATTTTTCAGAAAAATTGGTAAGGTAAGACTTGCCATTATTCAATACATAGCACTTACTTCCAAAGATTTTGAAATAAGACAATATTAGTTGTCTGCCCTTCATTAGTTCATAGGGAGTCTTATTGTGATCTTTAGTGATTGAAGCTCTATTTTGCACATAGCAAGCTGTGTTGACCGCTTTAGCCCAGAAGTACTCTGATAGTGAAGAGTCAATCAACATTGTTCTACTAGCCTCAATGAATGTTCTATTTTTTCTCTCAGTTACTCCATTTTGTTGTGGAGTTCTATGAGAGGAAAACTCTTGAAAGATACCTTGGCATTTACAGAATTCTAGCATTGCCCCTAAATGAAATTCTGTACTATGGTCACTTCTGATTTTGACCACAGAACAATTCATTTCATTCTGGATTTGCTTGACAAAAGTCAAAAAAGTGTCCAATGTATCTGACTTTCATTTTAGAAAGAAAACCCCTGCAAGTCCATAGTAATCAGCAGTAATCACAAATATATAAGATTTCCCACCTAATCTATGAATGGACATATGACCAAACAAGTCCATATAATGGAAATATAAACATCTGTATAGTCTTTGGAACTGATGCTCTTAATGGAAGCTCTTGTTTGCTTGCCCATTTGGCATGCATGACATAAACCATCTTTAATGAAATTTAACTTTGGTCCATCTCTAACCAAACTTTCTGAAACCAATTTATTAATAGTTTTATAATTTATATGAGCTAATCTTTTGTGTCATTGAACACAAAGAGAAACTCTATTATTTGCTATTAAACACACTGGTGCGGAAGTATCTAAACATAGAAATTTCAAACAATAAATATTTCCACTCACAGTGCTTGTTAATATAGATTCAGAATCAATAGATTTCTTAATGAAACACTTATCCTTGTGAAACTCAACAACATATCCTGGATCACATAGTTGGTTTATGCTTATAAGGTTGTGCTGCAACCCTTCCACATAAGTTAGTTTTGTCAAAGAGGCTGTCATTGGTAATCATACCGTAGCCTTTTGTTACTCCTCTGTCTGATCCACCAAAGATGACTTTGGGCCCATCTTCTATAGAGGTGAAGTTAGTAAGCTTCTTGTTCAAATTGTGTGCCCGGAACATCCACTGTCCAAATACTAGATAAGGTTTTTGCTGGCCTTTGGACATACCTGCAAAAACAAACTATTTCAAATTAGGAACACATGCAGTTTTTGGTCCTTGGTTCTTGTTAGTATTAATCAATGAACAATTATTAACAATGTTAACTGCCAACTTTACATTGTTTGCCCTTGACACTATTGCATTGAACCAACAGTCCTTGACAAAGTGGCTTATTTTGTCATGGCACCAATTGTCATATTTGTTGTATGTTCTCTTCTGGTTCACCTTATGCATTGAGTGTGGGTGCTGGTGACCAGATGAGTAGAATTCAGAAGTTATAGTAGATTTATTATAGTACTTGTGGTTGTCTGCATGACTAGATTAGGCATCACAGTCACATGCTTCTTCTTGACTATAGACTTATGTGTCACAACCTTAGATTTTGGTGTTGGTGTAGTAGGATCAATGACAAATGATCCATGATCTTTCATATTTATTTCTTCATGAGGTGCTTTGAATGCAATCAGACCAAGATCTTTTCTGTTCCTCAAGTTTTGTGGCTTTTTAGTTCCACTAGCAGAACAATCATTTCTTAGATATCTGATAGTATATTATTTATATTTATTTTTCTATAGTTTTATGTATTAAATAATTTGTTAATTCCATATTTTGTATTAATAATGTCCTAAACTATGTTTATTTTCATTTTCAGGATTTTCTGGGCTGCTAATAGTATTTTAGATATCACAGCCATGATCAGAGGAAATTTAGAGATTTTTTGAGAAAAAATAAAGTTACACGCCCTAGGTCACACCTGTGACCTAGGGCGTGACTCTTGCACTACAATGTTCAATCCAACAAGTCCAGAACAACTTCCAACGCAATTCTAGTTTAGATGGCCTCGGACACGCCCATGACTAGAGGGTGTGTCTAAGGAGTCGCGGCCAGATGCTACCCGCAGCCCAAATCTCACTACCATCTCATTTAAAATGTCACGCCCTAAGTCACACCCCTGACCAGAGGGCGTGACTCGATGCCACGGCCATGACGTCTCCCATGTTCCATAACTGCCGCCAGCTCAGCCTTAAAGTTACACGGCCTGAGTCACGCCTATGACCAAGGGTGTGAATTCTGATTTATTGCGGAGATGACACCAATTTACTCCCGCGTGCACCCGTTTCAGATCCAGCCAGACACGCCCATGATGGAGGGCGTCTAATGTCGAGTTACGCCAATTTTGGCGGTTTCCTGGCCAACATTCCTGGGGTTTTAAGAAAGAAGTTACTCTCAGTAAGCCACCCCCTTGGTCACGGGCGCGGCCAAAGGGCGTGACTCCCCAATTTTCACCTATAAAAGTAGGAATCTCTAGAAGAATAGGAGTTTGATTTTGGAGTCTATTTTCAGCTTTATTTTACTATTTTCATGTACTAGTCATTTTGTTTTATAAGTTGTAAGTTTTTATTCTCGTAATTTTAATTCAAGTATTTAGTTTATTTTTAGCTTTGTTGAATCATGTCTTCTTCTTCTACTTGTATTCCCAACATTATGATGAGTAGCTAAACTTCCTTTAGAACTTGGTCATGATGAACTTTGGAATGAAATAAAAATATATTTTGAATTTTTTAATTTAGCCTGCTCTCTTTTTTAATATCTTTGATTTATCTTTGATGTACTTCGTTATGATTTCATATGTCCGGTATATGATTTTCAATCTAAGATCTGTATTCTAGTTGATCGAGAGATCCGTGTGTACAAGGAGATCACTCAAAGATAAAAGGAGTTGCATGCACTCCTCGAGAGAGGACGACATAAATTTTCCAGATTGGAGTCAAATCCAATAATGGGGTTCACCACTTAAAGAAAGCTTAGGGGTTTCGACTGGTCGAGGGGTCTTAATCGATAAACCTAAGGTTAGTTGGTAGTATTCCTCGAGAGAGGTGCTATCATGTTTTAGGAACCTCCACGGTCGAAGTTATTTTAATAAGAGTTTGCGGTTTTATCTTATATAAAATTCTATTTTATTCCAAAGGGATTCTTGATCAAGTGTTAATCCATTAATCATCAATTTTCTTCTTAGTTGAATTACCCCTAATCGCTTTCCGAAACAAACCTGACTTTTCGATCAATAAAATAATAGCTCTTCTTTGTGAGTAAAAGTACTCAATAAGACCGGAAATAATCCGACACTTGACTTCCTAAATCATATACTATAAAACGATAGGTACATTTGCCTTATCAAATTATACGTTTATCACATCTCAATTTTTAACGCGGCATGATTTTAGCCATCAAGTTCTTGGCGTCATTGCCGGGGAATTTTTGTTGATATTTTGAAAGCTTATTTTATTAATTTTATCATTTTTTATTTTTCTTTTAAAGGTGAAATTAAATTCTTAGAAAGGGTGATTTGGGCTATCATCCCATCTTATCTCCTAGTACCGCTGCGAACCATTCACCGGGTAGACCTCGGGAAATCTAAGACTAATTAAATCTTTAATAAAAAAAATAAAAAAAAATTATTTTTATATTTTTCCCTACTTTCTCCTCAATTTCTAGGTTTTTTCTTTTTAGTGTATGACCCGAGGGAATCCGTCAGATCTTCTTGAATTGGATCCGGAAATCGAGTAAACCATTCAGCAACTCTTACGATTCCATGGACCAAATTCTCAAGATTTGATCAAGGAATCCATATGTGACACTTCTTTTCCGAATTCCTTTTCTTCTTCTTCTTCTTCTTCTTCTTCTTCTTCTTCTTCTTCTTTTCCTCCTTCCTCTTCTTCTTCTAATATGGGTGATCCGAATCCAAATGCGGCCACGCAAGGGACTATGTCCTATTATGCCCGGCCTGACCTGGACAATACCCACTTTAGTATTGCTCATCCCGCTATTGTGAAAAAAATATTTTGAGTTAAAACCAAGCATCATTCAAATGGTACAATAATATGTACAATTTGATGGGCTACAAGATGAGGATCCCAATGCACATATTTTTAGTTTTTTAGAAATATGCGATACTTTCAAAATTAATGGGGTGTCCAAAGACGCAATATGGCTTCATCTTTTTCCTTTCACTTTACGCAATAAGGCTAAGCAGTGGCTAAATTCTCTTCCAAGAGGATGCATTAGCACATGGGCCCAAATGACGGAACAATTTCTAACGAAATATTTTCTTCCCGCTAAATCGGCCCAATTGCGTAAAAATATCACTTCTTACTCTCAAATTGAATCTGAAATACTTTATGATACTTTGGAGCATTTACAGGAATATTTGCGTCGTTGTCCCCATCAGGCAATCCCTGACTGGTTGCAAATACAAACTTTCTATAATGGCCTCAATCTCCAAACTCGTCAAATGATTGATGTCGCTTCCAGTGGTACTTTAAATTACAAAACACCGGCGGCTGCGCAAGAGCTTATAGAGGGGATGACTATGAATACTTATCAATGGAGTACACCCCGGTCTCGCCCAAATAAACCGACCAAGATGTATGAAATTGATTCATTTTCTAATTTTTCTTTACAGGTTGAGCTTCTAAATAAAAAATAAAAGAGATGACTGCTTCCTCTTCTACACCTACCTGGGAGCCTACTCCAATCACGGCGGAACAAGTGGATACATGGGTAATCCAAACCGACGACCTTTCAACCTGAACAACAACCCTTACAACAACACTTATAATCCGGGTTGGAGGAATAACCCTAACTTCTCATGGAGTATTACTATCAAGGGAATGCGGTGCGTTCCCCATACGCAAATCTACTCGGATTTCCACCACCGCAAGCTCCAAAACCTCCTTCTATCGAGGAGGTGTTTTCCAAATATGCGGCTAGCAATGATTCAAGCATCCAAAATCTCACCGGATCCGTCCGCAATTTGGAGAACCAAATTGGGCAACTCGCGAAAATGCTCTCCGATTGCAAACAAGAAGCATTACCAAGAAATTTGGAGCCCAACCCAAAGGAGCAAGAAAAAGCAATTAGGCTATGGAGCGGGAAGGAGGTAACTACTCCTACCACAATGGTTGATGCAGAGGTAACTACTCCTACCACAATGTTTGATTCTGAGGTAATCGCTTCTTCACAACCTCCTCCGAAAAATAAAATTAAAGAATTTCAACCTTCTCTTCTTTACCCCTCCAAATTAAAAGCAGAACGGGTGGACATGCACTATGGTAAATTCTTGAAATTATATAAACAAATTCATATCAATTTACCATTTTATGAAGCTATCATACAAATGCCCAAAAACGCAACGTTCCTCAAAGATCTTTTATCCAATAAAAGAAAACTTGAGGATATTTCTATGTTCAATTGAATGCAGAATGTTCGGCTGTTTTACTAAATAAATTGCGAGAAAAATTTGTTGGATCTTGAGGTTCCCTTAGAGGTGGGGGTGAATAAGGGTTTTAAAACTTATGTTATATTTTAAAATATTAGAAAAGATAAGAGATTAATTTAAAGAAGAAATCAAGTAATATAAATGAGAGACATGTTTTTATTAACTTGAGATATAAGATTACAAAGCTAGATTTCTTATGACGCTAGAAATCATAAGCGATAAAGTAAAATCTCTTTTTGTTTTCTATACTGACTCGTATCCCCACGAACCAGTTGGCTTTAGTCGATCTCTCCCCAGATATGGCCTCAAGCCGCTCCAGCCTTCCTATCCCTAGAAAGACTCGATCACCCCCTAGATCTACTCCCTAGACCTAGTCGCCAACAAGAGGCAAATTCATCCCTAAGTCCTACCCAGACCTAGTCGCCAACATGAGGCGAAATCACAAACCGATTACGACGATAAAATAAAAGGACAAATACAAAAGACAAATATAAAAACTCCATGTGAGGTAATCTGAAGGAGACGCCGAAGAATCGCTGAAGATCGTTGAAGTTCAAGCGTGCATTCTTTGCGTTGAGTTAGCATGTTGATCCAAGCCTCCTTCGATTCCTCCTTTTGAAATTGAGTGGGAGATGTGTTGATCTGGAAATACGGCCCTCTCAGAGTTTCTGAAGTGCTAGAATAGGGCTCTAATCAATCAGTCATTGGAGAAGACGAAATCCACCAATTTATAGGACTAAAGGCTAACGCCAACGTTAAGGCTAACGTCGGCGTTAAGGCTAACACCTGGCGTTGACCCCATTTGGAATTGTTTTGAGGGATCAGATCTTCAAAATGGGCAGGAGATTCTGCATCTTTGGAAACAATCATTTTAGGCAACCTTAACGCTGGCGTTGAGTCTAACGCATGGCGTTAAGTCAAATCATTCCAAAGATGCTCCTGCAATCACGACAGCTTACTTCTATGCCATTTTCATCTTGGTGGGAATGAAAGTCAACACCGACGTTAAGAGTTAACATCAGGCGTTAGCTCTTTTCCTTTCTTTTCAGCTTGAGAGCAAGTCCAGACCAATAGCAGCATCCTAGTGTCATATTTGTTCAGACCTGCATGCTAAAAACACAATGGCAAACAAGATCAAATACAAGTAGGACTTGTTATTCTCAAATCAAAGGGATGCGGAAAACAATATTCCAACAATCTCCCCCTTTTGATAATAACAAATCCAATAGAGATAAATCAAATTCATATATAAGATATGTGTTTTTAGAAGGATATATGACATTAAGCAATCATATAGATATTAATAAGAGTTATAGTTCATTAAAATTGTGCTCCCCCTACTTAAGTGCTCCCCCTTAGTATATGCACCCATAGCCTATATTTATGCTCCCCACTTAATCTAGTGAATCCTACTCCTTTAATCATTATGATTTATCATTTTATTCTCCCACTTTGTTATTAGCAAAAGTGGGTGGAGTGAAACAAAACTAGAGTAAAGAAGACAAAAAGTTGGGACATAACTAAGAGAGGATTATGAGTTTGGTGTAAACATAAATAAAGTCATGATCGAGCTAAGGGAGAGAGTAATAAAGCAGAAAAAATATATGATAAGCGTGAAAGAACAACATTCCATGATTTTACCATAGGAATTCTACCACTTACTTTTCAAAATAAATTTTAAAAAGAATATTACTTGTTGAAAGAAATGCAATATTGTTTGACAAGTACAAGTGAAAGACAAATCCTTAGAAATAAGCATGAGAACACATGGCAAAAATCACATAGTCAAAGAGGAATGCGGAAAGATAAAACAAAGTTATTAAGATTCATATTTTTGTAATAATTTGACCATTTCAACAATATATCTAGATTCTTCACATTTGAGCATTTTAACTTTGAAAATTTCCATAACAAATAGGCAAGCATGAATCAACATATTCATAAAAAAATAAGATCTACAATGTAACCAATTCATATTTCAAGTAAAGAAAACATTATAGAAATCATGCATTGCAATCTAGTGCTTTTACTTAAGTTTTTAGAGAATTATGTAGTTTTTCATTAGGATCCAATTCTCATGAGTAGAAGCTTTATGAAAATCAATGATGTGTGCATAAGGTGTTTTGATAAAAGTATACAAGGGAAATAATTAAAACACATGACATATGCAATGAAATAGTAACAACAACATTAAGAATGTAATCATATAATTACTTTCACACATCATATCTAGAATAAAATTTCAAAGCACAAAAACATAAGTACAACTACCAAGGTGCTTCGTCCACACAATGCTCATTAAGACTTATCAAGGAGCGAAGTATTGCTTGGAGGATCACATAAGCCTTTTTTAATAAAATTTTATTTTTAGTGATCTAGTGTACAAATAGAAGTGAAAAAAAATATGTTTGCACAAGACACTTTACAATTCTTTCCAAGGTGCTCAACCTCATAATGCTCATTAAGATTTATCAGGATGGCGAGTAGTGCTTGGTGGAGTTATCTTTGGCTTTGTATGTCATATTTTTATGTTGGGCCAAAGGTCTCCGAATTCAGTTGTTGTTGCAAACACTTATAATATTGAAATAGCACTTCAATGTGTGCAAGAAATTTATTTTTTGAATGAAGGTGTAGGTAATTTCGACATACAACCTAATATGTTAAAACTATTACATTACACAATCATGCAAGACTAAGATTATGAGCACATGTACCAAAGTAGTGAGTGTATGGATCATTGATTAGCATAAATCATTACTCATACTTAGAGGCATGCTAGGAAATCACACAAAATTTTTTATAGACTATTTCATTGCACATAATCATATTAAAGGCAAGACAAGAAGATAAAACAATGTTTAGGAAATTTGAAATTAAAATTAGACATTGAAGACAATCTTTAAGTGTATGCCAAAAACAATTTTGAATATTTGAAACAAAAATAACTAAGATGTTTCCTCTTGTGAAGTCTTATAGTCAAACATAATTTTGAAATTTTCTTAAAGCAAAACAAATAACAAAAACATATTTTTGATCATTTTGAATTATTTGAATTTTTTGTATTTGGAATAAAATAACCAAATTAATAACAAAATAATTTCAAATCTAAGAAAATAAACAGAGAAAAATCATTAGAAAAATATCAGAAATAGTGTAGAGAAAGCCGAATTTCAATCTGGAAAAAAAGTCTAACGCCGAGACAGTATGTTTTTGAAAAAAAATTGTTGGAATAAATAGCATGTATATATACCTTCTTACTGTAAAACTTTTAGAGAATTTGGAAAAGACTAGAAGGCTATTTAATCATATTTTATTTGTTAAAAATGGTTTTTAAATTTTTTGGGTTTTCAAATACTTATATTTCACACGATCATTAAAGCTCAAAATGATAAAATATACAAAACACAAGATAAGCATGTTCGATCAACACAAGACTGCATGAATAATATAATCATAAAGAGTGCATGCAACATATATGATATAAGTATGTCCTAGATTATAATACCCTAATTATATGCATACCCACTAGCCCCGTACTAAGTCACGGATGGGCATGAGGAGTTGCACACATGCCGTAGGTTAGGGTGTTAATCCCATATGCACACACTAGAGAACTCTCAGCCTAGCATTCATTCCCCACAGTGCCTCGTAAGGCACCACTAGAACCCTCCCCGGTTAAGGACAAGACATGAATTAGAGGTTAGGTCTTCTAATGCATACAATCCTACGCCCTCGCTATTGTGAGACACATAATGTGGGTGAATGATCATGGACATCCTAAGCATTTTGTCCTATGGAATCAATTTATAAACTATGGCTTTTTATGATAGATTGATTTCTAATTATATTTTAAAGCAACATAGTTATTATGAATTTTAACTTTTACTTGTTCTACTTTAAGATGAATTCATTATGTCATTATTTGATAGCTAGCATGAATGCTAATATTTATTAGATGATAATGCTAGAATGATGAGTTTGATATAATGTAGCATGTGATCAACAATAGTATTTCAATTTTAGACATATAAATGAAATACATGCAAAACATAAGAGAATCATATACTAATCATGATCACAAACTATATGTTGAAAGCAATAAGATCTTTTGTAGATATATTTAATGTTATAAGTTAAAAGACCTTTTGATTTTGCATGATCATTAATTTTATCACATTGAAATTTAGGTACTCATGATTAATTATTCATAATGAGGTAGGTAAAGTATGTAAAACCATTCATATTCAACCTTTCAAAATATCATAGACAAAGATTGTAAGGTGAATAATGAATATAATAAAAAATATTTTTGGTTATTTTGAAAAGTTTTTGTAAATTTTCACTTTGAATTTTTTATTATTAACCATAATATATATATATATATATAATTTTCTTGACTTTCAAACTTTCATTGTTCTATTTTTCTTTCGCATAACATGGCATGATATAACTAGCATTGACATTTTATAGTGAGTGATGATGCTAGATGAAAACTTATGATAATAAGGTGCAATATTATGTGAAGATTACAAGCATATAATAGATTTGCATATATTCGACATGGAGCTTCAACCTTCATAGACCTAGAATGATGTGATTTAATCTTGTGAGTTATTTTTAATAAGTATAAGGTTGATTCTAAGGCCATTGGAATGGTACATAGGAGCATGTGATGTACAATCCTTTGACACAAAAATTGCCGAAAAAGGAAAAACTGAGATAACTTCTAAACGGAGTTATTTTTGGCAGTTTTGAGGGTCGAAATGAACTCAAACGAGAAGGGATGGTTTGCCATTGCATAGGTGTTCTCGACCTCGTTCTGAAAAGATATTGTGGGCAAAATTCTGACAAGCGGATCAAAAGTTATGATCGTTTGAAGTTTAGGTCGAAATCTCCCAATTTATTTTTAGAAAAAGTCCAAAGGCCTATATTATTTTTTGAAAGGCAAGATAATGATAATTTTCTTTTTCAGATATTTGCAAGGATGCACACAAGTCTATAGTTTATCTTTTCGAGACATTAGTTGGACTTAGAAATTTTGAGTGGATCTTGGATTTCCCGAGGTCTACCCTGTGAAGGGTTCGCACCGGTACTAGGAGATATGATGGGGTGACATCTCAAATCTCAAGAAATAATTTTTGGTAAGTTTATTGTTTTATAATTTTGTATTTGATTTTTCAAAAATCATACAAAGGCATACAGATAAAAATAGGTAGTATATTTAGATGAACATATTTTTAGTGATTTTTCAAAATTTTAAAAACACAGAATATTGGACATTCGAGCTAACGCCGGCGTTAAGTCTCAGCGCCTGTGTTAGCTTACAATGAGTGCATATTTTACTCATATAACCTAGATTTTCTTCGATTTCACTTCCGATTTTGCTCAATTATGTTTGTGCAATGTAAGACCTGTCTAATGAATTGAAAAAACGAGAAGAAATTACAAAAAGTTGCGGAAGTTAAAATTTTAGATCATGGGCTCCAACAACCTTAATTCTTGAGTTTTGCATAATCATTTAAGTTTAATATTATAGGATATGCAAAAATGATTGAACAAGACAAATATGCATGATTTTAGTGATAGTAGATTGGTCATTTATAAATGAAAACTTGACTTTTTCTTTTGATTTAATTTAATTTGTAAACTTCATTTAGGTTTTAGGGGACAAGGTCAAATTTAAAATATTATATTAGATAACCATGGCATGATGGCTTAAAATGAAAGACAAAAAAAATAAAGCATATCATGAAGTAGAAATTTGTATATTCTATTTTGAAAGGATTCTACTTCATGCATCTGATGATACCTAATGAATTTGAGATTTAGGTATCCAAAGAGGACCAAGTGGGATGGTTCCTTTGGGTACCCAAAAACAACGAGATGATTTTTGGGGAGATGAGTATGAATGAACCCTTTCAAGTAAAGTTAATATTTCATCTTTAATTTTGGGTCTCCATTCATACTTTGGTTTCATATTCTTATATTTCAAATTTCTTTAATTATTTTCAAAAGTGTTACGTATAGGAAATTTGTTAACGTTTAAATTTATGTTGGAAGAAAATGGATTTTGTAAATGATAGTGACTCAGATTTTGATTTACAAAGACTTTGTGTTCCTTACTCCCATTATTAGGTTTATTCAAGATATTCATATTCATATTCAACTTGCTTTTGAATTGTTCTTGAGATTTTGAATGTATGTTTTGAGAATTTTTCTTTATGATTTCCTTAAGCAAGTTGATTTTAGTTTCTAATTCATTATTCTTAATTTTGAGAAAATGCCTAGCTTTATTATAAGCAATTGTGCTATTTTTAAGAGTGGTGGCAATAGATTCAATGTGAGTTTGATAGTCATTTCTTAATTCCTCAAATGTTTCATCCATCTCATTAATTTCAATTTTATAGTTTTTACAACTAGCATAATTACTTTTTAGAGAAGTGGTTTCTAAACATAATTTTTCATTTTGTTCCTTTACAAAAATAACTTCCTTTTCAAGTACTTTGTATTTTTCTTTTAATTCATTATAATCAGTACAAGGTGTGGAGTTTTCAAATGAAGATGATGGAGATTCAAACACATCATTTTTGGATTCTACATTCACATTTGCTTTCAAAGTTTTATTTTCTAAACGTAGTTTTGCATTAGCCTTTTTTAATTTCTTAATCTTACATTTAGTAGTTTGTAGCAATTTAAATATAGAAATAGAGGTACAAAAGATGGAATTTGATTTCCTTACATTGCCTGCGTACGATACGATATTTGAACATATAGTTCCTTTGCCTTCTTCATCTTCCACATCCAAATAGGAGTTTCCATCATCCCTTCCACTTGATGTACATTTCATGGATCCATCATGTGAGGAGCTTTCTTGAATACTCGTGCAGGCTTGTATGTTCTCCAATTCTTGTGTTTGTTTCATACCTTTAGAAGGAGAATCATAAGTTCTTTCAAGAAAAACCCAAATTTCATATGTGGAAGGTAAATTATAAATAAGTTTGAAAAATATTTTGATCTAACGCACAAAATAGACTATTTATAGATTTTGCATTTAAAATAATTTCATTTCTAGTTAGTGCGCTAGGTGACTTTTCAATAGTAATATTCCAAACTTCTTCATCTAAAGCTTTAAGAAAAATTTTCATTAATATTTTCCATCCTTTATAATTTTTGCCCATAAATAAAGGTGGTGATAATAATTTTTCATTTATATTAAAAATTCCCCCACTAGTAGAAGCGAGATCATGATCAAGAGACGCCATTATTCCCGGTGGTGAAACCATTTTGGAATAACTGGCTCTGATACCACTTGTTGGATCTTGAGGCGCCCTTAGAGGGGGAGGGGTGAATAAGGGTTTTAAAAACTTATGTTATATTTTAAAATATTAGAAAAGATAAGAGATAAATTTAAAGAAGAAATCAAGTAATATAAATGAGAGGCATGTTTTTATTAACTTGAGATATAAGATTACAAAACTTGATTTCTTATGACGCTAGAAATCATAGGAGATAAAGTAAAATCACTTTTTGTTTTCTATACCAAGTCGTATCCCCACGAACCGGTTGGCTTTAGCCGATCTCTCCCCAAATACGACCTCAAGCCGCTCTAGCCTTCCTATCCTAAGAAAGGCCTCGAGCACCACCTAGATCAACTCCCTAGACCTAGTCGCCAATACGAGGCGAATTCCTCCCTAAGTCCTACCCAGACCTAGTCGCCATCAAGAGTCAAATTCACAAACCGATTATAACGATAAAATAAAAGGACAAATAAAAAAGACAAATATAAAAACACCCTATGAGGTAATCTGAAGGAGACGCCGAAGAATCGTTGAAGATCGTTGAAGTCCAAGCATGCGTTCTGTTGAAACCGAGACTTGCGAACAAGACTTAGTCTCTGTGGAGTTCGGGGCCCTCAGCTAGCCGAGGGGCGACCAATCCTTACTCCTCCCAAGGGAGAGCTCTAGGTTGAAGGTGTTGGAACTAGGAACTGGACAAAGGGCTTAGTGAGGAGGTCCCACCACATACCCGGAAGCCCCTTAGGAACTTCGCCTCCCAAGCCACTACTAAGCTTGGGCACCACTTGAGGCTCTCCTCACCCACTAGAGAGAGAAAGTGGGGGGGAGAGAGAGAGAGATAGCCTAGAATGAACCTCTTTTGGAATGGTGCCCCCTTGGTCCTATTTATAGGATTTCTGGATTTGGGCTGCAAATAGCCAAAAACTGGCCCGCGGAATTACCAAAATACCCTCGGATTGGGCTGCAGATAGCCAAATCCCGTTGTTCTGGAACGCTAAACGCAGACCGACCCCTCCCCCCGGAACTGGGCGAGAGGGGGTACCTCGCGGGTCTCGGCGAGCAACCTGCTGGTCTCGGCGAGCCCCCTAACTGGGGTACCTCGCGGGTCTCGGCGAGCACCCTGCTGGTCTCGGCGAGCCCCCTAACTGGGGCACCTCGCGGGTCTCGGCGAGCACCCTGCTGGTCTCGGCGAGCCCCCTAACTGGGGTACCTCGCGGGTCTCGGCGAGCACCCTGCTGGTCTCGGCGAGCACCCTAACTGGGGCACCACGCGGGTCTCGGCGAGCACCCTGCTGGTCTCGGTGAGCCCCGTAACTAGGGTACCTCGCGGGTCTCGGCGAGCAACCTGCTAGTCTCGGCGAGCCCCCTAACTGGGGTACCTCGCGGGTCTCGGCGAGCACCCTGCTGGTCTCGGCGAGCCCCCTAACTGGGGTACCTCGCGGGTCTCGGCGAGCACCCTGTTGGTCTCTCGAGCCCCCTAACTGGGGTACCTCGCAGGTCTCGGCGAGCACCCTGCTGGTCTCGGCGAGCCCCCTAACTAGGGTACCTCGCGGGTCTCGGCAAGCACCCTGCTGGTCTCGGCGAGCCCCCTAACTGGGGTACCTCGCGGGTCTCTGCGAGCACCCTGCTGGTCTCGGCGAGCCCCCTAACTGGGGTACCTCGCGGGTCTCGGCGAGCACCTTGCTGGTCTCGGCGAGCCCCCTAACTGGGGTACCTCGCGGGTCTTGGCGAGCACCCTGCTGGTCTCGGCGAGCCCCCTAACTGGGGTACATCGCGGGTCTCGACGTGCACCCTGCTGGTCTCGGCGAGCCCCCTAACTGGGGTACCTCGCGGGTCTCGGGTAGCACCCTGCTGGTCTCGGCGAGCCCCTAACTGGGGTACCTCGCGGGTCTCGGTGAGCACCCTGCTGGTCTCGGCGAGCCCCCTAACTGGGGTACCTCACGGGTCTCGGCGAGCACCCTGCTGGTCTCGGCGAGCCCCCTAATTGGGGTACCTCGCGGGTCTCGGCGAGCACCCTGCTGGTCTCGGCGAGCCCCCTAACTGGGGTACCTTGTGGGTCTCGGCGAGCCCCCTAACTGGGGTACCTCGCGGGTCTCGGCGAGCACCCTGCTGGTCTCGGAGAGCCCCCTAACTGGGGTGCCTCGCGAGTCTCGGCGAGCACCCTGCTGGTCTCGGCGAGCCCCCTAACTGGGGTACCTCGCGGAGAAATGATACTCTGAAATGCCTCTTGGCTCAAGAACCTACTCGGCGAATACAGGGTTGTACACAATCCCCGCTCTTTTCGAGCGAGGTACACGCTCGGAAAGAAACGTCCAACCCTGCATATTCGATGAGTGTTGCTGGGAATCAGGCTAACAGTACTACTTTGAGAGAAAACATAAAGCCTCCTCGAAAGGTCTTCCAGCTCTGTCGGCTAGTGAGAGCCCGGCTAGTGAGACTACTTTGGGGGAAAATACATAGCCTCCCCGAGAGGTCTTCCAACCCTGCCGGCTAGTGAGAGCCCGGCTAGCGAGACCACTTCAGGGTAAAATACATAGCCTCCCCGAGAGGTCTTCTAACCCTGCCGGCTAGTGAGAGCCCGGCTAGCGAGACCACTTCGGGGGAAAATACATAGCCTCCCCGAGAGGTCTTCCAACTCTGCCGGCTAGTGAGAGCCCGGCTCGCGAGACCACTTCCGGGAAAAAATACATAGCCTCCCCGAGAGGTCTTCCAACTCTGCCTGCTAGTGAGAGCCCGGCTAGCGAGACCACTTCGGGGGAAAAATACATAGCCTCCCCGAGAGGTCTTCCAACCCTGCCGGCTAGTGAGAGCCCGGCTAGCGAGACCACTTCGGGGGAAAAACTCTTAGCCAACATGAATCTCCTGCCTCACCGAGTGAATCTCCTGTCCTGCTAGCTGGATGGGAGCCTGGTCAGCGGTCTCTGCTCGGGGCCTTAACCAATTTGAATCACCTGCCTCACCGAGTGAATCTCCTGTCCTGCCAGCTAGATGGGAGCCTGGTCAGCGGTCTCTGCTCGGGGCCTTAACCAATATGAATCACCTGCCTCACCGAGTGAATCTCCTGTCCTGCCAGCTAGATGGGAGCCTGGTCAGCGGTCTCTACTCGGGGCCTTAACCAATGTGAACCTCCTGCCTCACTGAGTGAATCTCCTGTCCTGCCAGCTAGATGGGAGCCTGGTCAGCGGTCTCTGCTCGGGGCCTTAGCCAATATGAATCACTTGCCTCACCGAGTGAATCTCCTGTCCTGCCAGCTAGATGGGAGCCTGGTCAGCGGTCTATGCTCGGGGCCTTAACCAATATGAATCACCTGCCTCACCGAGTGAATCTCCTGTCCTGCCAGCTAGATGGGAGTCTAGTCAGCGGTCTCTGCTCGGGGCCTTAACCAATGTGAACCTCCTGCCTCACAGAGTGAATCTCTTGTCCTGCCAGCTAGATGGGAGCCTGGTCAGCGGTCTCTGCTCGGGGCCTGAACCAATATGAATCACTTGCCTCACCGAGTGAATCTCCAGTCCTGCCAGCTATATGGGAGCCTGGTCAGCGGTCTCTACTTGGGGCCTTAACCAATATGAATCACCTGCCTCACCGAGTGAATCTCCTGTCCTGCCAGCTAGATGGGAGCCTGTTCAGCAGTCTCTGCTCGGGGCCTTAACCAATGTGAACCTCCTGCCTTACCGAGTGAATCTCCTGTCCTGCCAGCTAGATGGGAGCCTGGTCAGCGGTCTCTGCTCGGGGCTTGAACCAATATGAATCACTTGCCTCACTGAGTGAATCTTCTATCCTGCCAGCTAGATGGGAGCCTGGTCAGCGGTCTCTGCTCGGTGCCTTAACCAATATGAATCACCTGCCTCACCGAGTGAATCTCCTGTCCTGCCAGCTAGATGGGAGCCTGGATAGCAGTCTCTGCTCGGTGCCTTAACCAATGTGAACCTCCTGCCTCACCGAGTGAATCTCCTGTCCTGCCACCTAGATGGGAGCCTGGTAAGCGGTCTCTGCTCGGGGTCTTAGTCGCTTACCCTCCCTGGGAGGTCAACCTGCCCTACCGGCTAGGGAGAGCCCGGCTAGTGGAACCATCCGAGGGGAAAAATATTTACCCTCCCTGGGAGGTCAACCTGCCCTGCCGGCTAGAGGGAGCCCGGCTAGCGGAACCATCCGAGGGGAAAATATTTACCCTCCCTGGGAGGTCAACCTGCCCTGCCGGCTAGAGAGAGCACGGCTAGCGGAACCATCCGAGGGGAAAAATATTTACCCTCCCTGGGAGGTCAACCTGCCCTGCCGGCTAGAGAGAGCCTGGCTAGCGGAACCATCCGAGGGGAAAAATATTTACCCTCCCTGGGAGGTCAACCTGCCCTGCCGGCTAGAGAGAGCCCAGCTAGCGGAACCATCCAAGGGGAAAAATATTTACCCTCCCTGGTAGGTCAACCTGCCCTGCCGGCTAGAGAGAGCCTGACTAGCGGAACCATCCGAGGGGAAAAATATTTACCCTCCCTGGGAGGTCAACCTGCCCTGCCGGCTAGAGAGAGCCCGGCTAGTGGAACCATCCGAGGGGAAAAATATTTACCCTCCCTGGGAGGTCAACCTGCCCTGCCGGCTAGAGAGAGCCCGGCTAGCGGAACCATCCGAGGGGAAAAATATTTACCCTCCCTGGGAGGTCAACCTGCCCTTACGGCTAGAGAGAGCCCGGCTAGCGGAACCATCGGAGGGGAAAAATATTTACCCTCCCTGGGAGGTCAACCTGCCCTGCCGGCTAGAGAGAGCCCGGCTAGCGGAACCATCCGAGGGGAAAAATATTTACCCTCCCTGGGAGGTCAACCTGCCCTGCGGGCTAGAGAGAACCATCCGAGGGGAAAAATATTTTGAAAAACAAAACTTTTATTACATTAATCAGCTGGTTACATGCAAGAAAACCAAGTACGGAAACGCTTCATCCTACTACATGGACTCAAAGAAACAAAACTAAGCACGGGGACCGGGACTCGGGCTTCTACTCCCAGGCATGGTCCTCCTCGACCTCCTCTGGTTGTTGATGCTGCGGCTTCTGGCCCCTTGCCCCCTTCGTCTCCAAGAACTCGGGGCAGGTGGATGTCACGTGACCCTCCTCCTGATGGAAGTCACAGTAAGGCAACTCTGCTCGGATGCCCCTTCTTTCTCCCGAGCGGTTCTTTCTTCTACCTTGGCCGATCGCCCGAGCCTGCCGGGGCAGTGGGGGAGGTGTCCTCTCCCCCTGCATCCACCTCGGGCGGTTGGATCTTTTCCTTTTGAAGCCTCCCCCTCCTTGCTCTCGCGGAGTCGAGATGGTAACCCCTGTGCTCGTCGGGTTATTGGGTAGCCGCTCCCCCGGGTGGCCTCATCCACCAACGTTTTGACTCCTTTTGGGGTAGGGCGAGTGGGGGGTCGAATGCCTCCCCGCTCGTTCCCCTTTGGGGCTGGGCTAGAAGAGCCGGGGCGAGCTGGGAGGGCATCCCCCTCCGGAGCTCGCCCCCTTGAAGGGGCGGGGCGAGCTGGGAGGGCGCCCCTCTCCTGAGCTCGCCCCCTCGAAGGGGCGGGGCGAGCTGGGAGGGCGCCCCCCTCCTGAGCTCCCCCCCTCGAAGGGGCGGGGCGAGCTGGGAGGGCGCCCCCCTCCTGAGCTCGCCCCTTTGAAGGGGCGGGGCGAGCTGGGAGGGCGCCCCCTCCTGAGCTCGCCCCCTTGAAGGGGCGGGGCGAGATGGGAGGGCGCCCCCCTCCTGAGCTCGCCCCCTTGAAGGGGCGGGGCGAGCTGGGAGGGCGCCCCCCTCCTGAGCTCGCCCCCTTGAAGGGGCGGGGCGAGCTGGGAGGGCGCCCCCCTCCTGAGCTCGCCCCCTTGAGGATGGGCGAGTGGGGGTATGGCATACCCCCACTCCACCCTCACTGGTACTTCCTTCCTGGACTGTTGGCCGAGAGTTCCTGCGTCCACCTGCTCGGGTGGGACCTCCGGACCATCTCCTCTTCTGCCTCCGACTATCATGGAGAAGGCAACCTCAAAGGTCTGAAGGACCTCTCGCTTGAAGTTTTCGAACATCTCTAACGTCACCCCAGTCACGGGGGGCTGCGAGTGACCCGGGTCGGAGCTTCCTCCACCTCCGTCCATGGAGCTCATCTTGAGAGTTTCTTGAATCGGTCACACTCCACGCTCACCGCACCATGTGTTGAAACTGAGACTTGCGAACAAGACTTAGTCTCTGTGGAGTTCGGGGCCCTCAGCTAGCCTAGGTGCGACCAATCCTTACTCCTCCCAAGGGAGAGCTCTAGGTTGAAGGTGTTGGAACTAGGAACTGGACCAAGGGCTTAGTGAGGAGGTCCCGCCACATACCCGGAAGCCCCTGAGGAACTTCCCCTCCCAAGCCACTACTAAGCTTGGGCACCACTTGAGGCTCTCCTCACCCACTAGAGAGAGAAAGTGGGGGGAGAGAGAGAGAGAGAGATAGCCTCGAATGAACCTCTTTTGGAATGGTGCCCCCTTGGTCCTATTTATAGGATTTCTGGATTTGGGCTGCAAATATCCAAAAACTGGCCCGCGGAATTACCAAAATACCCTCGGATTGGGCTGCAGATAGCCAAATCCCGTTGTTCTGGAACGCTAAACGCATACCGACCCCTCCCCTCGGAACTGGGCGAGAGGGGGTACCTCGTGGGTCTCGGCGAGCATCCTGCTGGTCTCGGCGAGCCCCCTAACTGGGGTACCTCGCGGGTCTCGGCGAGCACCCTGCTGGTCTCGACGAGCCCCCTAACTGAGGTACCTCGCGGGTCTCGGCGAGCACCCTGCTGGTCTCGGTGAGCCCCCTAACTGGGGTACCTCGCGGGTCTCGGCGAGCCCCCTAACTGGGGTACCTCACGGGTCTCGCTGAGCACCCTGCTGGTCTCGGCGAGCCCCCTAACTGGGGTACCTCGCGGGTCTCGGCGAGCACCCTGCTGGTCTCGGCGAGCCCCCTAACTAGGGTACCTCGCGGGTCTCGGTGAGCACCCTGCTGGTCTCGGCGACCCCCCTAACTGGGGTACCTCGCGGGTCTCGGCGAGCACCCTGCTGGTCTCGGCGAGCCCCCTAACTGGGGTACCTCGCGGGTCTCGGGGAGCACCCTGCTGGTCTTGGCGATCCCCCTAACTGGGGTACCTCGCGGGTCTCGGCGAGCACCCTGCTGGTCTCAGCGAGCCCCCTAACTGGGGTACCTCGCGAGTTTCGGAGAGCACCGTGCTGGTCTCGGCGAGCCCCCTAACTGGGATACCTCGCGGGCCTCGGTGAGCACCCTGCTGGTCTCGGCGAGCCCCCTAACTGGGGTACCTCGCGGGTCTCGGCGAGCACCCTGTTGGTCTCGGCGAGCCCCCTAACTGGGGTACCTCGCGGGTCTCAGCGAGCACCCTGCTGGTCTCGGCGAGCCCCCTAACTAGGGTACCTCGCGGGTCTCGGCGAGCACCCTGCTGGTCTCGGTGAGCCCCCTAACTGGGGTACCTCGCGGGTCTCGGCGAGCACCCTGCTGGTCTTGGCGCACCGCCTAACTGGGATACCTCGCGGGTCTCGGCGAGCACGCTGCTGGTCTCGGCGAGCCCCCTAACTGGGGTACCTCGCGGGTCTCGGCGAGCACCCTGCTGGTCTCGGCGAGCCCCCTAACTGGGTTACCTCGTGGGTCTCAGCGAGCACCCTGCTAGTCTCGGCGAGCCCCCTAACTGGGGTACCTCGCGGGTCTCGGCGAGCACCCTGCTGGTCTCGGCGAGCCCCCTAACTTGGGTACCTCGCGGGTCTCGGCGAGCACCTTGCTGGTCTCGGCGAGCCCCCTAACTGGGGTACCTCACGGGTCTCGGCGAGCACCCTGCTGGTCTCGGCGAGCCCCCTAACTGGGGTACCTCGCGGGTCTCGGCGAGCACCCTACTGGTCTCGGCGAGCCCCCTAACTGGGGTACCTCGCGGGTCTCGGCGAGCACCCTACTGGTCTCGGCGAGCCCCCTAACTGGGGTACCTCGCGGAGAAATGATACTCTGAAATGCCTCTTGGCTCAAGAACCTACTCGGCGAATATAGGGTTGTACACGTTCTTTGCGTTGAGATAGCGCGTTGATCCAAGCCTCCTTCGATTCCTCCTTTTGAAATTGAGTGGGAGATGTGTTGATCTGGAAATACGGCCCTCTCAGAGTCTTAAGTGTTGGAATATGGCTCTAATCAATCAGTCATTGGAGAAGACAAAATCCAACAATTTATTGGACTGAAGGCTAACGCCGGCGTTAAGGCTAACGCCTAGTGTTGACCCAATTTGGAATTGTTTTGATGGATCAGATCTTCAAAATGGGCAGGAGATTCTGCATCTTTAGAAACAATCATTTTAGGCAGCCTTAACGCTGGCGTTGAGTCTAACGCTTGGCGTTGAGTCAAATCATTCCAAAAATGCTCCTGCAATCACGACAGCTTCCCTCCATGCCATTTTTATCTTGGTGGGAATGAAAGTCAACACCGGCGTTAAGAGTTAACGTCAGGTGTTAGCTCTCTTCCTTTCTTTTCAGCTTGAGAGCAAGTCCAGACCAATAGCAGCATCCTAGTGTCATATTTGTTCAAACCTGCATGCTAAACACACAATGGCAAACAAGATCAAATACAAGTAGGATTTGTTATTCTCAAATCAAAGGGATGCGGAAAACAATGTTCCAACAAATTAACCGATCAGGGTAGTTTCTGTATCCCTTGTCTTTTTGGCGATTTATTAGTCAAACATGTGTTGGCCGATCTAGGCGCTATTACAAATTTAATGCCTTATTCTTTGTATAAGAAATTAGGATTAGGGGAACCTAATCCCACTAGAATGAGCATACAATTAGCGGATCAGTCCATCAAATAACTAATGGGTGTTATTGAGGATGTGCTTGTCAAAGTTGACAAATTTATCTTTCCGGAAGATTTTGTAATCCTTGGCATAGAAGAGGATGACGATGTACCATTAATTCCCGGTCTCCCCTTCCTTGCCACCTCTCGTGCTATTATTGACATAAGTAACGGTAAACTTCTCCTTAGAGTCGTAGATGATGAAGTTACCTTTACTATCAATTCTTCAATGAAAAATACTCTATCTAATGACGACTCATGTTTCTTTTTGGAGGCTTCACATGATCAAAATTTAATTTTATTTTCTGATTTTATTTCTCCATCTTGTCTTCATGATGCGGATTTTGAATAGATTAATATTTTATCTCATGAACACAATGAAGACATGATCACTCGCTCTTCGCTTTTTGAAATTTTAGAATTTGGAAGTGGTCGTTTAAAAATTTCTTATGAAGAACCTCCTCTTTTAGAAATAAAGCAATTACCCGATCATCTTGAATATTTATTTTTGGAGGAAGATTCTAAACTACCCATAATTATTTCGGCATTTCTTTCGGATTCTAAAAAAATCAAAATTAATTGTTTTAAAAAATCATCGCCACGCAATTGCTTGGAAAAATTCTGATATCAAAGGGATTAATCCTTCCTTTTGTACGCATAAAATTCTTTTGGAAGAAAATTCCAGCAAAATCATTCATCCTCAACGCCGACTAAATCCTAACAAAAAGGAAGTAGTCAAGGCGGGGGTAATTAAATTATTGGATGCAGGAATTATCTATCCCATTTCGGATAGCACTTGGGTTTGTCCGGTCCAAGTGGTGCCTAAGAAAGGAGGAGTTACAGTAGTTCCAAATGATAAAAATGAATTAATCTTTACTCGAACTGTTACCGGTTGACGAGTATGCATCGACTACCGCAAATTAAATGATGCAACTTGCAAGGATCATTTTCCTTTACCATTTGTTGTGGGTCACTCGATGCTCTGGTAGACCGGTTAAATTGAACCACCCTAGCTCACGAGCGAGCTGAGTGAGCAAATAGTCAATGAAAGAAGAGTTAATAAATAACACAAAAACTTTTTATCGTGGAAAACCCGGAAAAGGTAAAAACCCATGCGGTGGGAGTTGTGCCAACAAAATTCCACTATCTTCTGGTTCGGTACAATTGAAAAATGAGAACTCGAGCGCGACACGCCGCTACTCGTTATAATGGTAAAAAAGAGTAAACCTCGAGCGTTACAAACCACCTCTCAAGAAACTAAGTATTTCTCTGAGAATGAAAGTGAGATTCTTGAGTCGCCTTTCGTAACCTTCGAAGGTTCGAAGGAGATCTTCGAAGATTCAAAGGAGATCTTCGAAGATTCGAAGGAGATCTTCGAAGGCCGAAAGAGTTCTTCCGGCGCTGAAGTAGAATTCCAAGGAAGTCTTTGTAGGTGCTCACTCGAGCGTAGAGGGAAAGGTGTCTGGAAATGAAGGCCATGGGCTTCTTTTATAGCCTTGGGCAGGGGTAGCCCGATAATTTTGTCGTCGTAACCACAGTAACCACCCCATGGATGAATCACGCTGGCATACTTGCAGCACGCGAACCTGCAATCTAGGAAATTATGAATAGGTAAACACTATGTGCGTCACGAACGTGGAAGCGTTCTGAGCGCGCAACGAACATGGGAGCATTTTGAGCGCACAATGAACACGGGAGCATTCTAAGCGTGCAACGAATACGAGAGCATTCTGAGCGCGCAATGAACATGGGAGCGTTTGGAGCGTGCTTAACTCATTTTGTGGGTCGACGACCAAAAATGCTATCACACGCGTCTGCATAACCCCGTGCCTCATAAGACGGGAACGTGCAACCTCTTGGAGAAGGAGGGGTGTATGCAGCCCAGTCGCCCCTCGGGAGGGGCAAGGTGTCGGCCGCAACACTAAGGGGAACATTGGTCCCGGCCATACCCCAAAGGGGGCGCGGTGTCGGGGACACCGGTCGTACCCAAAATGTGTGGGGGGGGGGGGGGGGGGGGGAGGCGCCTGCCGCACCCGACCACACCTCGAGAGGGTATGGTGTCGGCCACACTCCCAAAAAGTGGGGTCCCATAGGGGATGCGGGGGGTGCGGCGCCGGCTGAACACCCATGGGGGGTGCGGCGCCGGTCGCACCCCTATGGGAGGTGCGGCGCCGACCGCAACCCCTTGGTGGGTGCACCGCGGACCGCACCCTTATAGGGGATGAGACTCTGGCAGCGCCCCCATGGGGGTGCGGCACTGGCCGCCCCCCTTGTTGGTGCAGCACAGGCTGCACCCTCCGTGGGGTGCGGCGTCGGCTCTGGCCGCCACCCACTATGTGGGGTGTGGTTAGAGCCGCACCCCATTAAGTGGGGTGCGCTTAGAGCCACACCCCATTGAGTGAGGTGCAACTTCGGCCGATGTTAGTGGAGCGCATACGCTGACTTAAACTGTTGTGGTGGTTCATTCCCCACTCTCCTTCATGGGAGTTAGCACTCTCCCACTAACTCCACTCTAAAGGCAGAGATGTGGCTAAACGCACCCCTCATTGATTATATAAGCTAGTGCATATCATTTGCCCCCCAAACCTTCAAAGTCCGCTTTGCCTCTTGAAGGAGTTTGAAGGTTTTTCTTGTTCTTTTGGCATGGACTCGGAGATTTTGCATGTGGGAGGCGAATTACTCTATGCCAGAGGTAAGAATTTGTCCAATTTTGTATGAAAATGGAAAAAATGAGGGAAATTGTGCTAAGGTGCTTGGTCGGAGTACTGATGAGTCCTGATCATATACACATTTATGGACTCATCTGGGCCGATTTCCTAGTTTTTGCACCGCACTTTAGCCCTGTTATAGTTCATATTGATCATTCTATGCTAGATGCACTTTTGGCCCGTTTTGGTGTTATCTCTTGTTTACCTTCGTTTCTAGTTTTCATGCTTTGTTAAGTGCCATCTTCAGTGGCTAGATTGGTGTTGTACGCTGGAACAGGAGTCGTGCAGGTGTTCCCGGTACAATTCTGCACAGGAACACTACGCACGATCACTGGTTCTATTGCGCACGACCACTGGTCGTACGCCATTGATCGTGCGCACTTAACACCCCTTTTTATGAGTTCTGTCTGGCTTATCGCACGACCACTTACGATAGTGCGCACGACCATTGGTCGTGCGTCCTGATCGTGCGAACATTGTATTTTATAAATTTCTTCCCTTGCAGGCTCCGTCTAGTCAGGCGCACGATCACAGAATTCTAGTGCTCACGACCACTGGTCGTGCGCCAATGACCGTGCGTCCTGTTTGATTCAGCGCCTATATAATGCCCTGCTCGCGAATTAGGTCAGGATCACGCATTGGAACGCCGTTCAGTCCGCCGTTTTTCGCCCTTTTCACAATTTTTCACCCCCTAGGCCTCCTCCATCATCCAAGGGCTTAAAGGAAAGGATTCTACACTTATTTTGATCGCCAAGGAAGAAGTTCTTCGCATCCGACGTGGCCGAATTGTAAATCGCTGGAGAAGACGGGTCCATTGGGAGGTGTGACAGCCCTCCTCTACCCCGGACGATAGTTGGGACCGAGTTAGGACGCGGATTGACAACCCGGTGCTTCCTACCGTGAATCTACAACAAGACTCCAGATTCGGTCGTATCTCTTACCTTTTTCTTCTACTTGTGTGGTTATATTTGTTGTAATCTTTTTATTTAGATGATGAATGCTATGAACCATGTGTATTATTGTTTATTTCATGTTTATGGAATTATTTAGTTCATTTGTGTTATTGAGGTGCGCCCCCATCCATTCTCCACTCCTCCACCATGCCCGGTGTCGCACTAGCAATTGCTAGTGGCGTGCTTGTCGAAGAGGTGCCGACGACCCTCATTCCATTAGCCTACTCGCCCATCCGCCTACCGAAGTGTGGCATAGCGGCCCGTGTATTCCATCCCGCCTAACAAAGCAGCGCGCTCAAGGCCTGCATAGCTCGATCCGTTTACCTACTCGCCCATCCTCCCTTGCGATGCAGCGCGCTCAAGGCCTGCCTAGTCTCCATCCCGCCAAGCGAAGCATTGCATAGCGGCATTGCATAGGAGTAGTCATAGCATTTTCTCTTTGTTTTCCACAATCCAAAATCCTCGTTCCCGCATCCATCCGCTCGAAAGGACTTCGATATCAAGTCCCTCCTCAATAGTCAACTCCACCTTACTGTGTTCCTTCCGAGATCGATACTCAGGGATTTACTCCTCGTTTTATATTACTTGAACGATCGGTACATTGCCGTGTCGTGCCGCAGTCTAGCCACCATCTATAGTGGTGTGCAGGATTTGCGCATCAAGTTTTTGGCGCCGTTGCCGGGGAACACAGTCGTGTGAGTTTTCTGGAGAGGGAGAACCTGAGAGAGAAGCCCTTCCATTTGTAAATTGCATTTCTTTGTTTTATTTCTTTTTATTCCATTTTCCTGCTTTAATTAGGTTGTTTTAGTAATTTTTGTTAGGTGTAGTATTTTGCACAATAGCATTTTTTTATTTTTGAATCGTTTTATCTTCGCACTATGTGGGCACATCTTAATTTCCGTTGCCGTTGGTGTGGAGCTACCTCCCACTCTAGTGATGAATGCCCAACGGAGAATAGTAGGCATAATTCTTATTGCCCAGCATATGGAGCACCGACTTCGTCTGATACTCCATATGGTGCGCGTAAGTCTTATGGCTACTCTGCTGAGCCTTTACCGTCTTACTTCTTTTCGGCTTCAGCACCCGCTGTGCCAAAGAAGCCCGCTAGGAAGTGCCGGTTTTGTCGGAGCACTGATCATGTCTTGAAGGACTGTGCCGAGTATCTTCGCCAATTGGATGAGGATGACGAGCCGGATATCCGGATCGTCCCAACTCCTAACTCTGGCGGCACACCTTCAACATCCGGTTATGTATCTTTGTCACCTTCACATCTTGAAGGGAATAGCATGGATACGGTCACCGGATGTGCGGTTGATCTATGCACCAACATTGCTGAGCCTATTCTCCCAGTGCATCCACCACCCCTAGTGGATTCGATTCTTTATGAGGAATCGGTGCTCAACTTTTATCCGAGCACTGCTCCTCCCCCTGTTGTGCATACTATACTCGTCTCCGACGACATTGTTGAGGATGTGTCGCAGGATGAGGCAGGCGATCTATGTGTTGTGCCTATTCCTATGAAGGAGGACAACCTTCTAGGTGAAGAGGAGCTTTCCTCAACACCGGTGGAGGAAGTCCAAATCTTGGGCATGGCCACTGTCGATCCCGCCGAACCTTGTAGCATTGATGACAATGCAAACATTATTTTACTTCCCCAACCTGATGGGAGTGAGACCGGGATCACTCCCCCGATTGATGTTTATTTATGTTCTTCGTCTTCTTTATTTCTTGATCCCCTTCCTTCATCTGAGTCTGTGCAGGTTGAATCTTCACAGGTACTTCAGGAGGACTTGGAGCTTTTTGCTCAAGTCAATGATGAGAGCATCCTCTCATGTGAGGAGGTTTATTCCCCCTCCGTAGAGGAAGCTCCACTCATTGCCTTCGCCTCCCTGTTGACGACTCCTTGCTAGGCAAGGATATTTTTGGTGAGTTGAGCGAGGATATCTTCTCCTCCTCTTCTTACTTCCTTTTACCTCTACCTGTGATGGGCAGGTTTTATCTTTATTCGGGTAGAGGCGTGTCTGTTCTGTCGCCGTATCGGTACCCGTTACCGACACACATATTAGAACAATTACCTATCCATTTCCTTTTTCATAGAACCATTAGCTAGAACTGTTTTCAATTTGAATAAGTCATGTTGGGATGACAATAACCCCAGTAGTTATCTTTCTTTTCTGCATTTTTATTTCATCTAATCATGTTTAGTTAGTTGTATTTCTTTTCAGTTTTCTATTGTCTTTTGTTTCTGCGGAGCTGACCCCTGCAGGCATCTTTTCTGGATGGCGGATGCCGCGGTTCATTTTAGCTTACACGCCAATCTTCTGGTGTGCTCATTTCTGAGCACTGGGTACTCTCTTTCCCTAGCATTATTCTGAATTTCATAGCTATATTTTGCGCATTTTGTTTAGTTTAAGTCTGGGGGAGAGCAGTTTTTGTGCCCACTCACATGCACGATTGCATGGCATGCTAGAAGTACTTTTATTTTAGTTTATTGAAAATTTTTGTTCACTCTCTTTGCACACCACAACACCCACTTGAGCGCGTACTCATCTGTATGCGTGCTCTGTAGTGAATTTAATTCTTCTGCTTATGTGGGAAGGTCTAGGTGATGGCTTAGGACTATGTAGCAGAGTAAAATGTTGACTCCAGTAGTGCTCCTAGTCGAGTGCTTGGTTGCATAGAAATTTGTGTAGATTAGACTTCTCTTTATACTTATGGTTTTATATTTTTTTCTATTAGTGTAATTATTGTTTACTCTACTCAAATGGTGAATCCGGTGGAATCAAACGGTAGCATAGGGATGTGTGTAAACGATCGCTAGACTCGTATTGCTTGAGTCGGGAGAAAGGAGAATCTTTCTCGGTGGCTACAACTTGCCCCAAGCGATTCTTGAAGCATTGGCATAGGATAGTTCTAGTGCGTGAGAATGACGTAGGCCATTATTTTGGCCCGGTTGAACTTTTTATTTCATGCCTATCATCTACCCTTGCTAGCCCCTTTGTGCCTACCCCTTCCTCTTGATTCAGCCCCACCTCTATCTCACCAAAAGCTTAAAAGCCTAACCTAGTCGCACACCCAAATCTGAGCGTTAAATTATAGTTATGTTTACATTTTGGGGGGTGTTGATGTGGTAATTTTCATAGTGGAAATTGTGGGTATATTCATTGATATTTTTGCTGAAAAAGAGAAAGAAAGATAGAAAGAAAAATGAGAAAAAAAAAAGAGAAGAAAAAAAGAAAATGAGTTTTATTGAAAATCGTCTAAAAAATTATGTATTGGGAGTAGGCGGTGCACACACCTATGTTGCAAAAGTCCAAGTCTGGGGGTGTGGTGCACTTACATTCGATTTTGGTGCGCGGGTAGTTATATTAAAGCTCATTTGGGTTGCGTGTTATAAGCCCTCTTGTTTATCATTCTTTACCTCACCGTAACCCAAGCCTCAATTAAAACCTAAAAGTCCTACCGACTCACGCTATGGACCAATCTAGTGTCGTGGAGAGAATGTGACCGGGTGAGCCTATGGTCACCGACACCGATGGATTTCGGTGGAGTTGTCCGGCACCCCAATCTTGAGCAATGCTCATCTCAGCGCTTAGTTTACTTTCTCCGTATGCATGACCGAATGATTCACCGCTGTTCACCATTTTGAGTAGTTGTAATATACTTTTACTCTTTTAGAAATATATAAACTGTTTATATAATCAGAAACCTTCTCTACTATTTTTCTTATGCACGTGAGCATGCGAATTCGCATGGTACTCTGTATTGTAATTTTAAGTCATCTACTTTTCGTTCCTCGTTCGCGTAGAATTTGTTTGCTCGGGACGCGCAAACAGGTAAGTCTGGGGGTGTGATGAGTCCTGATCATATACACATTTATGGACTCATCTGGGCCGATTTCCTAGTTTTTGCACCGCACTTTAGCCCTGTTATAGTTCATATTGATCATTCTATGCTAGATGCACTTTTGGCCCGTTTTGGTGTTATCTCTTGTTTACCTTCGTTTCTAGTTTTCATGCTTTGTTAAGTGCCATCTTCAGTGGCTAGATTGGTGTTGTACGCTGGAACAGGAGTCGTGCAGGTGTTCCCGGTACAATTCTGCACAGGAACACTGCGCACGATCACTGGTTCTATTGCGCACGACCACTGGTCGTGCGTCATTGATCGTGCGCACTTAACACCCCTTTTTATGAGTTCTGTCTGGCTTATCGCACGACCACTTACGATAGTGCGCACGACCATTGGTCGTGCGTCCTGATCGTGCGAACATTGTATTTTATAAATTTCTTCCCTTGCAGGCTCCGTCCAGTCAGGCGCACGATCACAGAATTCTAGTGCGCACAACCACTGGTCGTGCGCCAATGACCGTGCGTCCTGTTTGATTCAGCGCCTATATAATGCCCTACTCGCGAATTAGGTCGGGATCACGCATTGGAATGCCATTCAGTCCGCCGTTTTTCGCCCTTTTCACAGTTTTTCACCCCCTAGGCCTCCTCCATCATCCAAGGGCTTAAAGGAAAGGATTCAACACTTATTTTGATCGCCAAGGAAGAAGTTCTTCGCATACGACGTGGCCGGATTGTAAATCGCTGGAGAAGACGGGTCCATTGGGAGGTGTGACAGCCCTCCTCTACCCCGGACGACAGTTGGGACCGAGTTAGGACGCGGATTGACAACCCGGTGCTTCCTACCGTGAATCTACAACAAGACTCCGGATTCGGTCGTATCTCTTGCCTTTTTCTTCTACTTGTGTGGTTATATTTGTTGTAATCTCTTTATTTAGATGATGAATGCTATGAACCATGTGTATTATTGTTTATTTCATGTTTATGGAATTATTTAGTTCATTTGTGTTATTGAGGTGCGCCCCCATCCATTTTCCACTCCTCCACCATGCCCGGTGCCGCACTAGCAATTGCTAGTGGCGTGCTTGTCGAAGAGGTGCCGACGACCCCCATTCCGTTAGCCTACTCGCCAATCCGCTTACCGAAGCGTGGCATAGCGGCCCGTGTATTCCATCCCGCCTAACGAAGCAACGCGCTCAAGGCCTGCATAGCTCGATCCGTTTGCCTACTCGTCCATCCGCCCTTGCGACGCAGCATGCTCAAGGGCTGCCTAGTCTCCATCCCGCCAAGCGAAGCATTGCATAGCGGCATTGCATAGGAGTAGTCATAACATTTTCTCTTTGTTTTCCACAATCCAAAATCCTCGTTCCCGCATCCATCCGCTCGAAAGGACTTCGATCTCAAGTCCCTCCTCAATAGTCAACTCCACCTTACTGTGTTCCTTCTGAGATCGATACTCGGGGATTTACTCCTCGTTTTATATTACTTGAACGATCGGTACACTGCCGTGTCGTGGCGCAGTCTAGCCACCATCTATAGTGGTGTGCAGGATTTGCGCATCAAGTACCTGCGATATGCATGCGGTCGACAGTTGGGAGGGGTGTGAGTGACACTTATGCGGACACCCGTTGTTAGGCTGCAGTGTGAACGACATGCTTGCGGCCGACCAACACTTATGCCTGGCTGGCGCTTGCCGGCGGGCGAGTTGCGGTCACGACAATCGTCCGCTTGGCACACGTGTCACTGGTGGCCGACATGCGGCCTAAGTGCGTCCAGCGCTCGGGCAGTCGGGCGTGCGTGGCCCGGGGTAAGGTCGGGGCTAGGTCAGCACGCGCAAGGCTGGTGCGCGGCCTATGCGCGCACGGCCGGTGCGCGGCTAGCGTGCGCGTGCCTAGTCCGCAGCTCATGCACACGCGGACAAGCTGCGACCAGCGCGCACGCGGCCGGTGCACGGCCAGGGAGCAAGTGGTCGGTCCGCGGCATGTGCGCGCGTGGCCAGTCCCAGCCTGGCGCTCGGTGCTGATTGGCCAGTGCGGCCACTGTACGCGCGGACGGTGTCAGCCTATGCACGGTGCACTGCTTGGCCGATGCGGCCGCTACGCGCAAGGCCATGATGCGACCGTCATGCGTGCGGCTGCGGTGCGGCCGACACATGAGCGGCCGACGCGTGGTCCGTGTGTGGCCATTGCTCGGCCAGTATGCGGGTTGCGTGCGCGTGGGTTGTATGAATTTGGCCGCCTTTTGGATGGCGCTCTCAACCGGGTGTGCGTGATTTGTTCGGTCGTTTGTCAAGCGTCCCTCGCTATGTTCACTCACATATATTTTATTTGTTTTTAGGCTTCAAAACGGAGCGGCCAATCGAGGCTGATACGACTGCGCTCCACCCTTGACAGTGCGCAGGTTGATAAGTGGTAGAATCTCTTGGTGTTGCCCTCGAGCGTTGAGGTGAAGATTCCCTAAGAGGAGGAGCGTGCTCAGAACCCTCTGACCAGCTTCATAACTCTTTCGAAAAGTTTCTTGAAGTACGGGTTCCGTTTTCCTCTCTCAGATGAGGCTATCGAGGTGTTCTGAATTTGTGGAGTGGCGATCTCTCAGTTTACCCATGCTGGCATGACGGGGATTATGGGGATGATAGTGATTTTCCGGGAGCATGGCGCGCGATAAACTGTGGAGATCTTCAAGGATCGGTGTGAAGTTTTCACTAATCCGAGTGGTCGTGTTGAGATTTGCAGCAATAAAAGGTTGTTCCGCTTTGGGAAGAAGTACGATTACTGCCACAGGAACACCCTTTATGGGTATGTTTGGAACTGTTGGGAGTTACCAGAGCTTTGGAGAGATCCTCTTGGGCGTTGCCGTCGGCAGACGGGCCGGGAGGACGACTTCTCTCCTATTTCTGGCTTTCCAGATCGAGACGGGTTGGCGAAAGCCTTATATTATGTCACTATTTGTGTGGAGGAGAGCAGATTGCTATCAATAGGGATTTCGTGGGATGTCGAATGTGCGGCTACCGTCCCCTTAGTTCGGGGTAAGAAAATGAAGATTGTTTTCAAGAACATAGGCGTTGATTCGGGTTCCGCCTCTCTTGCACCGAGGAGTCATGTTCACGATGTTGGTCCTAGTGAGCGGGGAGCGTAAGCGCCTTAGGCTGACCCCAAGGTTGAGATTTTGGCATATCCTATAGACAGTCAGGCTCCACAGGAGGATTTGTCGTCGCCGCCTCCTTTGACGATGGCGAGGCGAGACTCTTCCTCACTTCAGGCGATAACTTCCGCGGTAAGCATACTCATCTTTACTCTGGTTTTTGCTCTCCTACTCTCATTGAGAGTTTATATATATTCTAATCACTTTCTTTTCTTTTGCATACTGGCGTTTTGAATATCATTGACCATACATGGAGTGATTGCTATGTGGGCCTCAAGGATGGCTACATCGTCCTTCAGGGGGAGATGGACGCAGCGAAGAGCGCCTTATCTGATTCCAAGAAAAGGAGGGACCTAGTTTCTGCATGTATCCGATAGCTAAAGTCGGACATTTCATCATCCCAGGTGGAGGTTGAGAAACTGAGGGAGGAACACGATGGTAGCAAGGTGCTTGATCCGGATGCCCTTCGCCAGCTATCGGAGGCACAAGGCAAGATGTTCTGCCTGTAAGGGGAGCTGGGATTTATGAGGATTGAGGTGGATAGGTTGACATCCATGGAGCGGAGCATCATCGAGACCAAGGCTGCAGGGATCTCTGAGTAAAAAGACTCTCTTGCCTTTGTAGAGGAACGATTCCAGATGGCGGAGGTGATCTGTACGGACATTATGACCAAGGAGGTCGAGCCCTTGATAGAGGACGAGAGTGAGGTCGCCTTCCAAAGAGGCGTCCAAAAGACTCTTCGTATGATGGAGAGGAAGTTCGGGTGTGGTATTGTCGGGCTTGGAACTGGGGACCTCTCTGAGGAGGATCGACCTGACGCGGAAGAGGATTGACCTTTGAATTTGAGGTATTCTCAGTTTGCTGATTTTGTTTCATTACTTTTGTTGTTTTGTTTGATTGGTAACAATGACATTGATTAAATCTCGATGACAAAATCTAAGTCTCGACGACATTATTGGCGTCCCAACGACAAAACTAAAGCAATTTCGACGACAAGAATAAAGAAATCTCGACGACACTCTCGACGACAAAACTCAATCAGACCGACAAAATGACATCATGATAGGATACGACACTGTCATTATTGCGCCGCAATTCCGGGATTCTCAAAATGATACGGGAAGATTTGAATAGGTGCGCACCTCTTTATCTTCCCAATGCATTATTATATATATTAGACATTGTGTAAGCATAGAAATCAGGCACACACAAAACCCTAGAATCCCTTTTTCATCTTCTTCCTTCCGACGACTCTCTTCTAAAGCAATGGCGCCGAAAAAGAATGAAGAGAAAATCACCTCTAGTGGAGAACTTTTGAAGGGTGGTTTTGAGAAGTTTAAAGCTGATCTGAATATGGTAATAACCCTGCTGTATGCATCTGAGTTAGAGTACATCCTAACTGAGCCAACTGGTCTTTACAACTCTGTCGTCTTTGTGTTCTATGAAAATATCGACTTCAATAAATCTGAAAGGGCAATTCACACCATTATGGCGGGACAATAAATAAAAGTGACTGCAGTAAGTTTATCTAAAGTCCTACAACTCACTAACTTCGAAAAGGATGAGTGTAACAGTCCTGGCCCAAGCCCATCCGGGTCACTGGCAACTCCAGGAACTGCCGGCACCGACGGCCCAGGCCCATTCTGGGACGGCCTGACCAAGCCCATCCGGGTCACTGGCCCCGCCCTAGGACATTGTACCGCTGGTTCAGCCAGACCACACCTGGTCAACCACAAGCCTGCAGGCCGTACACCCCAACCCCTCTCTAGCCTGCCACAGGGCATATCGGGTTGTTGGAGGGGGGGGGGGGGGGGGGGGGGGGGGGGGGGGGGGGGCACGAACCCACGCCCTCCCTTTGATGAGAATTGAGCCAGTTAAGCGGCAGCGCGTGGACACTAGCAACCCCAGGAACTACCGGCACCGACGGGCCAGGCCCATTCTGGGACGGCCTGACCAAGCCCATCCGGGTCACTGGCCCCGCCCTAGGACACTGTACCGCCGGTTCAGCCTGACCACAACTGGTCAACCACAAGCCTGCAGGCCGTACACCCCAACCCCTCTCTGGCCTGCCACAGGACACATTGGGTTGTTGGAGGGGGGGGGGGGGGGGGGGGGGCACGCCCACGCCCTCCCTTTGATGAGAATTGAGCCAGTTAAGCGGCAGCGCGTGGACTTTCCAGGAGGTCACCCATCCCGTGACTACTCCAGCCTGAGCACGCTTAACTACGGAGTACTTTCACTTCTCATCACCAACTGAGCTGCAGCTCAGTTGGTGATGAGAAGTGAAAGTACTCCGTAGTTAAGCGTGCTCGGGCTGGAGTAGTCACGGGATGGGTGACCTCCTGGGAAGTCCACGCGTTGCCGCTTAACTGGCTCAATTCTCATCAAAGGGAGGGCGTGGGTTCGTACCCCCTCCAACAACCCGCTGTGCCCTGTGGCAGGCCAGAGAGGGGTTGGGGTGTACGGCCTGCAGGCTTGTGGTTGACCAGTTGTGGTCAGGCTGAACCGGCGGTACAGTGTCCTAGGGCGGGGCCAGTGACCCGGATGGGCTTGGTCAGGCCGTCCCAGAATGGGCCTGGGCCGTCGGTGCCGACAGTTCCTGGGGTTGCCAGTGAGCCGGATAACAGTCCTCGCCCAAGCCCATCCGGGTCACTAGCAACCCCAGGAACTGCCGGCATCGACGGCCCAGGCCCATTCTGGGACGGCCTGACCAAGCCCATCCGGGTCACTGGCCCCGCCCTAGGACACTGTACCGCCGGTTTAGCCTGACCACAACTGGTCAACCACAAGCCTGCAGGCCATACACCCCAACCCTCTCTGGCCTGCCACAGGGCACATCGGGTTGTGGGAGCTGAGCTCAGTTGGTGTTGAGAAGTGAAAGTACTCCATAGTTAAGCGTGCTCGGGCTGGAGTAGTCACGGGATGGGTGACCTCCTGGGAAGTCCACGCGCTGCGGCTTAACTAGCTCAATTCTCATCAAAAGGAGGGCGTGGCTTCGTGCCCCCCTCCCACAACCCGATGTGCCCTGTGGCAGGCCAGAGAGGGGTTGGGGTATACGGCCTGCAGGCTTGTGGTTGACCAGTTGTGGTCAGGCTGAACCGGCGGTACAGTGTCCTAGGGCGGGGCCAGTGACCCGGATGGGCTTGGTCAGGCCATCCCAGAATGGGCCTGGGCCGTCGGTGCCGGCAGTTCCTGGGGTTTCCAGTGACCCGGATGGGCTGTTACAATGAGAAAGAAGAAGAAGAAGTCACAGAGGCAGATATTTATGAAGGGTTGAAATGGTGTGGTTTTGAAACCAAACCTTATGGAAACTTACAGAGAATGCACATGAACAGGCAAGGTAAATTACTTACAGATATTATTGGGAAAGTGCTGCTGTGTAAAACAGGTCACATGATAGAGTATCTAAAGGGATGTTTGAAGTAATGGTCAGTGTAATCCTGAATAAGAGGACTGACTAGGGAAAGCTTGTGTTTGAAAAGATAACAGAACACATAAGATCTCCAAACTTTGGCAGAATCATATCCCTGTATCTCCAAAATTGCATACCTCATCATCTCACAGTTTCAAAATTTACCCCTCTCCACTATCTCAAAAGATAGATGTAAAACTGTGAATAGGTGGGAGAAGAAGTTCACCAAGAAGGAAGCAGGTGAATCTTCAATTCAATGTGCTCAAGGTTCAAAAAACCCTTCCCCGGTTCCTATAGTTGCTCAGGAACCCCTGATTCTTATTGAAGGGGAGCCTCTGAGAGAAGAAACCCCTATGATGGGCAGTGCTCCAGTACCTTAAGAGGAGGTGAATCCAGAACATGAGCAGCTACCTGATCCAGAAGCTATTTTGCATATGGAATTAGAAGAATCTGAGAAAGACCCAAGCAATGGTCATGCAGTTGTTGAAGAACAAGATGAGTCTGACAGATCCTTGAATGAATTTCTTAATGATGAAATGCATATAAAATTAGAAGAAGAAGAATATGAGCACCCCTCTGAAATCCCTTCACCAATGGAGGGGGAGCATACTGGTCAATTCAAAATGTTGTCCTCACCTCAAAGAATAGAAGATGAGCACCATCCTCTAACCATCACAGTTCCCACAGTCCCATCAACTGAATTTATGTCCCAAATGGAAGTTCTATTAAATAGACAAAGAGAATAATTTGAAGCATATGTCAATCAGGCTGTTACAAGTTGCAGAAATGAACTATCTGCCAGAATAAATGTATTGCAAGAAGACATTCACCATCTAAATCATCAAAACACAAATGTGTGTCAGATTACTGCCAATGCTTTGGCCAATGCAGGGACTGAAATAGCCAACATCAATCAAGCTACTTATCTCATTGGACATCAACTGAACATTGTTCTTGATAGATTGTCTACACTAAGTGACAATCAACAGTCCATCATACATAACCAAGATGTGACCTTTAATGATTTTGAAGATGCCATCAACACTGTACTTAAGAGAATATCATCTTCTGCTCAGGTCTCTCAAGAGTTAGTGGACAATGTTGGTGAAACTTTACTGCATCTATTTCAAGTCACCCAAGATCAGCTTTCAAATTCCTTCAATCAATCTGCCAGAGCATCTCTAGGCACTCTTATGGATCCCATTGGAAATCTGAATAATTTTCTAGCTAGACAACTTCAGGCCTTCTAGGCATCCCTCTCTAAAGACATATTTTCAGAAGCCAGAAAGGGGGAGATAATGTCAAGCCATCATTCCATGTGGCTAGCCAATGAAGTAAGATTCTCTATGGATCTTGACCCTATTGACTATGGGATTTCCTATCAACATCCAATTCTAGAAGGCAATCTCCCTGAAGAACCCTCTCATTGTGCAATGCCTGAAGTCCCTCTAGAACAATATCAAGAGCCTGACAGCTATCAAGGGTACTTTGCTGATGAGCTTGTTAGTGGAAGTAGGCAAGCTAGGAAAAGCAAAAGACATTCAGTTGATCCTGAAGAGCAAGAAGCAAAGAGGAGGAGAATAGAAGAGATAAAGAAAAACCTAAATTTTGAAGAATGGAGCACTTGCTCAAGGGACATCATCCTAAATACTTGGACTCTATTCTAGCAGGGAAAGCATGACAGGGGTACATTCTATAGTTCAGAAGAGTGGCAGAAATATGAGATGTGTGAAGCTGGCAGAAGGGATTATTGGAACAAAATCAAGATGGGAGATACCTCAGTGCCTGCCCATACTCCTCTCAGAGATCACCCTAAGCCTTATAACTATTATGAAAGGCAAAAGCAGAAACAGGCTGAAGCTGAGCAATCCAGGAAAGCAGGACCATCTGGGAAAGGCAAAGATGTTCAGAAGGATTGAAGAAGAACGATTCTAGAAATCACATGCACATTTCTATGCTCTACATTTTTGCATCAAATATATTGTTAATGTATTGGATTGTTGTTAATCAATATATGCAGTGATTAAATGCATAATTAATTATTAACGATTATATTTGTTAGTCAGACCTATCTATACTTATAAGTTCTGGTTTCTTCAAATAGGGGGAGATTGTTGGGTTACCTTCAATGTCTCTAGATTTGAAGAAGGAACACAAGTATAGATAAGCTAAGTTATTTTTGATGTTATGTTTAAGTTCATGTTATGACAGATGCATCAAAGCTACATCACTAGTATATAGACAATAAAAGTAATGAAAATTAACTAAGTAAAATATCGTCTCAAGACTCAGCAGATGAATCGTTGAGAAAGGAAACATATCGTTGAGATAATTCTGACAATATCATCTTAAAGAAAGCTTATCATTGATAAGTCTAAGTTCAGATATCTCGACGATATCATCTTGAAGGAAATGTATAGTCTTGAAGGTTGAAAAAATCTTATCGTGGATAAATCTAAGTTCTGATTTCTCGACGATATCGTCTTGAAGAAGAGGTATAGCCTTGAAGATTAATGACTTGACTCATTAAATCATGAAGAAAGGTTCATGAAGACAAACATCGTATTGAAGACCTTATATCGTCTAGAAGATCAAGACGATATCGTCTTGATGAAAGACTTCCAGCCTGATGAATACGTTTAAGTCTTATTAAAATAAACATTTCGACGATATCGTCTAGAAGAAGTAATATCGTTGAGATATCTAGTAGAGTCTTGAAGAATGAAGTATGTCGACAATATCGTCGTGAAGAATTTATGTCGTTTACATTGATCAAGACAATATCGTCGTGAAGAATTTCTGTCGTTTACATTGATCAAGAAGATATCGGCTTGAAGTAATATTGTCGCATTGACAGTTGCTAAGCCGCATTTAATGCGCATACATTCTTGGAAATTGATATTCAAGGAATATGCACTCAACCTATCTTGCACACAAATCAAGGAGTAATAAATGATATATTCTCTATAGAATATTGTTGTTGCACAGTATTTAAGAAAGAATATTTTTACTTCTCTATACTGCAAGTTCCAAGATCGACAAGTCATTAATGATGAAATATTATACCAATTTTTCCAAACATTTCAAATGGGAAAATTGATTATGGAATAATCAACAATGGCTTTTATGCAAAATTGTTGAGCAATATAAAAGGAGACATTTTTTATCTACAGAATACGTTTTGCTCAAGTATTCTCTCTCAAGTTTATTCTCATACATAATTCCAGAAGAGAAAGAAAAGAATCAACAAGAAGAAAACTTCACTGTTGTTGTGTTGTGAAGGTCTAGAGAAGATTCTAAAGAAAGGTTCAACAATTCACAAGATCTCTGGGCTTACTATTACAAGAAGAAGAAGAAGAAGACCTGTTATTTCAAAGCTCTCATCTTGAAGTCTTTTCTTCTACCACATCAAACATTTCTGTATTACTCTATAGGGTTCTTTGTGAGCATGAGATTGTAGGATCTTGTGATAAATCTGAGTTGGTAGGGTTCTTAGTGAGCCTGAGTTTTAGTAGGATCTTATTGAAGATCTGAGTTATTGTAAGACTTGCAAAGTCTGGGCTTGGTAGGGTTCTGTGTGAACTTGAGTTGTAAGATCTGTTTATTGAGAAAATATCTGAGTTAGAGAAGTTACCCAATTTAGCTTATTGCTAAATAGGTGGGAGGGACAGTGGACTACCTCTAAACACATTGTCTTGTAGGGAACCACTATAAATCTTGTGTGTTTTCGGTGATTGCTTTTGTGTTGTGATAGTTAAACTTTAGAGTAGCAAATAATATAGAAAGCACCTAATCACCCCCTAGGTGTAGTTTATAGACAACCAATATCTTTCACCTACCTCAGATTCCCTCTTAGAATCCTACCTCAGGTGTCAGCAGCAATCCTACCTCAGAGTGACAGCACTCCTACAACTCAAATCCCCGGCAAGGATCCTACAACACAGATCTGAAGGATTCTATAGCTCAGATTTCCTCATAAATCCTACCTCAGGTCTTCTCAAGACCCTATCTCAGACTTTCAACAAAGTCCTGCACCCAAGCCTTCTCACTAGCCCTACACTTAAGCTGACAGCACAACACTACCTCAGATCTCTAGGAGATCTTACAATAAGGAGATTAGAAGAATGTTTACAATATATAGACTCTGAAAGATATAGCTTTGAGCAGCTTGAGTCTTCTTAGGTCTTTCTAGAAAGAAAGACTTCTCTTTAGCAGCATCACTGAATCTTCAATAGACGAGCCTTCTTACCAGGATTAGTGCTGAGCCTTCTTATATGAAGAAGTCTTCTTGCTCTCAAGAGTGAGAGATTTCTTGTTGAAGCTTGGCTTCTTCTTCTTTCTTTCTTTCTTTGAAAAGACATGCTTTTTACCGTTTTATTGCTCTGCAGCCGACAAGATTTTCAAAGAATACTAGGACACAAGATATTCCCAGAAGTTGTTAGGTTTTGCTCACCCTCTCTAATGCTTTTATAGATCTGAGCCATCAAACGATCGAAACCTTAGAATATTGATGTCAGGGCACTTTTTAGAAGTAATCGATTTGACATCTGCCTTTGTCATCTTCGACAATTTAAATTCCCGCCTTCTAAGCTTGACAAGATGATATTGTCGTGCGTAAATAGTTAACACAGCGATAAATGACTTGGCAAGTCTTTTTTAGTTCTTACAATGATATCGTCATGTGCAACTTGTTGTCACGACGATAAGTAACTTAGATGGCTTTCACTGAGCTTTCACAATGATATCGTCGTATAATGCTTGTTGTCACGATGATATCTACCTTAGCTGACATTCCTTAAGTCCTCACAACGATATCATCATGTGAAGCTTGTTGTAACGACGATATTAGTCTTAGATGACTTAACTTGAGTCCTCACAACGATATCGTCGTGTGAAGCTTGTTGTCACGACTATATATGCCTTATCAGACTTTCCTTGAGTTCTCAAAATGATATCGTCGTGTGAACCTTATTGACACGATGATGTTATCATGTTCTTCTTATTATCATGTCAATTGTTGACTTACTCTTTTGATGTCTTCTGTGAGTGATAAAAATGATATCATCGTGTGAATGTCATATACACGATAATATTTAACTTAGACATTTTGTGGTTGATCTCCAAACATTATATATAATATATGATGTCCTAATCTGCTCATGTCACATCAGATAGATATCAAATATAATTTGTACTTATCATTGACTTAGGCACTTCTCCAAATCTGAAATATTATGGGCAGTGGTCCCAACATGTAGCTTGATACCTAGCACAAACACATGTAGCAAGATACCTAGCACAAACACATGTAGCAAACATAATGTCAGGCCGACTAGTAGTTAGGTATAGCAGAGATCCAATAATGCATCTGTACATGGTCTCATCAAAAAGTTTCACCTTCTAATCTTTGTCCAAAGACACTTCAGAGCCCATTGGATTCCTCATTGAGGTTGCACTCTCCATTCCAAACTTTTTTATGATCTCTTTAGTGAACTTGGTCTGAGAGATGAATATTCCATCATCAGATTGCTTCACATGGAGACCTAAGAAGTATTTCAGCTCTCATATGCTGCTCATTTCAAACTTCCCTTGCATTAAGTTTGCAAACTTCTTGCAATGGTTGTCATCAGTAGAGACAAAAATTATGACATCAACATAGATTTGCACTAGCAAAATTTTGCCCTTTACTTCCCTTAGAAATAATGTCTTATCTATCTTTTCCCTTGAAAACTTGTTTTCAATGAGGAAGATGGATAGGGTTTCATATCAAGCTCTAGGTGCTTGTTTCAACTCATACAAAGCCTTTCTCAAGAAATAAATATAATTATATAGGTTAGGAACAACAAAACCTGAAGGTTACTCTACATACACTTCCTCCTTGAGATCTCCATTGAGGAAAGAAGACTTCACATCCATTTATTATACTTAGAATCCTTTGTGAGCTGCATATACTAGAAATAGCCTTATTGCCTCTAGTCTAGCTACTGGTCCAAAGGTTTGATCAGACTCAATCCCATCTTCATATTTGTATCCCTTTGCAACCATCCTTGCTTTGTTCTTGATAATGATACCATTCTCATCTATCTTGTTCATGTAGACCAACTTTGTTCCAATAACATTCTGATGTTGGGGCCTAAGAACTAGCATCCAAACATTACATCTTTTGAATTGACTTAGTTTATCTTGCATAGCCATGATCCAAGAGGGATCTGAGTTTGCTACTTCAAATTTCTTGAGTTCAATCTGAGATAGAAAGCTCAGATATAGTGAATCATTTTGAGCACTTCTTCTTGTTCTCACTCTTTGGCTTAAGTCTCCAACGACTTGACTGCTTGGGTGGTCTTTATGGTGTCTCCAAGTTGGTGGCATTGCTCCTTGATTAACAGCTATTTATGTTCCACCTGGTTGTTGTCCAAGCACTGTCTCTTGTGATTCTCTTTGGATTTGTTCTCAATCTTCAATGATCAAGTCTGGAGATGTAAACTCTTATAGGCTTAGCTCTTTGTGGTTCAAATCTATTCCTACAACATTAGAAGAACTAGACAAGCCTTCATGAATCATGCTTGTCTCATTAAATACAACATGAATTGATTCTTCTACAACATGAGTCTTTTTGTTGAATATTCTATGTCTTGTTGTGGCTACTATATCTAACTAAGATTCCCTCAAAAATTTTTCAGTAAATTTGGTTAGACAAGACTTTCCATTGTTTAGAACAAAACACTTGCATCCAAAGATCCTAAAGTAGATTAGATTTCATTTTCTGCCCTTTATTAGTTCATAAGAAGTTTTCTTATGACATTTGATGATAGAAGCTCTATTCTGCACATGGTATGCAGTGTTGATAGCTTCAGCCCAGAAATATTCTGGTAGTGAAGAGTCACTTAGCATGGTTCCCCCAGCTTCTATGAGAGTTTTGTTTTTCCTCTCAGTAACTCCATTCTGTTGTGGTGTTCTTTGAGAAGAAAATTCTTGAAGGATACCTTGTTCTATGCAGAAATATATCATGAGTTCAGACTGAAATTTTGTGTCATGGTCCATTTCTAAGTAAGTCTTCTGAAAATAGCTTGTTGATTTTCTTGTAGTTCATGTGAGCAAGTCTCTTGTGTCATTGCACACAAAGAGAGTCTCTCTCATTTGCTAAAAGACAAACAAGTGTAAAAGAATCTAAGCATAAGAAGTTTAAACAATATACATTTCCACTCCTATTGCCTGAAAGAATTGTCTCAAAATCTATATAGTTTTTAATCAAACACTTCTCCTTATGGAACTCAATAACATAGCATAGATCACATAGTTGTCTTGTTCTTATAAGGTTATGTTACAACCCTTCCACATAAGCTACTTTTTTCATTAAGACTGTCATTGGTAATCATACCATAGCCTTTAATGATACCTTTGTCAGATCCACCAAATATAACTTTGGCTCCATCTTCCACGGGAGTAAAGTTCTTTAGAAGGCTTCTTGTTCCAGTCATGTGCCTAGAACATCCACTGTCCAAATACCAGATAGGTATTTTTGTTGGTCTTTGGACATACCTGCGAAAATAAACTAATTTACCTTAGGAACCCAAATAGATTTGGGTCCTTGGTTCCTATTTGCCTTGACTACAAGATGGTTGATAACAAAATTACTAGGAAGCTTCATATTCCTTGCTCTAGGTACTGTTGGATTGAACCAAAAGTCCATGGCAAAGTGGTCAATCTTGCCACAGCACCAACATTCAAATATATTGTACCTCCTCTTCTGAGTCACCTTTTGAATGTTGTGATGGTGTTGATGATCAGAACAGCGGGCTGCTTTATAGCTAGCATTTCTTAAGCTACTCCTATGGCTGTGCACATAATAGAGTGTTGACTACACAGTCATAGGTTTTACTCTAGGACAGGATTTTGAGGAAGAGTACAAATGCTTGCTTAGGATCAAATGGTCCATGATCCTTCATCAGGATCTCCTCATGGGGTGCCTTGAGAGCACTCAGTCCATTGCTTGCTCTATTCTTTGGGTTTTGTGGCTTAGTTCCACTAGTTGAGCAACCATTGGAGAGATATCCATAGGTTAGATCATGGTCATAGGTATTGGATGGCAGGATAACCTTCTGGAAGATATTTTTATCTTGGGAGGTCTCTTCCTTTTCCTAATGTCAAGTCCACCTTTATAGGAAGAAAAGAAGTTGTCTATAATACGGAGAACAATTTTAGGCTTTGAGAAGCTTGCCACAAGCTTCCTTCCTAAAATAAGCTTGTCCTCCAAATCCTTGATGGCTATTTCCCTTTGAACTAACAATTTGCTTTGAGCTTCATACTTCTTTTGAAGTACCATAAGCTTATAGGTCAACCTTGTTATTTCTTGGGTTTTCCTATCCACTTGAAATTTGAATGACTCAAGAATTCTTATTTCTTCAGCCTGAGATTTGGCCAAGGCTTTACTTTTCTTTAGTGCTTTTAATAGAGCACCATACTTACTAATTTGATCATTATATTGATCTGCTAGTTCAGAATCAATCTCATCATCAGCTGATGACTTTGCTTCTGTTCCAGCATCAGATTCAATATCAGATCCAAAAATAGAAAGAGAGGCTTTAATATATACCTTACCAGGATAAGAGTTATCCTACTTCTCTTCATCAGTTAAAGCCATCAGTCCATAATTGATCTCTTCTTTTCTGATTCAATATCATTATGTGACAGTGATAAGGGTGCCCTTATGCACACCCTAGCTGCAGGATAGTTAGCCTCCCACTTATCTTTTGAGACTACAATGAGCCCAATGTATGCTTCCTCCTCAAATTCAGATGAGCTTGAGTCACTATCACTCAAGGTCTTGGGCTTCTTTGTTATGAAGCTCTTCTAAGGATTCTTGCCTTTGTGAGATCTTCTCTCATCAGTTCTTCTTCATTCATTCCTTTTATCAGGACAGTCAGCTATGATATGACATGGCTTGTTGCGCAATAACAAACAATATCATATGAAAATTATTTGTTCTAATTGGAGGCATAAATGTCCCATTTGGGATTGTGCTTTGGCCTGTCATGGCTGTTGTAATTCTTCTTTGAGCTGGAGGAGGAGAATGGTCTATTCTTCCACTTCCTCCTCTTGCTCAGTAACTTCTTAATTTCTGGGAGAACAAGGATAGTTCTCCATCTGTAAGATCTGAGCCTGAAGTGTTGGTCTCAGATTCTTCTTTTTCAGTATCTCTCTCCTTGAGGGCTGGGGAGTCCTCTCTATTCCTCCTGGATTTTTCAACCATGAACGCTACAAACTTCTCTCTAGAGTGAGATCTGTAGGATTCCTCTTCTGCCTTTCTGGTGTTCAACTGCAATTCATGAGATAGTTGTTTCCCATACAGATATTGGGTTGGATGTTGGCTAGATTCCGCATCTCCCTTATAGCACAAATCTTGATGTCTCATTCTTTGTTGAGGGACCTCAAGAACTAATCATTAAGATCATAGTTGGATAATTCTCTGCCATAGTTCTTTAATCTATTGACTATCTTAAAAAAACTTTTCATAGCAATCAGCAATAGAGTCCTTCTCCTGCCTGAAGGCCTCATACTCTTGGTTAAGAAGAGATTTTCTATCATCTCTTACTTCCTCAGTGCCTTCCATGTATACAATAAGTGAATCTCACATTTCGTTAGCAGCTCTGCAATGAATTAGATTCCGGAAAGTGGATTCATCTATGACACTCACTATTATGCTCTTGGCCCTTTTGTTCATGGTGGCCAGAACTACTTCATCTTTAGTTATTTCAGAAAACTTCTTTGGTACTCACCGATTTACATCTATAGTGGAGAATTTCATGGGAGTGAAAGGTCCTTCTGCAATATTTATAAATATTCTAGGGTCAGATGCTTTAATGAACAATTTGACTCTTTTCTTCCAGATTCTAAAGTTTTCTTTTCGGCATATTGGCAACTACATAGAAATGAGTTCTTTGTAATTATCTCCAAAAGTCATGGTGAGTAGACGGATTTCCCTTGATGAGGATATTGTTCAAGCTGTTAACCCTTTTTGAACAACCTACCTCTGATACCACTTGTAAGTTTATGGATGTCTAATCACCTATATGGGTGAATATGTGTTTAAGTCATTTTGTGCAACTACAAATATTCAAGCAAATTACCACAGAAAAGGAAAGTACATCATAGAGTACACAGATATTTATAGTGGTTCCCCGAGTTAGGTACGTCCACTTTCCCCCTCCACCTATATAGCAGTGTGCTAAACTCGGTCAACTCCTCCAAATACTCAGATCTAAAAGATCTTACACCTCAGAGTCCAAGACTCCTGCAACTCAAGAGTAATTGTTGATTCCCTATCTCAGATCCATTCATAGGATTCTATTGGAACATGGTCTTCCGCATCTCCTACGTTTGAGAATAACAAATCCTATGTGTATTTGATCTTGTGTGTTTAAGTGTGCAGGAAAACAAGTCCGCATGACTCAAGGATAACATATGAAAGAAGCGCCCAAGTTTGGAGCCAAAACTCAAAACTGGCCGCTAGAGCGGGCGGTAGCTCCGGTGGTAGCTCCGGTGGTAGCTCCGGCGGTAGCTGCTAAAGTAGGCAGTAGCTGCTAGAGCAGGCAGTAGCTGCTAGCGCCGGCGGTAGCGCCTGAAAGCACAAAAGTGAAATTCAAGCTGGAGGGATGCATATATAGAAGGCAGATAGCGCCGACGGTACCAGTTAGCGCCGATGGTATCTCAAAGAAATAGAGGAAGGAGGCCGGCTTGCCTAAAATGAAGGATTCTCACGAGGAGAATATTTCCTAAACCGGGATAGCGCCGGCGGTAGCGATAGCACATGCGCTAGTTCCAAGGCTACAAAAAGGACCCCCTGGATCCATCTTCTTCATCCTCTCCCTCTCCCAAATTCCAGAGCTTCATGCCACTTCATATAGAGGAAGGTTTAGAGAGATACTCCAACAAATCCATGAAGGCTTAAGGATATCCGTGGAGAATATTTCAACACGCATCATCATCGTGACAAAAGACCTCATCAACTGTGATCATACTCTGCGGGTCATCGTCAACTTCTCCAAGAGATCCACATAGAGGGAGTTTTTAATATTATTGTTCTTTTCATTCTTGTATTTGCTTAGTAAATTCGCCTCGTGTTGGCATCTAGGTCTGGGTAGGACTTAGGGCAGAAATTCGCCTCCTGTTGGCGAATAGGTATAGGGTGTAGATCTAGGGGGTGCTCGAGGCAATATCCGGGAAAGGATTGGCTAGAGCGGCTTGAGGTCATATCTGTTGGACATGTGTGTCACATCCCTTTATTTGAGAATAACAAACCTCATATTGTATTTGATCTAGTATTTTGTGTGTTTATAGTGTCCAAGTTGTACAGGTTCAATGAGGAGACAAGTCCTTATTCATGGGCATGATTCGAGAGTGTGTACACATTAGAAAAAGCAAAAGCATGAGTTTTGTGTGCTGATCTTAAAATGGCCATAACATTCAATCCAGGAAGAGTTACAGAATGTGCTACCCCATTTCGGAGATGAGAACGACTTAATCTACAGTCTGGAGAAGTTTTGGACGGCAAAAATGAAGAGGAGCTGTTGGAATTCCGACACTCAAAGTCGTCTGGCGACAGCGCTACCGCCCGGCGGTATCTCGATTTCATGCAGAGTGCCACGGCGCCGACGGTTGTTCAACCGCTGAGGCACGAACGCTACCGCCATCGCTAACCACTACCGCAGGCGCTAGCGAGGAGTTCTATAAAATGGAGCTTTGCTTCTCGTTTTGGCTAATCCATCCAAAGAGAGCTTGTGCCACAATTCTATATAAGTTATGCTGCCGAAGATGGATCTCCCACAAAAATCTTAAGGAGAATTCTGTAGGAGGGCAACATCACGCTACATCCGAAGGACGATCGCTTCGACCTCACTCATGCTACAGCGATCCTTCATCCTCATCTTCAGAAGATCTCATATAGGGAGTTTTATTATTGTTTTTCATTATTTCCATTTCATATTACTTTGTAACCGTGTAGTGAAATCGCCTTGTTTTTGGCGACTAGGTCCTTGCGCGGCTTAGGGGGAATTCGCCGCGTGAGTTGGCGACTAGGTCTAGGGGATTAGATCTAGGGGGTGCTTGAGGCCATATCCGGGGAAGGATTGGCTAGAGCGGCTTGAGGCCATATCCGGGGAAGGATTGGCTAGAGCGGCTTGAGGTCATATCCAGGGAAGGATTGGCTAAAGCCAACCAGTTTGTGGGGATACAAGTCGGTATAGAAAAGGAAAAGAAATTTGCTTTTGTACGCCTCCGATTTCTAGCGTTATTGAAATCAAATTTTGTAAACATCTTTATTATATAATGCAATCATGTTTCCAATTGTGTTTATTTGATTTCTCTCAATTGGCGTAAAATTTGATTATTGCAAAATTGTCATTTCTAAATTGTCATCTTATTTCCTATTAATCAAAAACAATTTAGTAATTATCTTGAAAATTATAAAAAGAATTTTATTCCCTTATTCACCCCCCCCCCCCCTCTAAGGGCGCTGTAAGATCCAACAAGTGGTATCAGAGCGCAGGTTATTCCAAACTATTTAAAAACCAGGAATAATGGCGTCTCATGATCTCGCTTCTACTAATAGGGGAAATTTTCTTATAAATGAAAAATCTTTAGCACCACCTTTATTTGAAGGGAAAAATTATAATTGGTGGAAATTTCTAATGGAAAATTTTCTTAAATCTTTGGATATGGAAGTATGGAATATTACAATTAAAATACCCCCAAGTATTTTAAATAAAAATGAAATGTTTTTAAATGCCAAATCTATGAATAGTCTATATTGTGCATTAGATCAAAATATTTTCAAACTTATTTATACACTTCCTACTGCTTATGAAGTTTGGAAATTTCTTGAGAATACTTATAGTCTTCCTTCTACAGATGATGAACAAGAGGAATTCCTTATGGATCCAGGAGAAGAAATCGACAAGGACTCATTCTTGGAGGATGATAAATCTAAGAGAGAAATCGACAAGGAATTTCTCATGGATCCAAGAGAAGAAATCGATGAGGACTTATGCTTGGAGGAAGAACAATACAACATCACAATATTGGACTCATTTGTTGGCAACACATCAAGCTAAAGAGAAGACGGAAACAATTGCAAGGTAAGAAAAACAAAAACTTCTCTTTTTGTAACGAATTCTATTTCTACATCTCGTATGCTTAAAATTGCTAAACGTAAAATTTTAAAATTAAAAATTGCTAATTCCAAATTACGTTTAGAAAATAAATCTTTAAAAGCAAACGATAACGTAGAATCAAATATTGATGTGCTAAATTCTCTTTCATGCTCTTTAGTTGAAATTCCTATTCCTTGTCTTAATTGCAATTTATTAAAAGAAAAATTCAAGGAAATTGAAAAAGACTCTTAATTTCTAAAAGGCATAATGAAAAATTGTTAATTGAAAATGATGTTTTATCTTGTAAGTTAATACAATTAAAATCTTTTGTTGAAAAATTTCAAATGTCATCTAATGAATCTCATCATAAGATTTTGAATAACAAGGATAAATTAACTTACAAAATCATTTCTAAAAAGGATCATTTTCATACATCAACTCAAAAGGAGTTAAGTTTCAAAAAGAATTATGACCCTCACAAAATTCTTAAGAGTCACTATTATAAGTCTCAATATATTTTCAATCATGACTCAAACTTAAAAACTCCTTTTCATGAAAATCAAAATATAAAATATTATCCTTTATAATATAAGAGTATGTTTATAAGAAAGAGTGGAAATGAAAATCATCAAAATAATGATCAATCTTCTAAAACATGTTGTAATCCACTCTTTCAACAATCACTTCTAAAGAAAGACAATCAATCTTATAAAATTTTAAACAATCCATATAATAAAAATCATTATGATTATCAACATCAAGCTATTTTGAAAAATAATTTAAATAAACATAAACCTCCAATGAATTATTTTTCAAACAATTCACATAATCATTATATGGATTTAAGTAATAAACAACCAATGTATGAATGGAGACCCATAAACAAAAATGACATATCAACATTAGTTAAAAAGGCACATTCATCATTATCTTCTCAAAAGCCATCACGACATATTTGGGTGCCCAAAGGAACCATTACACATGGTCAACTTTGGATACTTAAATCTCTTATCATTTAGTATCTTTCATTTGCATGAACTAGAAATAATTAAAAATGAAATATCAATACTCTACTTCATGATGTGCTTTATTTCTTTTTGTTTTGTTTGTTTTTTGTATTTATTGATCCAAAATGCTTATGGTCCCTCTATATTTTATGAAATATGACTTTCACATATTAAGCCTAATGTTTATCAAATCAAATTGAATTAAAATTGAACATAAAGTCATATGATTTTAAAAGAGACCTACCTATCATTTTTTTTAATTATTATATATATCCTTTTAAATCCTTTACCCTTAATTGTCTTGAATTATCATTAGAAATTGAATATTGAAATTATTATCAAGACTAGTGAAACTATTTTAAAGATTGGATTTAAATGGTTTATTTAAGGGCTTAAACTAAAAATTAAAATGCGCAACATTTTTGATTCCTTTCTATTTGTTGCATTTGATAGCCCTTATAATGAAAAATATTATCAAATAAAATCAAAAACAAACATTCATGTAAACGCATGTTTCAATCTTTCAAAAATGTGAGTTTTAAATCAAAACTTCAAAAGCCATATCTTTTGATCCGCTCGCCTGATTTTCGTGTTTAATATATTTTCGGAAAGAGCACAAAAATCTCCATCCAACGACGAACTAGGCTTGCCTATTTGAGTTCGTTTGGTGTTGTCAATTTGCCCAATTTTAACTCTGTTTTAAAAAGCTATCTTAGTTTGCTTGATTCGGAAATTTCTATGCCTATGGATTTTATTTTCATCACATGCTATCCTAAGTATAATTGTTTTATATATTAATTTAGATATTATGTGTGTAATGTGTGTCACCATTGTTTGCATGTAACTTAGACCTTAGAATCATCTTGTATCATTAAGATCAAATCAAAAGTTTAATTATTTCATTCTAAGTCTAAAGAAAATTAATTTGAAAACTTCTCATATTACATGCAACATAATCTCCATTAATCCTATGTAATAACATTGCATTCAAACTCATCATCCTAGCATTGCTTCTTGGTCTATGCTTATATATTTATGCTGGGTAGAACACTTACAATGTTATTCAACTTTCATGTAACTATGTGATTTTGAAATTATAATAGAATACCAAAATTCCAACAAACACATAGTTTATGGATTAATCATTAGTATATATATCATGAAACTATATATCATCATGGAAAACCAAAGATCAATAAATCTAATTATCCAATGCAATTTTATTATAAATTTCAAAATGTTATATATGTGATCTTTGTCTTTGATATGATTACATGGTCATCAATTTCTAGACTTAAAAATCAAACATGCTTATTCAAAAGAAAATCACCAAATCATATTATCATAAGTCTAGAAGGAATAGAAATCACATACATCATGATGATCTAACATATATTCTATGCAAAATTCTCTATAATCATAAATCATAATTCATATTCTATCAAGAAAAATCTCAAAAACAAATTGGAATTATGAATTTTATAATAAAGATATGAATAATGTTTTCTTTACATTAGTTGGTGTATGAATATGTGTTGTTATTGATTGCATGTATCTCACATATATAGATTCTAGAATCAATTGTGTAATAATAAGAATAAAATAAAATCATCACTTTATTCTAGATCTATAATTTGAAACTCTAGTTTGGAATACATGCAATATAAATGTTAAACTTATGACATGACACTAAACCCAAAACTCATCATACTAGCATTACCATTTATCTCATATTAGTAATTACGCTAGTTATCTCATATCGTCATCTCATAAGAATAGAAAAACTATGCGGCTTTATAACTCTTCACAAAAACCCATAGTTTATATATCAACCCATAGATTTAAAATGCATAGGTTGTCCAAAAGATTATTCACCTATGACTTCATATCTCACAATAGCGAGGGCGTAGGGTTGTATGCATTAGTGACCTAACCTCTAAGTCATGTCTTATCCTTAACCGGGGAGGGTTCCAGTGGGGCCTTGCGAGGCACTGGGGGGAAAGAGTGCTAGGTTGAGCGTTCTTTAGTGTGTGCATATGGGATTAACACCCCAACCTACGGCATGTGTGTAGCTCCTCATGCCCATCCATCACTTAGTACGGGGCTAGGGTGTAGACATTTAGTCGGGGTAGTTTCTAATCTTAGGACATACCTATATTACGCACTGCATGAACATTTTATTTACTTATCACTTAAATCATGCATATTTTGGGTTGTTTAATAAAAATGTCCTCATGTGTTTGCATAATTTATCTTTTTGAGCTTAAATGTTTTTGTAAAACACATGTATTTGAAAAAGCTAAAGTTTTATGCAAATTTGAGCAATCAAGACATCTCCAAAAATTACAAAATTTCTGCATAAGACTACTCTAAGGATACTTAATAAATATCAAAAATCAGATTTTTAAAATTCTCAAAAAAATCGAGTGCTGTTTCCAGCGCTAGCGCTAGCGCCGGCGCTAGCATGGGTGTTGGAATTTTTTGATTTTTAAAATTTTAAAAATCCTTAAAAATATGTTAGTTCATATGTACTACTTAGTTCTTGTGTTTCTGTTTTTATTTATTTATTTATCTTTGTTTTTATTCATATTATGGAAAATCAAATAAAAAATTCAAAATACAAAAATATGTTTTTGTTATCTTTGTTTTTATTCATATTATGAAAAATCAACTACAAAAGTTCAAAATTCAAAAATACAAAAATATGTTTTTTGTGATTTTCTATTTTTGTTTTAATTGTTTTAAGAATGATAAAACAAAAAAAACTGTATGATCTTTATTGCCAATATCAAGCATGTATGAATTCTACTATTTAGAATTATTTACAATGTTAAAACATACTCTTTCAAATTACTATGAACATTGTTTTGCTTATAATGCTTTGATATATCTATTTAAAGTGCATCAATTGTATTGAAAAATGTTTAGAACCAAGCTTAGCATGCCTCTAAGTATGAGTAAATGTTTTATGATTGATAATAATACATTTCACTCACTTATTTTGGTAATCAACATGTGTGTCTAAATCTATAAATGCTTGCTTGTGTATTGTATTTGTACAATGAATTAAAACTTGCATAAGTTTATTGCCTACACTACATTTTAATTGCACTTATGAAATTTAGAAAAGTGGTTAAGTTAAAAATTTTGGTTTGCAAAACAAGTGTATTCGGAGAATGTTGTCTCACAAATGTCCAAAAAAAATAATTATATATGTAGACAAATATAACTCCACCAAGCACTACTTGAACCTCCTGATAAGTCTTCATAAGCATTGTGAGGTTGAGCACCTTGGAAAGAATAGTAAAGTGTCTTGTGCAAACCTTAGTTATTACACCACTTTGTTAAAAAAAATTATGTGCATTAAAAGTGTGTGAAAGTAATTTACTTGTGTTTTATTGTGCACTTTACTCTACATATGTCTTGTATTTTGATGATTTAAATCAATTGTTAACATTTCCCAAAATACGCTTATGTGCACATCATTATCTTTCATAACACTTCTTCTCATGAGTATTGGATTCTAATGTTTTATCTATACTACTCTTTATATAAAAATGCACTTGATAACCGAGCATGATCTCTACAATGTTTTGGTATCTCTTGAACTTAGAATTAAGTAACATTGTAGTATAATCTCTCTTTGATATGTTCATTTCATGCTTGGTATCTTTATAAAAACTTTGAGATTTCAAAAAGGTTAAAATATCTTTCAATTTTGAACTAAAACTCATATTTTTACTTATGCTTTTCATGCTTACAAAAAGATGTTTCTTATAATCTTCCGCTATGCTAAAACTCTTATCTATTTATTTGAAATCTCTTCAATACTATGCTTAAACTCTTTATCATTTCATATATTAAAAAGCTCGATCATGATTAATAAACTAGCCTAAAGAATGCCTCCTTACTACCCTCACCCCACCTTCTTTTGATAATACCAAAAGGGGGAGATTAATTGAAGAAATCTATATAGGTGAACTATAGAAGAATAAGGGGAGACTAATTCATGAATTCTATCATGTAGGGGGAGTAAAACATAAAATGCATTTATGTAGGGGGAGCATTAATTTAGGTGGAGTATGCACAATTTTATCATGCTAATCATATACTATAGTTGCACTTTTTATCATGCTCATCATATACTATAGTTGCACTATTTATCATGCTTATCATATACTATAAACACTAATGTCGATTTCTTGCTAAAGAGGATTTGTTATTATCAAAAGGGGGAGATTGTTGGACATGTGTGTCACATCCCTTTATTTGAGAATAATAAACCTCATATTGTATTTGATCTAGTCTTTTGTGTGTTTATAGTGTCCAGGTTGTACAGGTTCAATGAGGAGACAAGTCCTCGTTCATGGGCATGATCCGAGAGTGTGTACACATTAGAAAAAGCAAAAGCATGAGTTTTGTGTGCTGATCTTAAAATGGCCATAACTTTCAATCCAGGAAGAGTTACAGAACGTGCCACCCTATTTCGGAGATGAGAATGAATTAATCTACAGTCTGGAGAAGTTTCGGACGGCAAAAAAGAAGAGGAGCTGTCGGAATTCTGACACTCAATGTCGCCTGGCGACAGCGCTACCGCCAGCGCTAGCGATACCGCCCGGCGGTATCTCAATTTCATGCAGAGCACCACGCCGCCGACGGTCGTGCAACCGCTGAGACACGAATGCTACTGCCAGCGCTAGCCACTACCGCAGGCGCTAGCGAGGAGTTCTATAAAATGGAGCTTTGCTTCTCGTTTTGGCTAATCCATTCAGAGAGAGCTTGTGCCACAATTCTATATCAGTTATGCTGCCGAAGATGGATCTCCGACAAAAAGCTTAAGAAGAATTCTGGAGGAGGGCAACGTCACGCTACATCCGAAGGACGATCGCTTCGACCTCACTCATGCTACAGCGATCCTTCATCCTCATCTTCAGAAGATCTCATATAGGGAGTTTTATTATTGTTTTTCATTATTTCCATTCCATATTACTTTGTAACCGTGTAGTGAAATCGCTTTGTTTTTGGAGACTAGGTCCTTGCGCGGCTTAGGGGGAATTCGCCGCGTGAGTTGGCGACTAGGTCTAGGGGATTAGATCTAGGGGGTGCTTGAGGCCATATCCGGGGAAGGATTGGCTAGAGCGGCTTGAGGCCATATCCGGGGAAGGATTGGCTAGAGCGGCTTGAGGCCATATCCGGGGAAAGATTGGCTAAAGCCAACCGGTTTGTGGGGATACAAGTCGGTATAGAAAAGGAAAAGAAATTTGCTTTTGTACGCCTCCGATTTCTAGCGTTATTGAAATCAAATTTTGTAAACACCTTTATTATATAATGCAATCATGTTTCCAATTGTGTTTATTTGATTTCTCTCAATTGGCGTAAAATTTCATTATTGCAAAATTGTCATTTCTAAATTGTCATCTTATTTCCTATTAATCAAAAACAATTTAGTAATTATCTTGAAAATTATAAAAAGAATTTTATTCCCTTATTCACCCCCCCCCCCCCCCTCTAAGGGCTCCGTAAGATCCAACAATATCCGGGGAAGGATCGGCTAAAGCCAACTGGTTCGTGGGGATACGAGTCTGTATAGAAAACAAAAAGGGTCTTTCATATTTCACCTTGATTTCTAGCGTCATTGAAATCAAATTTTGTAACCAATTTTATTGATAATAATCATGTCTCTCTTTGTGTAATAAAATTGATTTGATCTTCATTTCTCTAAATTGCTTATTATCCTCTCTTTCATTATAAAACAATTTAGATCTTTATTCAAAATCAATATTTTGATCTCTTATTATTTCAAGTATTCCAAAATATAAGAAAAAGTTTTAAAAACCTTATTCACCCCCTCCCCCCCTCTAAGGGTGCCTACTGATCCAACAAGTGGTATCAGAGCAGTTTTATTCCAAACAGTCTAACAACCGGGAATAATGGCGTCTCATGATCTCGCTTCAACTAGTGGAGGAAATTTTTATGAAGAAGGAAAATCTCTAGCACCACCTTTATTTGAAGGAAGAAATTATAAAGGATGGAAATATTAATGAAAAATTTTCTTAAAGGTTTAGATAAAAAAGTTTGGAATATTACTATTGAAAAACCACCTAACATATTAAATAGAAACGAAATGGTTTTAAATGCAAAATCTATGAATAGTTTATTTTGTGCGTTAGATCAAAATATTTCCAAACTCATTTATACTTTTCCTACTGCATACGAGATATGGAATTTTCTTTACATAACTTATGATTCTCCATCTACAGATATCAAACAATCACAAGAACCGGAGAATATGCAAGCCTGCATAAGTATTCAAGAAAGCTCCTTACCTGATGAATCTATAGAATGCACATCTAACATAATGGAAGATGAAAACTCATACATGGAAGAGGAATGCAATAATGATAAAAAGGGAACTTCATGTTCAAACCAGTCCTCATCCACAAGCGTTGTAAGGAAATCAAAATCCCTTATTGTTTGTAATTCAATTTCTATGCTACAATTGCTACATTCTACTAAACGTAAAATTAAGAAACTAAAAAGGGCTAATTCAAATTTACGTTTAGAAAATAAAAGGTTAAAGGCTAATGTAGAATCTAGTTATGATGTGGTTTCTCCATCTTGCTCTCTAATTGATATTTCAAAGCCTTGTTTTGATTGCAATAATATTAAAGAAAAATTCAAGGATTTTGAAAAAAGAACTTTTAATTTCAAAAGAGCATAATGAAAAATTAGTAAATAAAAATAATATTTTATTTAATAAACTAGAATCATTAAAACTATTTGTGGAAAAATTTACAAGTAATAAAAAATCTTTTATTTCTAGTTTATCTTCTAACATATGTGAGCCTTCTACTAGTATTATAAAATCTATTAAACATACACCTAGTAAAATGTTTAATCATAAAAACTTAATGAACTCTAACCCTCATTACATATCTCCCAAATTAAATTCAAATGTACACAAATTTCCTATGAAAAATAATTTCAAAAGTCATTATTACTCAAAGCCTAATTTTAATGAATATGGAAATTTGATACATAATATTAAATCAAAATATGAATGGAGACCCAAAATAAAAAATAAAACATTAACTCCACTTGAAAGGATTTATTCATTTTTGTCTCCCAAAAAATTATCAAGCTATATCTGGGTACCCAAAGGAACCGATACACTTGGTTCCCTTTGGATACCCAAGTCCCGCATCTACTAGTATTATTCATTTGCATGAAGTAGAAATAAATCAAAAAGAATTACAAAATACTCTACTTCATGATATGCCTTATGTTCCTTTTTTCTCTTTTTTAACCCATCAAGTCATGGTCATCTAATATAATATTAGAAATTTGACTTTGTCCCCTAAAACCTAAATGAAGTTTACAAATTAATGTAAATCAAAAGTAAAAGTCAGGTTTTCATTTATAAATGACCAATCTATTACTATTAAAATCATTGCCTATAAATATCATATAATATTCAGATAAATTGAACTATAAATTTGCTATAAGATATTTTAATTAAATCAAGTTATTAGGTTATTAAGCACTTTAGCCTTCATCAACAAATTTGGAGAATTAACATGTAACAACGTGTGGACATCGTCTCAAAAACTCTTTAAAACACATGAATCATAATTTGGGTTTTGACCTCATGAGTTAAAATTTAACTTCTGCATTTTTTTTCATTTTCTTCAAAAAATTTCACTATATTATATAGGTCTTATATTGCTCAGTCATAATTACGTGAAATCAGAAATTAAATCGAAGAAAATTTGGGCCAAATACTCGCAATAAGCACTCTCTATGAGCTAACGCAGGCGCTAAGACCTACCGCCGGCGCTAGCTCGAGTGTCTGATTTTCTGTAATTCTAAAATTCTGAAAAATCACTAAAAATATATTATTTTATATGTACTACTCATTTTTGCATCTATGCCTATAATTGATTTTTGAAAAATTAAAATACAAAGTTACAAAAGCCAAATTACAAAAAATATTTTTCTTAATTCCTTTCTTTGGTTATTTGTTTGATTTCTATTTCTATATGTAAAAATCAAATACAAAAATATAAAACAAAAACAAGTATCAAAAATTATCTTTTGAAATTAACTTTTCTATTTACATGTATCTTGCGTAAGGGAGATTTGGGCTATCATCCCATCACATCTCCTAGTACCGGGCAAACCCCTCACAAGGTAGACCTCGAGAAGTCCAAGATCAATTTTAAGAGCTCAAACTTTAAATCAAAATTTTTTAAAAATATCAAAAGTACTATATGGACTTTATTGTGAAAATCAAGCAGGATTTAACCTATTATTTAGAACTTCTATAATGTTGCAATTCATCGGTTTAAACTACTTTGAACATTGTGTTTATCATGCTTTGATATATCTACTCATATGTGCACCAATTATAATAAAAAGGTTGTGTAGAACCAAGCTTAGCATGCCTCTAAGTATGAGTAAATGTTTTATGATTGATAATGATATTTATTCACACACTTATTTTGGCAAAAGTCTGCATGTGTTTTTAATCAAAGAATGCTTGCTTTTGTATTGTAATTGTACAACGAATTAAATTTGCACAAGTATCTTACCTATGTTGGAACATGGTTTTCCGCATCCCTTTGATTTGAGAATAACAAATCCTACTTGAATTTGATCTTGTTTGCCATTGTGTTTTTACCATGCAGGTTTGGATAGATATGACACCAGGTGCTGCAACAATGGTCTGGCACTAACAACAAGCTGAAGGATTGAAATCTGTCTAACGCCAGGCGTTAAGCTTAACGCTGGGCATTAGCGCTCGATGAAATGAAATGGCATTCGACTAAATGAGAAGCCGTTCGATGAAATCAGATGTCATTCGATGAAATGATGTTCAACAAAATGTGATACCGTTCAATGAAATCCGTTCGACGAAATGGAGAGGAAGGAACTCAACGCCAGGCATTAGGTCTTAACGCCGGGCGCTATCCGGTCGAGGAATTTGGCAAGGAGAAAGCAGCCGTGATTGCAGGATGAACTTTAGGAATGATTTTCTCAACGCCCCGCGTTAGCCTTAACGCCGGCGTTAGTATTGCCTAAAATAAAACATTTCCTAAAGTGCAGAATCTCCTTCCTCTTCTGAAGATCTGAGCCATCAATATGTTGTTATACATGGTTAACGCCCGACGTTAGCACTTAACAGCGGCGTTAGCTCAAATTCTATAAATTGGATGATTTCGATGTCTCCGACTACTGATCAACAAGAGCCCTTCTCCAGCACTTCAGAAACTCAGTCAAGTCCGTATTTTCAGACCATCATCTCCCACACATATTCGAGCAAAGAATTCAAGGAGGACCGGATCAACGCTTACACAACTCGAAGAACGCACGCTTCGACTTCAAGAATATTCAGTGTGCCTTCGCCATCTCCAGAATTCTTCTAGGGAGTTTTTACTTGAATTTAATATTTGTTTGTAACTACTTTTATTGTAATCGGTTTATAAATTTGCCTTGTGTTGGCGACTAGGTCTAGGTATGACTTAGGGAGAAATTCGCCTCGTGTTGGCGACTGGGTCTAGGGAGTAGATCTAGGGGGTGCTCGAGGCCATTCTGGTGATAGATTGGCTAGAGCGGCTTGAGGCCGTATCTGGGGAGAGATCGGCTAAAGCCAACCGATTTGTGGGGATATGAGTCGGTATAGAAAACAAAAGGAGTTTTCATATGTCACCTCGATTTCTAGCGTCATAGAAATCAAATTTTGTAATCAAGTTTATTAATGATAATCATGTATTTTTCTATTTAATAAAATTGATTTGCTACTCTTTGTTTTATATTCACTCTTTTTTAAATAAAATATCAAAAGTTTTCTATTAAAGTTTTTAAAACCCTTATCCCCCCCCCCCCCCATCTAAGGGCGCAAGTGGTATCAGAGGTAGGTTATTCCAAAAACGGTCTAACAACCGGGAATAATGGCATCTCGTGATCTCACTTTTTATGAGGGGCAAGGAATAAGTAGACCTCCACTTTTCACTGAAACTGACTACAACTATTGGAGAACACGAATGCGTTGTTTTCTAATTAATTTAGATCTAGATGTCTGGGCGAGTATTGAAACACCATATACGAATCCAACGTATATTGTTGGAGAAGTTACCATGGAAAAACCTAGAGATAGGTAGGATGATGGGGATAAAAATAAATGTAAAAATAATGCGAAAGCTATGAATGCCTTATTTTGTGCATTAGACAGGACTGAATTTAATAGAGTTTGTGCCTCTGAATCTGCTTATGACATTTGGAATTTGCTTGAAATAACTCATGAAGGTACCTTGCAGGTCAAAGACTCTAAGTTATTCCAACTGGAATCAGAATTTGAAAGATTCAGCATGGATCCAAATGAGGACGTCGACTCAATGTATACTCGCTTCACCAAGATTGTCAATTCTTCAAAGAATCTTGGAAAAACTTTCTCAAACGGTGACTTGGTGCTAAAGATCCTTCGGTCTCTTCCTCCAAAGTTCAATCCAAAGGTGACTGCAATCTCTGAATCGCATGATCTAAGGCGGCTCCAGATTGAGAGCCTCATTAGGAACCTCATAACCCATGAGGTCGAACTCAACATTCAAGATGAAGAATACAATAAGGAGCCAAAGAAGAAAGCCTTGGCACTAAAGTCAAGAAAAGAGGATGACGATGAGGAAGATGACGAGGAGAGTCTCTTTGTGAAAAACTTCACAAAGTTCATGAAGAATCCAGAGAGAAGAAATACATTCTGTAAGTACTTTCGAAAAGGAGCATCTTCCAAAAAGGAGAAAAAGAAAAAAATCAAGCGACGAAGATGAAGAGCGACCTCCTCCTGAGTGCTTCCACTGCAGGAAGACCAGGCATATAAGAAGCCAATGTCCAAAATACCTGAAGGAACAAAAAGAAAAGCGGCATAAAGGAAAGGAGAAGAAGAAGGTCTTGAAGGCGACAACATGGGATGATTCCTCATCAGATGCTCAAGCAAGTCAAGTTCAAGTGAGGATGGTGAGGCAAACTTGTGCCTCATGGGGAAGCACTAAGAATCTACTGATGACGAGTGCAGTGTCCAATGCGACACCGAGGTAATCCCCTCTACTTATGATGATCTTTATGTTGAATATTTAAAAACGTGCAAATCATTTGGAAGAAACTTAAAAGATCTTGATCTTCTAAAAACAGAAAATAAATTCCTTTTAAAACAAAATCAAAAATTAAATAACGAACTAAATACATTGGATAAAGTATTGGTGTCTTACCAAAAGAATGACAACCATTTGGCAAAGGCAAACGAACTTGAATGCAATCTTTCTAAGGCTCTCTCGAATATCGAATCACTCATAAAAGAAAAGGGAGACTTAGAAAGAAGGTTGAAATTATCTCTTTCTCAAATTGAAAATGAAAAGAAAAATTTCGCAAAGAGATGTGGAAATTTAGTAAGCGAAAACTTTGCCTTAAAAGCACAAATAAATGATCTTAATATGGAAATAAAAAAAATTGGGGTTGGCCAAAAATCACTGGACATGATTTTGGGAATGCAGTGCCATGGCTCTGCAAATTTTGGGCTGGGTTATGTTTCGGAAGCCTAACGCCCAGCATTGACTACTAACGCTGGCGTTAGCTCTGCTTCCAGAAATCAAAACTCTTTTCTTAAAAATAATACCTTCACTCCCTCTAACTCTGCATCCACCAGCAAGGTTCAACAACATTCTCTGAAAAAGGTCTCAACCCCTTTTGTTGCGTGTGCCAATTGTTTATTTTTTGGCCACACCACGGATTCTTGCAGGAAGAAGGGAATGAGTACTATAAAGCAAATCTGGGTACCTAAGGTCTCCACTTATGTTATGGGAGGAACCTCATGGGTATCTAGATCTTCACTGACATTTTCCTCTTAGGTATGTTGGTAGGCTAAGGACAAAGAAGACATGTGGTACTTGGACTCAGGTTGCTCCAAGCACATGACGGGCGATAAAACAAAGTTCCTTAGCCTCACTAAGAAGAAAGGAGGAACCGTGACATTTGGTGATAATGGAAAAGGAAGAATACTGGCACCGGTACAGTGGGTAACGACTCTTTCTCTCTTACTAATGTCTTGTTTGTAGAAGGCTTAAAACAAAACTTAATCTCTATTAGTCAATTATGCGATAAAGGCCTTAATGTGTTATTTGAGTCTTCTACTAATTTGTGCAAAATCATTGATCCTAAGTCTAATAATATAGTACTCACGGCACCAAGAATTCATAATGTTTATTTAATTGCGTTTCATGATCTATCACGTGCATCTCTTAAATGTCTTATATCTAAAAATGAAGAACTTGAATTATGGCATAGGCGTCTTGGTCACTCTAGCACCAAGTTGATTTTAAAATTATCGAAAAATAAAATTATTAGAGGATTGCCAATCCTAAATGGAAACCTTTCTTCCTTATGCTTGCCATGCCAAAAAGGAAAATTTTCAAAAACATCGTTTAAAAGTAAAATTGAAGTATCCACCGCAAAACCATTGCAACTAATTTACATGGACCTTTTTGGGCCAATTAGCACTTGTAGCCTTGGTAGTAAATAGTATACTTTTGTATTAATTGGCGATTTTTCAAGATTCACATGGACTTTATTTCTTACCTCCAAATCCGATGCATTTTCTAAATTTTCAAAACTTTGCAATCGCATTCAAAACGAATTAGACTTAAAAATTAAATGCATAAGGTCGGATCATGGAGGGGAATTTATAAATGATAGTTTCACCACTTTTTGCAATAATTTAGGCATTAAACATGAATTTTCCGCTCCACGTAACCCCCAAATAAGTGGTGTGGTGGAGAGGAAAAATAGAACCCTTCAGGAACTCGCACGCACTATGTTATCCGAGTATGGGTTACCCAGATCTTTTTGGGCTAAAGCGTTAAATACATCATGCTATGTTATAAATCGTATCATGCTTCGCCCTATTTTGAAATTAACTCCATATGAATTATATTACCAAAAGAAACCTAATGTATCTTACTTTCATATTTTTGGATGTAAATATTTTATCTTAAATACAAAAGATGCATTAGCTAAATTTGATGAAAAATACGATGAAGAAATCTTTCTTGGCTACTCTTCTACTAGCAAGGCATATATGATATATAATAAAAGGTCTAAAAAGGTTGAAGAGTCTATTCATGTGAAGTTTGATGAACTTGTGCCTTGTGTAGATGCTAACAGTGCAGGAAAGGAAGATGAACCCCTCTCACCTTTGGTGCTTGATGATGATGAACCACTTGGAGAGGACAAATTTGGAGATTCAGTGCAAGAAGAAGTTGTGCCTCCAAGCGTGCTTAGATTCACAAGAGATCATCCAAGGGAGCTTGTCATTGGAGAACCATCAAGAGGGGTAACGACACGTTCTTCCCTTAATGAATCTTTTTCTAACATATGCTTCGTTTCTGAAATTGAACCCAAAAATGTTTCTACCGCTTTAAATGATGAGTTTTGGTTTATTGCTATGAATGAAGAATTAAATCAATTTGAACGCAATAGTGTTTGGAAGCTTGTTGAAAGACCATCTAATCACCCAGTCATAGGTGTAAAATGGATATTTAAAAATAAATTAGATGGAGATTCTAGAATCACTAGGAACAAAGCTATATTAGTAGCACAAGGTTATTCTCAAATTGAGGGGTGGACTTTGATGAAACATTTGCACCCGTAGCTCGGCTTGAATCAATTAGATTTTTCTAGCATTTGCAAGTTATAAAAGATTTAAATTATTTCAAATGGATGTAAAAAGTGCTTTCTTAAACGGGAAAATTAAAGAAGAAGTTTATGTAGAACAACCCCCAGTTTTATTGATAAAAAATTTCCAAATCACATTTATAGATTAGAAAAGGCGATTTATGGTCTAAAACAAGCGCCTCGTGCATGGTATGAACGACTAACATCTTTATTATTAAAGCACGGTTATAAAATGGGTAGTGCCAACAACACACTCTTCATTAAGCATACTGATAATGAAATAATTTTTGTACAAATATATGTTGACGATATTATTTTTGGAGCCACTAATGAAGAGTAGTTGTGTAATGAAGTAGTACTAGTAATGTAAAATGAATTTGAGATGAGTCTAATTGGTGAATTAACTTATTTTCTAGGCTTTCAAATAACTCAAAGAAATGATGGAATCTTCATATGTCAATCTAAATACGTACATGATATGCTAAAATGATTTGGATTGAAAACTTAAAACAAGCTAGTACTCCAATGAGCGCGTCACTAAAGTTAGGAAAAGACGAAACCGGAATTTCCATTGATCAAACTTTGTATAGAGGAATGATTGGATCCTTATTGTACCTTAGTGCATCTAGGCCCGAGAATATGTTTGTCGTATGCCTATGCGCTAGATTCCAAGCAAACCCAAAAGAATCTTATTTAAAAGTGGTAAAACAAATTTTTTAATATCTAATTGGCACATCTAAATTAGGTCTTTGGTATCCACATAATGACTCTTTTATATTACATGGATATTCTGATTCTGATTATACGGGTTGTTCTTTAGATAGGAAAAGTACTACTGGTACATGTCATTTCTTAGGTCCTTCTCTAGTTGCATGGTCAAGTAGGAAACAAAACTCTGTTGCACTCTCCACAACCGAGGCAGAATATATTGCACTAGGAAGTTGTTGTGCCCAAGCATTATGGATGACTCAAACCTTAGAAGACTTTGGAGTTCATCTAACTAATATTGAACTAATGTGTGACAACAAGATTGCCATTGATTTAACCAACAACCTCGTTCATCACTCAAGATCCAAACACATAGACGTTAGACATCATTTCATTAGGGATCATATAAAAAAGGAACATGTTCATGTAAACTTTATTGGAACTGATTCACAACTTGCGGACATATTTACCAAACCTTTACCGGATTCCCGCTTTGCCCTACTTAGACTAGAATTAGGAGTCTTAGATATAACAAATTGATAATCACAACATGCTATGTCTCCTTCCAAATAAAAAAATTATTTATATATATTTTTAAGAAGATACAAATTATCTTAAAACCACCAAAATATGCTTAATTTAGCCTTCTAACCATTTCCAACTTCTCTGAAATTTCTACCCTAAGAAGGTCTATATATATACTATCTATGCCAAAAGAAATTTTTTCAAAAATTCTCAAAAATCGAGAACTGTTCCGGCATTAACTAGTTAACGCCAGGCGTTAGCCTTTTCTCCATATGAACATTCTGCGTTCACTAGTATCTTTCTGGTATTTTTCTAATGATTTTTCTCAGTTTATTGCGTCTGATTTCAAATTATTTTGTTATTAATTTTGTTGTTTTTCCCTCCAAAATACAAAAAAAAAAATCAAATAATTCAAAATGATCAAAAATATGTTTTTGTTATTTGTTTTGCTTTAACTCCTTACAAAATTATGGTTTGACTATAAAACTTCACAAGAGCAAACATCTTAGTTATTTTTGTTTCAAAAGGTCAAAATTGTTTTTGGCATACACTTAAAGATTGCCTTCAATGTCTAATTTTAATTTCAATTTTCCTAAACATTGTTTTATCTTCATGCCTTGACCTTAATCTGATTATGTGCAATGAAATAGTCTATAGATAATTGTGTATGATTGCCTAGCATGCCTCTAAGCATGAATAATGTTTTATGATAATTAATGATTCATACACTCACTATTTTTGGTAATCTACATGTGTTCATAATCTTAGTCTTGCATGATTGTGTAGTGTAATAGTTTTAACATCTTTAGTTGTATGTCTAAATTACCTACACCATCTTTTAAAAATAAATTTCTTGCACACATAGAAGTGTTACTCCAAAATTATAAATGTTTGCAACAACAAGTGAATTCGGAGACCTTTTGGCCCTTAACAAAAATATGAAATAACAAGCCAAAGATAACTCCACCAAGCACTACTCACCCTCCTGATAAGTCTTAATGAGCATTGTGAGGTTGAGCACCTTGGCAAGAATTGTAAAGTATCTTGTGCAAACATATTCCTTTTTATCACTTCTATTTGTACACCGGATCACTAAAAATAAAATTTTATAAAAAAAAAAGACTTATGTGATCCCCCAAGCAATACTCCACTCCCTGATAAGTCTTAATGATCATTGTGTGGGCTAAGCACCTTGGTAGTTGTACGTATGTTATGTTCTTTGAATTTTATTCTAGATATGATGTGTGAAAGTAATTATATGATTACAATCTTAATGTTGTTGTTACTATTTCACTATATATGTCATGTGTTTTGATTATTTCACTTGTATACTTTTATCAAAACACCTTATGCACACATCATTGATTCTCATAAAGCTTCTACTCATGAGAATTGGATCCTAATGCAAACATTACATAATTCTCTAAAAACTCAAGTAAAAGAACTAGATTGCAATGCATGATTCTTACAATGTTTTCTTTACTTGAAATACGAATTGGTTACATTTTAGTTATTATCTTTTTGAATATGTTAACTCATGCTTGCCTATTTGTTATGACAATTTTCAAAGTTCAAATGCTCAAATGTTGAAATGGTCAAACTAATCCAAAATATTAATCTTTTTAACCTTTTTTTCTTTCCGTATTCCATACTTGCCTACATTTTTTCATGCTTATTTTTTACTTGTACTTGTCACACGACATTGCATCTCACTTACACAAGTACTACAACTCTTAAAATTAATTTTAAAAGGCAAGTGACTATTTTCATTAATTAATGTTCTTTCACGCTTATCCAATATTGTTTCCGCTGTGCTACTCTCTCCCTTAGCTCGATCATAACTTACTTTATGTTTACACAAAACTCTTATTCCTCTCTTAGTTATGTCCCAACTTTTGTTGTCTTTATTCTAGTTTTGTTTCACTCCACCCTCTTTTGCTAATAACAAAGGGGAAGAATAAAATGCTAAATCATATTTGTTTGCCCGGAAAGCCCGCGACCTCCTCTTGCTGGTCAAATTTTTCGGTCTCAGCGGTCTCAGTTTCGGTGACCGTCCAGATCGCCAGTTGCCTCCTCAACCGGAATTTTCTACGTACCAAGCGGTCAGGGCAGTGTGAGATCGCCAGCTTAAGCGGTCTTATCATTTTCCTTATTTTTTGTTATTTGTACCCCATTTCCCTGCCCCGGCTCTCCTGTACCCCGGGCAGCCCGTAGTTTTCAGTTCTGCCCGATTGGGTAGCCCCCTCGTCTATAAATAGAGGGGTAGGGGTACCAGAAAAGGGACCTTTGCTCCGAGGCTCCATCTTACAACCTGTGTAAGCGGTCTCATTTCTTCGTGATCGCCATTTCGTGATCGATTTCCTTTTGTTCCAGCATCTTCTGTCTTAGTAACCTGCACTTCGCAGTTTTCTCCCATCCCCTCTTTGTGTGAATTTTGGAGGTACCATTTTTGGCACCAACAGAACGAACACGCGACCTTCAGATTCGAAGTGTCAGGTGAAATCCATAGACTTTCAAGATGGCTAATCGCCGTAGAGGTCGTCCCCTGCGATCTCCCAGCGTTCCCGCTTCTGATCACAACCTATTAGAAGCGCTTGAGCGCCGCTTCGTGCTTCGTGTTGAACAAGCTCTCCGTGAGGCCGCCCGAGCTAGGCAGGACGCCGCCTCTGTTCAGCAGGAGATCGCGCGGTCACAGCAAGAGGCCGCTCGAGATCGGCAAGAAGTCGTCCGAACTCAGCAGGAGTCTGCGGAGCAGATTGAGGCTATGAACCAGGTTCTAGCCGCGATCTCCCAGAAGATCCTTCCTCAAACCTCTCAGGTCGCTACTCCTTACCGCATAGCAGGCGGTCACCCGAGCGATCACCGCGTCTTCCAGCCCGCAGCTCCTCAGCGATCTCAGCATGAGGAGTTCGCCGCCCGTCGTAATTCTTTTCGAGCCGCAGCCCAGGGGCCTCCAGCTCAGACCCTGAATTTTGAAGAAGGGTTTGCTTACCCTCAAGATCCTCCTGCACCTTTTCTTCCTCCTCCAGGACCTTCTGTTTTTGGGGAGCCTTCCCCCTTTACCGATGAGATTCGTCGGAATCCGATTCCTCATGGATTCAGAGAACCTCACCTTCCAGTGTATACAGGAGAAACCGACCCAATGTGTCATCTTCAAGACTTCGAGTCTGCTGTTGCACTCAGGACCATTTCAGATGGAGTAAGGTGCAAGCTGATGATCACCTCCTTTGATGGGTCGGCCATAGAATGGTTCTATAAGCTGCCTTGTCAATCTATCTCGAGCTTTGCTGCCCTGAGGCAAGAGCTCCTTCTAAGGTTTGCCACCGCGAATAAAAGGAAGAGTGGTCCTGCAACCCTCTTCAAGATTAAGCAAGGCGACAATGAAACTGCGGCGCATTTCGTTTACCGTTTTCAGAAAGAGATCTTGGAAGTCAGGGATATGGATCCCGAGCTCTATATGGTAGCTTTGATCAGTGGCCTGCAGGAGGGTCCTCTGAAGTTCAAAGTCACAACCAAGGAGCCTAGCTCCTATCAGGAGCTGATCAGCATTGCCAATCGCTACATAGAAGGGGAGATCAACAACCCCACCTATGTGAGCAATTTGACAAACAGGGCCACTCAGAAAGGCTCTGTGGGATTTTATCCGGCTCCGTCTTCCTCAAAGCCTCGACAAGAGCTCCCACCTCCAGCTCCGAGAGGTAAGAACTATCGCAATAACCACTTCAATTGAGGTAACCATTCTTTCCCACCTCAAGGTTCATTTCTTCAAACCCCTGCTACCCCTGCTCCGCAAGTCACCCCAGTCCACCAGATCCAGTACGCCCAACCTCCTCTTCTGGCCATTCCTTCGCTCTACAATGAAACCCAAGAGTCTTTTATAGACTTTGGTGTTTCTATGAGTGAAGTGCTCTAAATCCTTCAAAAGCAGCCCTTTTTCAAGAAGCCAGCTCGGCTAAACTCGGATCCAAAGACCAGAAATCCTACTCTCTACTGTGAGTACCATAGAGATAGGGGACATTTGACAGAGGATTGTAAAGCTCTCGGCCTGTTCTTAGAGAAGCTTCTGAAGGAGGGTAAGCTCCGAGATCTCATTCAGAAGAATGATTCTGCCAAAGCCTCAACCTCCAAGGCTAAGGAAGTAGCGGAAGTCCATTGGGCATGCGAAGAAGTGGACGATATTGGCCATCTCGGCAATATCGGCTTTCCCAATGAATGTGTGGATGCTGATGATGAAGGCGCCTTGGGCAATCTCTTCTGCATCCACGGAGGCGCAGGTCCGGAATCTTCAAGGAAGGCAAGTCTGAAGAGGGTTTATAAATCAGAGGTTGCTGCCACCTCTTCAGCCCCGGTCCAGGGAACGGTCACTTTCGGTGATGAAGACCTTCCTCAGACCGCGAATCCCTTTGACGACGCGGTTGTCATCAAAGCTGTAATTGAAAATTATACAGTAGAGAAGATTCTTTTAGACATGGGAAGCTCAGTCAACGTGCTCTTCAAACCTGCCTTCGAGGTGTTGAAGACAGGTAAACCCCTCCTTTCAACTGAAGGCCACCTTTATGGTTTTTCAGGAGAGAAGAAAGAAGTAGAAGGGCTCGTCACTCTTTCTGTGATTCTGGGAGGGATAGTGAAGCTGGTCAAATTTATAGTCGTTGATGCTCCCAGTAGCTACAACGCCATCTTTGGAAGACCCTTCTTGAATGCATATCAAGCCATTGTCTCCACCTATCATCAAGCGGTGAAGTTCGCCTTGAACGGCAAATAACACCGAATCAGGAGCGACCCAAGGAAAGCTAGGGAATGCTACGTAAAGACGGTCAACATGATCGTGTCCTCTTCTCCCCAAGAAGTCATGATGACTGAATCAATTGAAGTTCCTGAACAAATCCAAGCTGCAGAGGAAATTGAGGAGGGTGCAAGAGATGGAGTTCGCTTAGAACCTGCCCAAGCAACTCAAGAGGTTCGGATCAGCGAGGAAGATGAGAGCAAGAGCCTCTCCATCAACGCTGAATTATCTGAAGCTGACAAGAGTCAGCTCATCTCTTGCCTTCTGCAAAATCTAGATATTTTCGCTTGGTCGGCAGATGACATGCCTGGAGTGGATCCGAATGTTGCTTGCCACCATCTCAATATTGACCCAAACTTCATCCCGATCCAGCAGAAGAAGAGGTCTATTGCAACTACTCTAGCACAGCCCATCCGTGAAGAGGTAGGGAAGCTCCTGAAGGCAAAGTTCATCCAACCAATCCAATACCCAGAATGGGTGTCAAACGTTGTAATGGTAAAGAAGTCAGGTGGGAAGTGGAGGATGTGTGTCGACTTTACTAAACTCAATAAAGCCTGCCCCAAGGATTGCTACCCCTTGCCTCGAATAGATTCTTTAGTAGATTCTGCGGTAGGTTATTCTTTTATGAGGTTTTTAGATGCTTTTTCAGGTTACCATCAAATCAGAATGCATAAACCAGATATACCTCATACTTCATTTATCACAAATGATGGTTGCTTCTGTAATCTCGTAATGCCTTTTGGGCTAAAGAATGCTGGAGCAACCTATCAGAAAATGATGGATACAGTTTTCAGGAGTCAAAAAGGAAGAAACCTTGAGGTATACGTTGATGACCTCTTGGTAAAAAGCAAATTATTCTCTTCTCATCTTAGAGACCTCTCGGAAACTTGTGCAACCCTTCAAACTTTTAATATGAGGTTGAATCCATTGAAGTGTGTTTTCGGGGCAAGTAAAGGAAAATTCCTGGGTCACCTCCTTACTCCAGAAGGGCTGGAACCCAATCCTGACAAAGTAAAAGCTATTTTGGAAATGCCACCTCCCAAGTCCCCAAAAGAAATTCAGCAGCTGGGAGGGAGGATGGCAGGCTTAAGTCGCTTTATCTCCCGGTCAGGGGATAAGAGTGCACCCTTCTTTAAAACCCTCCGGGGAGGGAGTAAGTTTGAGTGGACAAAGGAATGTGATGATGCTTTCACTCAGCTTAAAAAGCAATTGACATCAACCCCTTTGCTCCAAAGCCCGCGAGAGGGAGAAAATCTATTTCTGTATATGGGAGTCGGAGCCGGTGCCATAAGCTCTGTTTTGGTCCGAGAGGAGAAAAAGAAGCAATTCCCAGTCTATTACGTGAGTCGAATCCTGAAAAATGCAGAGACTCGTCATCCTATTCTCGAAAAGTTGGCCTTAATGCTTATAACTTCGGCAAGAAGATTAAGACCATATTTTCAAGCACATTCGATTATAGTCGTTACCGATCTTCCATTAAAGAGTGTCTTGGAGAAGCCAGAGCATTCAGGCAGGTTGGCAAAGTGGGCAATAGAGCTCAGTGAGTTTGACGTATCTTATGTTCCAAGGGTGGCGATCAAAGCTCAAGTTTTAGCAGATTTCATAGTGGATGCTAAAGAAGTTGAGTCGCAGAAGGGGGTCGGAGTGCCCCTTGCCTGGAAAATCTTCGTAGATGGAGCCTCAGGAAAAAATTCTTCCGGGGCGGGAGTTGTCTTAATCAACCCAAATGGAGTAAGGCTGGATCAAGCGCTGAAGTTCTATTTTCAAGTAACAAACAATCAGGCGGAATATGAGGCTTTGCTAGCAGGTCTTAAGTTTGCTAGAGAGATGGGGATTGACGATGTCAAAATCTTCACAGATTCTTTGGTGATGGCTTCTCAAGTAAACGGAACTTTCGAAACTAGAGATAGTATTCTAAAGCGGCATCTAATTCTGGTAAAAATCGAGGTAGGGAAGATCAAAAGCTTTACCATCGACCATATTCCAAGGGGTGAGAACGTGGAAGCAGATGAGTTGGCAAAATTTGGACTTCTCTCGGGGGGAACAACTTCGGAATTGTTTCGCCCAGCAATTGAAGAAGGAGAGGTCATGGAGATTGATCAGCGTCCATCTTGGATGGATCCATTTGTTCTATATCTTTCAACTGGAGAGCTCCATTCATCAATAAAGGATAGGAAAAGGTTTAAACGAAAAGCGGCTAACTATTATCTTGTTGCAGAAGTGCTTTATAGAAGAACTTTCCTTTCACCATTAGCACGGTGTGTTTCGGAGGAGGAGATTCCAGCGGTCATTCAGGAGGTCCATTCTGGAGAATGTGGAAGTCACTCTGGAGCTAGAACTTTAGAGAAAAGAATTCTGAGGCAAGGCTATTTTTGGCCTCAAATGAGGAAAGATGCGGAAAAATTTGCTAAGAAATGTGTAAAATGCCAGAAGTTTGCTCCTCTCCAAAATCAACCGGCTCAACAACTCAAGTCGATAGCAACTCCATGGCCGTTTGTAGTTTGGGGAATGGATTTGATTGGGCCTTTCCCTATGGCAAGTGGGCAACGTCGATATATTATAGTCATGATTGACTATTTCAGCAAATGAATAGAGGCAAAAGCATTGGCCAAAATTACGACTCAAGCCGTGAAAAATTTTATTTGGGGAGAGATAGTATGTCGGCACAGAATCCCAATGGCAATCATCACGGATAACGGTTCTCAGTTCAACAATTCAACTCTTATTAATTTCTGTAAGCAAATTGGCGTTGATCTACGTTTCGCTTTTGTGCATCATCCAAGAAGCAATGGGCAGGTAGAGGCCGCCAACAAACTCATCATAAATCTCTTGAAAAATAAGGTAGAAAATGTCAGGGGCAACTGGGCAGAACAACTACCTTCCGTCTTATGGGCCTTGAGGACAACTCCAAGTTCTGCTACTGGAGAGACTCCATTCAAATTATCACACGGTTCTGAAGCCCTTATTCCGGTGGAATTCGAAGTAAAAAGCCCAAGAGTATTATTGGCGCAACAGAATCAAATTGACTGGATGGAAGGAAATGATGAGGAGCAAAAATGCAGCCTTGATTTAATTGAGGAGTTGAGAGATACGGCAATCATCAGGAAAGAAGAGGTGAAGAGAAGAATGGCGAGGCTATTCAATAAAAATGTAAGAACCAAAGAGTTCGCTGTTGGGGATCTAGTCCTGAAGAAAATAGATACAGCAGCAAGAGCTGGTTCAGTTGGAAAGCTTAACCCAAACTGGGCGGGGCCGTTTGTGGTGAAGAGCGTGCTTAAAAATGGTGTTTACCATCTCCAAACTTATGAAGGAAAAGAATTGTCTCATTCATGGAGCGGAGATGATCTCAAACTCTTCTTTTCTTAAATGTTCGTATCCGATTCACTCATTCTTTTTCTCACTTTTCTTCTCTCAAACATCACGCAGGTATTATCAAAGCATTCGCAATACGAGTGATGGGTGGCAAGTTTTAAGAATAAGTTATTTTTTGAAAAGCCAAAAACCTGTCAAGTGAGACATCGACGGATCCTACTATCTTCCCCCTCGACTTGTTAGCTCGACTTGTAATTCTGCCGGGACCACAGATGTCGGGGAGATTTCGAATCTGTGTAGTAGTAGCTCGCCAAGCTCGAGCAGTGGAAGTTTAGGATACCGGGTCCTTGCTAACATCTGGCACACCTCAGCATTTCAAGGGGGTCTAGGTGGCTGGCTCAGCTCTGTCATGCATTAGGAAGGACTTTGTTACGATCTTAATGATCTTTTAGGGAAAGCAATGTCGGTATAGCCTCCGCGGCATGACCACACCTGCCCTACCGATCATTTTGGTATGTAACTCTCGAATACTCGTTGAAGCATGGTTAGGTAAGGGGCGGTCAGAAACATCCATGACCGTCGCTTGAACCTTAGATTGGCATGTTTGCAGTAAACTCGGTAATCCTTTTAAAAAGGCAATGTCGGTATAGCCTCCGCGGCATGACCACACCATCTTTTTGGATCATTTTTGAGATCCATTTTTCCCATCTTCTTACTATAAAAAAATCCTCCTCATCCCTTTGTACTGGGATCGGGCGGTCAGCAATTTATGAGACCGCATGTTCTTCTTTCCTACTCTCTCCAAAGAGCGATTTGAGTCATTTACGATCGCCGGATATAACTTTTTCAGGATAATTGAGGTCGCTGTTCAGAAATCTCTTATGCCAGCTTGATAGATGTCGGCCCGGTCTCGGTAAATTTGAGATTCCAATATTTCCTGTTATTCAAAGCAACAGGGAATAATCATGGTTTTCTATTCCTCACCAAGTAGAAGTTGGGTTTTTTCTTCAAAATGGCGGTCTGAATATAATGTGATCACTGAACTGGAAGTTCATGAGGAATTATTTTCCTTTTCAAGTAATGATCTTGGCTATCAAGGGATCATCAAACGGGCTTCCTGAAAATTATTTGGGAGCCGATCATCCAAAGTATGATGAGTTCGAATCGTCTTCAAGCTATAATATCCTTATATGGCGACCTGCGTAATATGAGACCGCGTAACTGTTGTGGATAAGTTGGTTACTTTCTGATCACAGTTGAGTTGCTGATTTTCTTTTAGCGATCTGATTATCTCGAGATCGCAAAGTAGTCTTGTTTATGTATAGTTTCAGTTTTTCTTTCCTTCAAAGTCTTTAGTGTCTTTTCCAAGAGATCGCCACCTGAAGTTCTTTAATGTTGAAAGAAAATTGTGGTAAATCTAAGGCATTGAGATCGAATGCCGATCTTAACTCAGAAGAACAAATAAGCATATGCATCAAAAACAAGTTCACTCACTCAGATAAAATCTAACAGAAATCCAATTTTTATATATATTTTGAAATGTTCACTACAATGAGACCGCTCGGTCTCCAAAAAGGAAAAAGGAAAAAATTATTACAATTCATTCTCTCTTTGATCTCTTAGAAGACCGCTCGCTCGAAGAGGAAGTATCAGTCTCTGCAGAAGATTCTTCTAGACTATTCCCTAGAATTCTAGATCTAGAGCTTGAGCTTGAACTGGAATCCAGACCCAGGGTATAGCGGCTTCCACTTTCTTCGTCTTCGATCACGACATCTTCATCTTGACCTGCGGTCTCATCAGCAATATCTGCGGTTTCTTCAGCAGTCGAAGATTGCTCTTCAATCCTCTGCGCCGCGTCAGGAAAGAGATCGGCAAACATAATGTCTTTATACTCTTCAGTAAATCCACCTCGACCTCGAACTTCGTCCAGCACCTAGTCGGCGGTCTCTTTTATGTGATGCATCATAGCCCTCTGAAAAGCTGGATTCTCAGGGTCATAGGCTGCTTTTTCAAATTTCTGCCAAAGAAATATATGTTAGACCGCGCGATCGTAAGTAACGCGTTCATAAGATGTAAGTAAAATTCTCACTTTTCTTTCTTCTTGCAAGGCAGTTATTTCGTCTAGAGCGCTGCGAAGAGACCGCCCCATATGGTGGTTTAAGATTGTGCTTCTGGCGGTCACTTGAGCACAGAGGTCGGGGAGCGCATCGGTCTCAATATTAAATATTTCATTTGTATTCTTTCGCCCATACAAAGCTGAGGTGACCGCGTATGCGTGACGGGTCACTTTCCCGCTCCATAGGGGAAGATCAGTGGACACCTTCACAGATCTTCCTTTGACCGCCCATTTGAGGAGGGGTTTTCCCTTGATATCCTTCATTCTTCTTTTAAAACCGATCAAGGGAAAATCTCGCTCGACGGTCTCAGAGGTAGTGCCGAACACGTCGGCCTCACGCTTCAGCCTCCTCTCCCTCTGAGTAAGAACTTCCGCTGCTGGGGAGATAGGGATCTTTTGCGGGGACCGCGAAGGTCGCTAAAAGTTGGGAAAAAGTTAGGAAAAACACAAAAAACATGAAAGGAAATTATTCGAGACCGCAAGAAAAACTTACTTTCAGCTGGGATGATCTCGGCGATCTCGGGCCAGATCGCTAGATAATGAACGAGATCGATCCTCTTGCCCGCCAAGAAAGTCAAAATTTTCAGCTTTTCATCTGAAACCGCCTTTATCTTCTTAAAGATGCTATCAGGTCGCGGAGAGGGTGAGCTCCTGAGACCGCCAAGGTCACCTTCAAAGACAAGAAATCTCTCTGTCCAGAAAGAGATCTTATTAGGAAGATTCAGGATTTTTATTCCATCTGCTGAAAAGTACATCAATCCTTTAAACTCTTCCTTCTTCCTGCCTTCCTTCAAAATCTTCGCGGTAAAGGTTGCGCGGAACAGATTCATTGTGAACTTCACCTTTTCCGATCTCAAGTAATTGATGAAGACATTGACCAGACCGATGGAGTTCGGAGCCAACTGGGCGAGCACGAAGCCGTAGTATTCCAAGATCTCTAGCCATTCCCAAGGGAGGGGAATCCTCAACCCTTTATCAAAGTGATCGATGGGGATGATAAACTTTTTCTGCTCCCCAAAGTTCAACCTTTCATGATCGACTGGCGGTCTAACAACTATCTGAGTCTGAATCATATACTTTTTTATGAAATTAATATATTCATCCTTTGATAGGCGACCTTGCTTGTGATCGGCGTTCAGGAAAATGTTAGCAGAAGAGGCACGAGCGGACACCATTTTGAGCGATCGCTGAGATCGGTGCTTTGGGCGCATTCAAGAGAGCATGAAATAAAAGTTATGAAGGCAGCTATTTATAGAAGTTGAAGGGTCATTTCGTAATCATTGCTTTTTACTGATCGCCCAGCAAAAATTCGCAGACCGCTCGACCTAAGCAAGGTTATATGAAAGCATTCTATGTTGATCGATCTCAATAAATAAAACACAACAGCAATAACAGGCAATCCAGGCACAAAGAGATCGAAATTATAAAAAATCAGGACCGCACAAAACATAGAATTAAAAAAGACCACAAGAAATAGATGGAACATTAACAACAATATTACAAAACATATTGTTTAAATCCGGAGACTGCTCGGTCTCAAATTAAATGTTCATCTCCTAGAAAGCCTGTTTCTCCCTACATGAGCTGCGACATCGTGCATATCGTTCACTGCAGCCATAACCGACACCAAGCTATGATTGGCGAGCATCGCAGATCAGTGAATTTTGGACATTTCCTTGTCCACCTGCTCCATAGGGATCAGCACAATTTCAGGCTGCGGTCTCGCCGCTGGTTGATCGCTGGAGGTGCCCGGTCTCATCAGCATCTTCGCGTGACCGCCCCTCAGCCTTTCATTCTCCGCAGACAGCGCCGCAGCCTTCCCCTTGTAGTACTCAGCCTCCTTTTCGGCCTTCTTAAGAGCTCGTGCGATCTCTGCAACCCTCAGATCGCATTCTTCTCTGATCCTCTTCTCGTTAGTACGTAGTTTCTCCTCAAGATCGCGGATCTGATCATTCTGAGTTCGCTCCCTCATCAGCATAGAGTGAACATCCTCGAACATTGGGGTAAGAATGTTGGTTAGCTGAGGGGAGATCGCAATGTGCTGAGGAAGTTCCCCTTCTTCGATCTCAGCATTATCATCACCTGAGGTCAAAAGAGAGAATTTTTTCAATCATTCACAAGCAATCAAATAAATTTTTTTTGATGAGCAGAAAGAATACTTGGAAAGAAGTTGAGACCGCAGTCACGTAAAGCTCTTTCGACATCTTTAGTGACCACGGGATCTGCGGTCAGTGAAAGGCGATCTGATCCCCTTAAACGCTCCAGATCCATTCTTTCCAAATCTCTTTTCTGCGACTTTTCTCCCTCCTTTCTTCTTCTTTTTAATTCTTCATTACTCAAGAGGATATCGTCGGTCTCAATAAAGACAATCTCACATTTTCTTTCTGGAGAAACAGGTCGAACCATAGGTAAAGGAAGGAACTCAACTGATTGAAGAATCTTTTAGCTCTTACCAGCTCGCAAAGCTGAGACCACCGCCGCGCGATCTGTTGCGGCTTTGCTCGAACGATCTTCCTGAAGAGAATCACTTGGGAGACCACTAGAAAGCGCAGCTTTCTCCTTAGCGATCTGTGACCTCTCCGCGATCTCCTCCTCAGTCTTTTTATTCTCCGCGGTCTGCAAGACCGCATCCTTTTTCCTCTCTTCCGCGATCAGGGCCGCCTTTTCCTCAGCGATCCTGGTCGCTTCTTTCCTCCTCTCCTCCTCAGCGATTAGAGCCGCCTTCGCCTCGGCGGCCCTGGCCGCTTCTTTCTTCCTTTCCTCCTCAGCGATTAGAGCCTCCTTCGCCTCGGCGGCCCTGACCGCTTCTTTCTTCCTTTCCTCCTCTGCGATTAGAGCCGCCTTCGCCTCGGCGGCCCTGACCGCCTCTTTCTTCCTTTGCTCCTCGGCGATCAGAGACGCTTTCTACTCAGCAATTCTGACCGCCTCCTTCTTCTTCTCCTCCTCGACGGTCTTAGCCGCTTCTTTTTTCTTTTCCTCTTTCTCCTTTTTCTCTCTTTTCTCCCGCTCCTCCCTGTCCTTCCTCTTCTTCTCATCATCTCTTTTCTTCTCTTCTCTTCTTTCTCTTTCTTTTCTTTCTCCTCTTTTTCTCTCTTCTCTTCTGCCTCCTCCTTCTTCCTCATCGCCTCTTCCATCTCTTTTCTCTTTTCCTCTTTTTCTTTGATTATTTTATCAGCGATCTCCTTCTCCCTATCCGCGGTCTTTTTATCAACGACGGCATTTCTGAGAGCTGAAGCCTCTAGGGGATCCAATACCTGCAACGATGAAAAAGATGAATTATTAGAAGAGACCTCATCAAGGTAGGCAATTAATCCAAAATCATCCTCTCTTGGTAAGGTTGAGACCGCGGGAAGGAAGGGGAGATCGCCCTTAGCATTCACCTTCTGAAACTCCGCGGAGTCTTCCAGGTCGACAGATCTAGGAAATGTGGTCGCCCCTATGGCGGTCACGTCTTTTTCTTCCTCATTTTTTCTGCTTCTCTTATAAGTCAAGCTAGATGGACTTGAATTTTTTCTTTTCCTGCCCTTTGCAGCGACCTCCTGTTCAGCGATCTTCTGCCTCAAGGCTTCGGCCTCGGTCCTCTTCTGACGCAGCCCAGCCAGAATGACCTCGGTAGAGGCGGTCTCAGGAAGTTTGGAAGTTGTTTGGTCCAGCGCCTCCAGAGATTTCTGACAATTAAAAGAAATGGAAAAGTCAGGTAATTTCCATACAAGGTCCGAAGAAGTGTTTGATGGTTCAGAAGCAACAGAGACCGGGACAACTGAACCCTCAGGAAGCTCAGTTTCTTTTAACGGAGATCGGGCGGTCCCCTTTGAAGCGCTCGCTTTCGTTAAAATCATTGGCGCCTTCTTTCCTTTCTTTGAGCTGATACTTTCCTTTTTCCTAGGAGAGTTCGCTTTCGATGGAAGAGCTTTTAAGAGATCGAGCATAGTCATCTTTGCAAGAAGATCGCACCTGCCTAATTATCAAAGACCGCTCAAGGATTGGAATTTCTCAATGTCTTGGAGGATGAAGTCCTTCCTTATATAACCCGAGATTACCGCTCGCAGGACTATCCCAGTCCTTCCTTATATATCCCGATCTTACCGCTCGCAGGACTATCCCAGTCCTTCCTTATATACCCCGAGCTTACCGCTCGCAGGACTATCCCAGACCTTCCTTATATATCCCGAGCTTATCGCTCGGAGGACTATCCCAGTCCTTCCTTATATACCGTTCCGGTTTGGGATGGAAGTTAACTTATCAAGTTCTCCTACTTAACTAATCTTGTCCATAATTTAGTTGATCATAGAAGCTTTGGGGTTAACCTTGGACTTCTGGAGGGTTACTCGGTGAGGGGCTCGCACCGGTACTAGGAAGTGTGACGGGCTGACACCCCGAACTTCCTCTTCCAAAAGCACTTAATCTTGTTGGTATCTACCCCATTCTACCTGATCCCCATTTTCCTCTCTAATTACATTAAATCTATAAGATGAGTTAAACTTGGCTCTTAGGAGTGGGGGAGTTCTTTTGAACTCCAACACCACCAATTGTGACCGGGTGCTGACTCTCCCGTCGTCACATTCTAAGCTCGAGTTCCCTTCTTCACCGAGGAACTGTACACATTCAATTAGCATTCTCAACCTTACTTGGACCCACACTTCCATTCTTTGTCATCCTTAATACAGGGTTTGCCTTAGATATTTTTCGACTTCGCCCTTGAGTATTTACCTTAAGATGGCTCACCCGGCTAAGGGTAGTTTTACTTCCATATAATCATTTAACACTGATGAGTTGTCTGTGGGTCCCTTGATGAGGTCCAACCTCCTTTTTATATCATTATAAATTCCTACACTAATAGCTTGCTAAACGCACCCCCAACCCTAATTTCCCACGATGCCCTTAGAGATGCTCTTCCAAATAATCTGAGCCTTCATCATAATCAAAGAGTTAATTGTTCCATGTGCGAAGGTCGGTGGTGGTCTAAATCATATAAATCAGTTTTACTATTTGCAGACCAAAATAAGATTGAGCTAGATTTGACTCCTATGGTGCAATCTTGATCAGATCATATCCAAATGAGTTCCAACTATTACCACAGGTTCGCAATGAGCAGTGATCTAACAATCTCAAATTCTAATTTCATAAATCCTCTAGGGAATCTTAAATCAAAGTTTCTGTTTAAAACAGAAGATGTGCAAATAGTGATTTATACATCGATTGTCAACTAATGATCTCCATAAATTTTGGGAAAATTACTATAGCACAATGTTGGTCTAAAAACACCAGATCTTAAGTCTCATATTAATCCAAGGAGTATTTACCATTATTTATCATTTATTACATTTGGTGTGCCAATAAGGGTTTACACTACAAGTGCTATGTTAAGACTTTAATAAATTATGGGAAAATTACTATAGCACAATATTGGTCTAAAAACCCCAGATCTTAAGTCTCACATTAATCCAAGGAGTATTTACCTTTATTTATCATTTATTACATTTGGTGTGCCAATAAGGGTTTACACTACAAGTGCTATGTTAAGAATTTAATAAATTCTGGGAAAATTACCATAGCACAATATTGGTCTAAAAACACCAGATCTTAAGCCTCATATTAATCCAAGGAGTATTTACCTTTATTTATCATTTATTACATTTGGTGTGCCAATAAGGGTTTACACTACAAGTGCTATGTTGAGACTTTAATAAATTTTGGGAAAATTACTATATCACAATATTGGTCTAAAAACACCATATCTTAAGTCTCATATTAATCCAAGGAGAATTTACATTTATTTATCATTTATTACATTTGGTGTGCCAATAAGGGTTTACACTACAAGTGCTAGGTTAAGACTTTAATAAATTCTGGGAAAATTACTATAGCACAATATTGGTCTAAAAACACCAGATATTAAGTCTCATATTAATCCAAGGAGTATTTACCTTTATTTATCATTTATTACATTTGGTGTGCCAATAAGGGTTTACACTACAAGTGCTATGTTAAGACTTTAATAAATTCTGGGAAAATTACTATAGCACAATATTGGTCTAAAAACACCAGATCTTAAGTCTCATATTAATCCAAGGAGTATTTACCTTTATTTATCATTTATTACATTTGGTGTGTCAATAAGGGTTTACACTACAAGTGATATGTTAAGACTTTAATAAATTCTGGGAAAATTACTATAGCACAATATTGGTCTAAAAACACCAGATCATAAGTCTCATATTAATCCAAGGAGTATTTACCTTTATTTATTATTTATTACATTTGGTGTGCCAATAAGGGGTTATATTACAAGTACTATATAGTGACCTCAATAAATTTTAGAAAAATTTGTAGAGCATAGGGATGTTCTAAAACTACTAAATCCTAAGTTCCATGTCATTCCTCCAGAGAATATTTACTCAAGCTTCCTATTTATATAAATGACCTAACCAACAAATCTTTTTCAGAGAAACACATGTGATGAAAAATTCTAAAATAAATTCCTAAACATGTCTTTTAAGTCAAAGACCCATTTCCCAGAGTTTGGGATTTATCCCTAAGGTTTTGATTCAAATTATTTCCTTAATTTAAAAGTGTGACAATTTTCATTTTATTAAAAACTTTAGGAAAATAACTTCCAAACATCATGAAACTTATGTCAATGATGTATATCCTCATGACATACAAAACCCCCAACGGTTCAGAGGCATGCAAGGTGATTTCCACCTTCAATTCCATCAAACACTTCAAAAGCCCAAAAAGACTATTAGCTCCTCAATTTTTCTCTTAAGATCCAAACTTCATTTTGAAGTTCAGAGAAATATACTCATGCACATGTAATCAAATTTTAACTAGTGTCCATACATGACCTAAAGAATCCCTCACCAAAATTTGGGACCAACTTGAGGTGTCTAGCTCCCTAAATCACATTAATTTGATAAATCAAATAATGGATAAAACCATAGAAAAATCTCTTCCTAAAAATCTGATTTTCCTACTGGACATGCCTCTATATACATCTCAACCATGCCCAAAATTTCAGGCCTTGGTGAAGTCCCTATCAATGGGAATTAATAAAGATGTGGCTGGTTCACTAATTGAACCAGTCTCACTAAATTTGACCCACAAGGGTCTACTGGTCACCTTTTTGGCTGATTTTAATTTCTATATAAAGTAGACTCAAATATCTACAAATCATATCTCTGGTCATTTTTCATTTTTCGGCATCTAAGGGCCTCAAAAAGTTAATCAAAGTTCTGTATAAAAAAACGTGACAACATTGATATCCATTTACATTATAATAAAACGGGCCTGCGAATATCAAACACGGGAGATCCAACGGCTATGGGTTGTCTTCCCCGTTGAGCCAACGGTTCAGATCCACCGCAATTGGGCGGTTTTGTGGGCTATTTTCTGGCGAATCCCGACGATTTTCGGCAAAACGCCTAAGCCACCACCACCAGTCGACATAGGGCTGTCGAGTGGTGGTGTCCGATTGGGCTGGGGTGGCCGGAGTAGGGCTCCGACACCTTTCGTTTTTGAGGCTAAGAACATGGAAAGAGTAAAGTGAAATCACAATTGCATGGCTCAAATCGACAGGGGGAGAGAAGAGATGCTTGCACAGGAGGAGGGGGAAAGGAACTTGCCTTTGATCGGGCTTGATCTTGAGGAAGAATGAGGAACACCATGGCCGAACTCGAGCTCGATCTTCCTGCTTGATCTTCCTCCTCAGAGCTGGTCTCCTCCCGAAAACATGGGGGTTATTCTCCTTTTTCGATTCTGAAGCTAATGGTGGGGATGAATAAGGATGAGGGGGTTTTGTTTGTTGGCTGCCATTTTCCGGCGACCTCCTCTATGTTGCCTCCGCCTCAGCCAGCCAACTACAGGCCTCCAACTCATCAGGAATTCACTCATGAGCTCGAATTGATGTCAGGGGAGAGAAGGTTTGGCTGCTTTTACATTGGGAAGGGGTGGTTGCCATTAGTGTGGCTGGCAAGGTGAAGTTAAGCTCTCTACTCCCCCCTCTCAACTGCTGCCATGTCAGCTCAAGCCTGCTGGAAAATTCCTGGGGAAGCTGAGAGCAATCCAGGAATTAGGGGGTGGTGGCCAAGTGGCCATCCCTCCATGGATTCTTCTTGAATTCCTCCTTGTCTTCTTCCTCCCTTTCTCCCACTTGTACAAGCCAATTAATCCCCTATATTTCGAAATTCAGATGGGCATGGGGGCTGATAAACATGTGGGCTCCCTTCTTGGGCTATGGAGTTGGGTTAAGCCCACTTAGCTTGGGTTTGGGGCTCACTTGACCCAATTAGGTTAAAATTGGGATTTTGGGTTTGGGGATTGATCCAATCTCACACCACTTAATGTGACTGAGTCACATTGCTCCGCTAGGCACTATGAACACATCCCAAGAGGAATTGAGTCCAGGTGGGGTCAAATGGGGCTTAATTGCACCAAATTGCCTATAGGGGCAATTTGGGCATTTTGGTGATCTTGCCCTAATCCTCCAAGATTGAATGTGCACTTTGGCTCATATAGGTCTCATTTAATCCCCTTAGTGTTTAGGGGTGATAAATTTGATCACACTAGGTCAATTGGAGATCAATTTGGGCTTTTAGCACATTTAAGTCAATTTGGGGCTTTTTAGAATTTGGCCCAATTTCCCCAAATTGATGGCCCTAGGATGGGTATTTTGGGTCCTTAGGTCCCCTAGGGAGGATGTCATATGGGGGTGGGTCCAATTTGATCAGTTGGAGTTCAATCGCCCTTATTTATGGAGGTTTGACCTAAGTGGCCTAAAGTTGACTTTTGGTCAATTTGACCAATTTGATTGGCTTCAAGGGTCCCTAGTGGTCTACTCACCTCCATGGATGGTCATGGGGATCATGGTGAGGTTAGGTTGGCTTTTTGGAGTCTGCTGGTCTCCCCTAAGCTAGGCCATCAAGATTTGCTATATGCACCCCAAAATGCATTCCTTCCTATCTTAATGAGTTCATGGGGCCTCTTTGGCCCACTTTGTGCACTTGATCCATCCTAGGGGATCTCCATGGCTATGTATGATGCTCAAGGTGCTTAAGCCTCTTTCAGTCCACTTTACACTAGGGTAGCCCATGGTGGCTGAGTGCACACCATGGGTTCTTCACTCCTTCCAACTGGTCATCCTAGTGCCCGGTGTCACTTATCCTATTTTTGCCATGACTTGTCATGACAAAAATTCTCTAGGGGCCTAGCAGTTTGGGGGATGTTACAAATCCCAATAAACGAAGAAACAATTTCGTCCCCGAAATTTAGGTAAGGTATGCGGGATGAGAAGTGAAAGAACTCTATAGTTAAGCGTGCTCGGACGGGAGCAATTCTGGGATGGGTGACCTCCTGGGAAGTCCACGTAGAGGCACTTAACTGGATCACTTCTCGTCAAAGGGAGGCTGCGGTCTCCAACAACCCGCCGTGGCCGAAGGGGCGCGGAGAGGGGTTGGGGTGGCATGGGTTGCGGCCCATGTGGGGGCCTGGGACGAATGGCAGCGCTGGTGCGCCAGGCTGTGGTCCAATTAATATTGGAAACGGTTAGGACTAGTTCACATCGCCTCATCCTCAATTTTCTCCCAAGTGCGCTTTTCGTTAAATCTTACTTAGTCCGTAACCAAGTTCTTCTTCCTGGGTGTCCCTAAATATTTATCAGTTTGATGAAGTTATATATAGTGGAGGGAGGACATAAGTTGAAGCAAAGTTGCATATTCACAAGGCGAGTGTAGGAATCCACCGAGTCTTATGATCCATAATATGTTGTCTGTACCCTTATTTGCTAGGTGTTTGCAATTAGAATTTAGACTTGTCATCCAAGGTCATGATATGCTTATGGCTTGGGCAACATTGGTTCTCCTAATCTTTCATGACATCGTCATTCTTTTAATACTTTATGTCATCGTTTAATATGCTTCTAAGATCCGAAACGACATTTAGTAAATGTAAACACATCATGGTCATTTACTAGATTAAAAGGATACTCTAGTAATAATCAAGCATAGTTCTGGTACCTAGATTCAAGTGAATCATCAATTCCAATGCTCATAAAGTTCATATATTGTAAATCCTCCAAAATTAACTCTTGAAGTGCACCCAATCGCATTAACGTCCTGAAGCCTCACTCCTGATTTTTATCCCAAATCATGTGTTATTAACTGTCAGATCTATAGTCTTCATTTTTGTTAAACGCAAAACAAGCTCAAATCTTGCACGAGACCTATCACCTATGAATCAACTATCGTAAATATGTCGTGAGTTGATCTCTAAATCATTCCCCAAGTCTTGTATGCGACAATTTACAAATTTCAACTCTTCATAATGTCATAATTAATTTTAGCCTCATTCTTATTTCCTTCATAACTGTGGGGGGTCCCCAATTCGTACACCAAGTATCGGTTATCATGGGCCAATAGGTTTAACATAATTTTCAAAGACTAATCATGATCCAAGACAGTATTCAACATAAATTCATTGTTTTCCTCTTGAAAATAACTCCAGAAGATTAATTATGTGGCTAAGGGTGCAAAACCCTTTTCGTGAAGGAAGTAGGATAACTAATCAATAGTTAAGTATAATAAAATTTTCAGAAGTTTAATGGAGACCACGAGTCTATCTACTCATTTCTATAATATTCCAGATTTTTATACTGATCTAGGGGAACATGACCCTAGAATTCTCAATACTGCTTAATGTAACAAGAGTTCACAAACCCCAATTTCCTACGGGACTCAATCCTCAAGTCTTTGATTCCTTCAGAGATGAAAGACCTCTTGATAATAAGTACATGTTTCAAATTTCAAGAGAGTTGACCATGGAAATAATTCTTATCCATACAACTCTATGTGTGTGACAACATGAGTATTATCTTAAGCTACCTTGGTCTTGCATGTGGGACCCACCAATATGTAGGGGTCCAAATGGTCTCAAATTCGTCCAGGGACCTTTCTTTCCGAGACCTACCATCAATAAAAGGTTTGAGTGGATTGGTTTCCATTAAGCCTTAGGTCTACCACAATCGTATGTAATGAAATCATTTCAAAATCCATAGAACTTTATCTCCAAAATTCTGATTCTTGGACAACATAGTATTGTAACAAATTTACATGTACAGTGTAAAATTCAGATTATTTGGATAAGTCAGATGGTGGGGCACACAGATTTGGGTCTGGGGTTCACTTTATATACCCTGCACCAAAGTAGGTGCCCGGGGAGTTGTATTACAGAGACTTTTATGTTTCCAAAACAACCCAAGTTAACGTCATAGTGATCCAATAAATGAAGAAACAAGATTAGCCTCCCGTAAATCTTGTGATGAGTTTCTTATATCCGAAAATTTGGACATCTCGTGTATTTACATAATCCTTATGGGTATACAGTCCTTGAGATTTGTGTATATGGTAAGGTTCTCTACCCTCAAAATGCCATTTAAAGCAACTTTCCAAGGATCGTGTGCCTATTAAGTGGTCGTCTCTAAGTTGGAATTCTCATTCTAAATTTGACATACTTTTCTTGTGATGATTTTCCGAGGGTGGAAATGTGGAGTATTAGCTTCTACGCATATAAGTAAAGCCTTACAAGTCTCCTACTAATCCGATAGTACAATCACAAGCACCAAATCCACTTAAGATTGTCCTATTTGTTTGTGTAAGGGATGTTAATATCACTTAGGAAGTGACGTGGGTATATCGGGGAGTAAGCCCCGAACACTTACACACGCTTTCAACTCCTTCTTTTAGTCACTTTGGGGGTATCCAACTACTTGGTCAAAATATACTTGAGGTTGATGTTGGACTAGATGCCTTATGAGATGTCTTGCTACGTCAAACTGATACGGTGTACTAGTCAGGTTGGCCTAATTTCATCGTTAAGTGGACACAGTTATGTGATTTCCCGTATGGGCACACCACTGCTTCCACTGCTAGTTTATCCTCAAACTAAGCTCGAGCGGGGTGGCCCAGGGTTTGTGGACTTCTTTTACCATGATCGAAAGTCGGCTAAGCTGATACCAGTATGTAAGAACCTCTTTTTTTGCTATAAAACCGGGTCTTACCGCCTAGAACCGCCGTCTTGCGACGAAACCATTACACCCAATGGTCGCCGCCACAATACGCCGATCCTGCCGGCTAATCAAAATCATCCAGGCCAACCACAATTCATAGTAATCGAAGCAAATAGAAGAAACTAGTCCACAAATCACATTAAATACATAAATTACATGTTATAATGTGCATGATGAGAATTTTAAGTAAAAGAGGGCATATGCCTGTTACATGTTCAAATATAGTACAACAACACTCTCACTCTACTTCTATGCGGAAGTTATCAACTCTATCTTCATACAACTGTAGTTGCTGCTGCGACGACGTGTAGTGGTTGTTTTGCTTCATCCCGTCTTCCTATCCTGTCTCCTGAATGGGGTCCTGCTGTTCCGTTACATCATCCCTAAAATGATGTGGTACACTGACCGTCAGTCTATAAGACTCAGCATATTCCTCACCGCCTCCACCCGCGACTCCTAGGCACCATGCGGGAGGAGGAAGCGAAGGACATCAAAGGGGTAATTCAAAAGCAGGTGACAGTGGCGAGACTAGCAAGTATATAGATACTAAGCAAGTAAAGGTAACAAATCTATACTAACCAGAGTAAGTGCAAATAGTAAAAGACAATGCAATATAAAAAAATTAGGTACAAGAAATAAGAGCAGCTACGAGAGTAACCTTAACTTATATGCACACACAAAAGCACATAAGCTAAGGGATCTGGTAAGAAGTAAACTCATCGTATAAAAGAGCCCATACGGATTTATACGATGAGGTCTCTGTTTGTGCAAAAATGCTATGCTATGATGTGCAATGCAATGATGCAATGTTTGTATAATTATTTCATACACATGCAACTCACCCACATGACTCTGTACGTACATACCTTTTGTTCCCACTTTTCGGAGGTAGCTAACCTCTCGGGCACCTCCCGTCATGGTCAAACGGTGGCAGAGGAGCGAGCGTCTCCTCACCTAGGTGGGTAAGTCACACTACCAGACCTAGGCCCTAACGTACGATGTGATACCGATACCCGGTACTCACGAGCTCCTGCGTACTAAACTGAATTGGTCAGGCAGGGTTTAGGGAATCCGCCCCATCAGACGCACAGAAGACAACCTGGCCCCCATAAAACCACTAGCACTGCCGAATCAACGAACTGCTCTCGGTGTGATGACTAAGACAGAACCGAAGACCCACCACATCTTATACACAAGCAACATGTATTAGCCATTTACTACCGAGCCTCCAGCTCGCAATTCTACATCAACATTTATAAAGTAGAGCCTACCGCTCGCCAGACTACACTAGTCTTATATTTAAACTACGAGCCTACCGCTCGCTAGACTACACTAGTCTTATGTTTAAGCTACGAGCCTGTCGCTCGCTAGACTACGCTAGCCTTATATTTAAACTACGAGCCTACCGCTCGCTAGACTACACTAGTCTTATATTTAAACTACGAGCCTACCGCTCGCTAGACTACACTAGTCTTATATTTAAACTATGAGCCTACCGCTCGCTAGACTACACTAGTCTTATAATTAAACTACGAGCCTACCTCTCGCTAGACTACACTAGTTTTTTATTTAAACTACGAGCCTACCGCTCGCAAGACTACACTAGTCTTATGTTTAAACTACAACCCTACCGCTTGCTAGACTACACTAGTCATATATTTAAACTACGAGCCTACCGCTCGCTAGACTACACTAGTCTTACCTTATATATCCCGAGCTTACCGCTCGCAGGACTATCCCAGTCCTTCCTTATATAACTCGAGCTTACCGCTCGCAGGACTATCCCAGTCCTTCCTTATATATCCCGAGCTTACCGCTCGCAGGACTATCCCAGTCCTTCCTTATATACCCCGAGCTTACCGCTCGCAGGACTATCCCAGTCCTTCCTTATATATCCCGAGCTTACCACTCGCAGGACTATCCCAGTCCTTCCTTATATACCGTTCCGGTTTGGGATGGAAGTTAACTTGTCAAGTTCTCCTACATAACTAATCTTGTCCATAATTTAGTTGATCTTAGAAGCTTTGGGGTTAACCTTGGACTTCCGGAGGGTTACCCGGTGAGGGGCTCGCACCGGTACTAGGAAGTGTGACGGGCTGACACCCCGAACTTCCTCTTCCAAAGGCACTTAATCTTGTTGGTATCTACCCCATTCTACTTGATCCCCATTTTCCTCTCTAATTACATTAAATCTATAAGATGAGTTAAACTTGGCTCTTAGGAGTGGGGGAGTTCTTTTGAACTCCAACACCACCAATTGTGACCGGGTGCTGACTCTCCGGTCGTCACATTCTAAGCTCGAGTTCCCTTCTTCACCGAGGAACTGTACACATTCAATTAGCATTCTCAACCTTACTTGGACCCACACTTCCATTCTTCGTCATCCTTAATCCAGGGTTTGCCTTAGATATTTCTCGACTTCGCCCTTGAGTATTTACCTTAAGATGGCTCACTCGGCTAAGGGTAGTTTTACTTCCATATAATCATTTAACACTGATGAGTTGTCTGTGGGGCCCTTGATGAGGTCCAACCTCCTTTTTATATCATTATAAATTCCTACACTTATAGCTTGCTAAATGCAACCCCAACCCTAATTTCCCACGATGCCCTTAGATATGCTCTTCCAAATAATCTGAGCCTTCATCATAATCAAAGAGTTAATAGTTCCATGTGCGAAGGTCGGTGGTGGTCTAAATCATATAAATCGGTTTTACTATTCGCAGACCAAAATAAGATTGAGCTAGATTTGACTCCTGTGGTGCAATCTTGATCACATCATATCCAAATGAGTTCCAACTATTACCACAGGTTCGCAATGAGTAATGATCTAACAACCTCAAATTCTAATTTCATAAATCCTCTAGGGAATCTTAAATCAAAGTTTCTGTTTAAAACAGAAGATGTGCAAATAGTGATTTATACATCGATTGTCAACTAATGATCTCCATAAATTCTGGGAAAATTACTATAGCACAATGTTGGTCTAAAAACACCAGATCTTAAGTCTTATATTAATCCAAGGAGTATTTACCTTTATTTATCATTTATTACATTTGGTGTGCCATTAAGGGTTTACACTACAAGTGCTATGTTAAGACTTTAATAAATTATGGGAAAATTACTATAGCACAATATTGGTCTAAAAACACCAGATCTTAAGTCTCATATTAATCCAAGGAGTATTTACCTTTATTTATCATTTATTACATTTGGTGTGCCAATAAGGGTTTACACTACAAGTGCTATGTTAAGACTTTAATAAATTCTGGGAAAATTACTATAGCACAATATTAGTCTAAAAACACCAGATCTTAAGCCTCATATTAATCCAAGGAGTATTTACCTTTATTTATCATTTATTACATTTAGTGTGCCAATAAGGGTTTACACTACAAGTGCTATGTTAAGACTTTAATAAATTCTGGGAAAATTAATATAGCACAATATTGGTCTATAAACACTAGATCTTAAGTCTCATATTAATCCAAGGAGTATTTACCTTTATTTATCATTTATTACATTTGGTGTGCCAATAAGGGGTTATATAACAAGTACTATATAATGACCTCAATAAATTCTGGAAAAATTTGTAGAGCATAGGAATGTTCTAAAACTACTAAATCCTAAGTTCCATGTCATTCCTCTAGAGAATATTTACTCAAGCTTCCTATTTATATAAATGACCTAACCAACAAATCTTTTTCAGAGAAACACATGTGATGAAAAATTTTAAAATAAATTCCTAGACATGTCTTTTAAGTCAAAGACCCATTTCCCAGAGTTTGGGATTTATCCCTAAGGTTTTGATTCAAAATATTTCCTTAGTTTAAAAGTGTGACAATTTTCATTTTATTAAAAACTTTAGGAAAATAACTTCCAAAAATCATGAAACTTATGTCAATGATGTATATCCTCATGACATACAAAACCCCCAAGGGTTCAGAGGCATGCAAGGTGATTTCCACCTTCAATTCCATCAAACACTTCAAAAGCCCAAAATGACTATTAGCTCCATAATTTTTCTCTTAAGACCCAAAATTCATTTTGAAGTTCAAATAAATATACTCATGCACATGTGATCAAATTTTAACCAGTGTCCATAAATGACCTAAAGAAGCCCTCACCAAAATTTGGGACCAACTTGAGGTGTCTAGCTCCCTAAATCACATTAATTTGATAAATCAAATAATGGATAAAACCATGGAAAAATGTCCTCCTAAAAATTTGATTTTCCTACTGGACATGCCTCTATATACATCTCAACCATGCCCAAAATTTCAGGCCTTGGTGAAGTCCCTATCAATGGGAATTAATAATGATGTGGTTGGTTCACTAATTGAACCAGTCTCACTAAAATAGACCCACAAGGATCTACAGGTCACCTTTTTGGCTGATTTTAATTTCTAAATAAAGTAGACTCAAATATCTACAAATCATATCTCTGGTCATTTTTCATTTTTCGGCATCTAAGGGCCTCAAAAAGTTAATCAAAGTTCTGTATAAAAAAAACGTGACAGCATTGATATCCATTTAAATTATAATAAAACGATCCTCCGAATATCAAACACGGGAGATCCAACGGCTATGGGTTGTCTTCCCCGTTGAGCCAACGGTTCAGATCCACCGCGACTGGGCGGTTTTGCGGGCTATTTTCTGGCGAATCCTGGCGGTTTCTGGCAAAACGCCTAAGCCACCACCACCAGTCGACATCGGGTTGTCGACTGGTGGTGTCCGATTGGGCTGGGGTGGCCGAAGTAGGGCTCTGACTCCTTTCGTTTTTTAGGCTAAAAGCATGGAAAGAGTAAAGTGAAATCGCCATTGCATGGCTCAAATCGACAGGGGGAGAGAAGAGATGCTAGCACAGGAGGAGGGGGAAAGGAACTTGCCTTTGATCGGGCTTGATCTTGAGGAAGAACGACGAACGCCATGGCCGAACTCGAGCTCGATCTTCCTGCTTGATCTTCCTCCTCAGAGCTGGTCTCCTCCCGAAAACATGGGGGTTCTTCTCCTTTTTTGATTCTGAAGCTAATGGTGGGGATGAATAAGGCTGAGGGGGTTTTGTTTACTGGCTGCCATTTTCTGGCGACCTCCTCTATGTTGCCACCGCCTCAGCCAGCCAACTACAAGCCTCCAACTCATCAGGAATTCACTCATGAGCTCGAATTGATGCCAGGGGAGAGAAGGTTTGGCTGCTTTTACATTGGGAAGGGGTGGTTTCCATTAGTGTGGCCGGCAAGGTGAAGTTAAGCTCTCTCCTCCCCCCTCTCAACTGCTGTCATGTCAGCTCAAGCCTGCTGGGAAATTCCTGGGGAAGCTGAGAGCAATCCAGGAATTAGGGGGTGGTGGCCAATTGGCCATCCCTCCATGGATTCTTCTTGAATTCCTCCTTGTCTTCTTCCTCCCTTTATCCCGCTTGTACAAGCCAATTAATCCCCTATATTTCGAAATTCAGATGGGCATGGGGGATGATAAACATGTGGGCTGCCTTCTTGGGCTATGGAGTTGGGTTAAGCCCACTTAGCTTGGGTTTGGGGCTCACTTGACCCAATTAGGTTAAAATTGGGATTTTAGGTTTGGGTCTTGATCCAATCTCACACCACTTAATGTGACTGAGTCACATTGCTCCGCTAGGCACTATGAACTCATCCCAAGAGGAATTGAGTCCAGGTGGGGTCAAATGGGGCTTAATTGCACCAAATTGTCTATAGGGGCAATTTGGGTATTTTGGTGATCTTGCCCTAATCCTCCAAGATTGAATGTGCACTTTGGCTCATATAGGTCTCATTTAATCCCTTTAGTGTTTAGGGGTGATCAATTTGATCACACTAGGTCAATTGGAGATCAATTTGGGCTTTTAGCACATTTAAGTCAATTTGGGGCTTTTTAGAAATTGGCCCAATTTCCCCAAATTGATGGCCCTAGGATGGGGCTTTTGGGTCCATTTGGTCCCCTAGGGAGGATTCCATATGAGGGTGGGTCCAATTTGATCATTTGGAGTTCAATTTCCCTTATTTATGGAGGTTTGACCTAAGTGGCCTAAAGTTGACTTTTGGTCAATTTGACCAATTTGATTGGCTTCAAGGGTCCCTAGTGGTCTACTCACCTCCTTGGATGGTCATGGGGGTCATGGTGAGGTTAGGTTGGCTTTTTGGAGTCTGCTGGTCTCCCCTAGGCTAGGCCATCAAGATTTGCTATATGCACCCCAAAATGCATTCCTTCCTATCTTAATGAGTTCATGGGGCCTCTTTGGCCCACTTTGTGCAATTGATCCATCCTAGGGGATCTCCATGGCTATGTGTGATGCTCAAGGTGCTTTAGCCTCTTTCAGTCCACTTTACACTAGGGTAGCCCATGGTGGCTGAGTGCACACCATGGGTTCTTCACTCCTTCCAACTGGTCATCCTAGTGCCCGGTGTCACTTATCCTATTTTTGTCATGACTTGTCATGACAAAATTCTCTAGGGGCCTAGCAGTTTGGGGGATGTTACAAATCTAGAGTTAATTTAAGAACTAACCTCACTTTCCATATTATTGTTCTTTTCATTCTCGTAATCGCTTAGTAAATTCGCCTCGTGTTGGTGACTAGGTCTGGGTAGGACTTAGGGCAGAAATTTGCCTCGTGTTGGCGACTAGGTCTAGGGCGTAGATCCAGGGGGTACTCGAGGCCATATCCGGGGAAGGATTGGGTAGAGCGACTTAAGGCTGTATTTGGGTAAGGATGGGCTAAACCCAACCGGTTCGTGGGGATACGAGTCAGTATAGAAAACAAAACGTGCCTTTCATATTTCGCCTTAATTTCTAACGTCATTGAAATCGAATTTTGTAATCAATTTTATTAATAATAATCATGTCTCTCTTTGTGTAATAAAATTGATTAGATCTTCATTTCTCTAAATTGTTTATTATCCTCTCTTTCATTATAAAACAATTTAGATCGTTATTCAAAATCATATTTTGATCTCTTATTATTTCAAGTATTCCGAAATATAAGAAAAAGTTTTAAAACCCTTATTCATCCCCCCCCCCCCCCCCTCTAAGGGCGCCTACCGATCCAACAGATTCTGCAGCTCATAGTGTTACACTCCTACAACTCAGATTCAAACATGAATCCTACCTCAGGAACTGTACAAAGCTCCCTATCTTGGATCCTCAACAAAAGATCCTACACTCATGTCACAAAGACCCTACACTCAGATTTCCTCAGAAATCCTATAGAATAATATATAAAAATGTTTCACAAAGATATTCTAGACTCAAAGAAATTAGCTTGTATAGCGTGAGTCTTCTTGAAGCCTGTTGCAGAATTGGCTTCTTCAAAAATCTTCTTGCAAAGAGATGTTGGATCTTTTAATCGGCAAGATGACTGAACTTTTCATCAGAAGAACATATTGTTTTGCTTTAAAGAATATCTTCTCTATACTTGAGCTCTTGAATGAATAGCACAGTGACAACGCGAGCTCTTTCTTCAGAATGATTGAGAAAATGATTCTTAATCAAAAAATTAGGGTTTGCTGGTTTTCGTCTCATCCCTTTTATAGGGGCATTTAATAACGGTCATTTCCTCAGACGACTGTTATGTTAGAAATCATCTTTCCATAAAGCACATCTCTGATTGGTCCAATCTACAGCGGCAATAAATGACGTAAAGCCAAAATCGCGCCTTAATTTGAATTCAGGCTTTTCTGCAATTCGACTAGATGTCTAGTAGAATGCAGATCTTCTAGTCAAATTTGAACTTTGCATAACTGTAGTTAAAAACCTTTTACGCGAGTTGTCTTGATGATTCTTGTAGTCTACAAGACGACATTTGACTTCTTCTGTCTTCTAGTTGAATCTTCTGCACGAATCATCTTCATGACTCTTATAGTCTACAAGATGATATTTGACTACTTCTGTCTTCTAGCCGAATCTTCTACAAGAATCGTCTTGATGACTCTTTGTAGTCTACAAGATGATATTTGACTACTTTTTCTTCTAGTTGAATCTTCTGCATGAATCATCTTGATGACTATAGTAGTCTACAAGATGATATTTGACTTGTTCTATCTTCTAGCCTGATGATAAGCCTATCTGGCCAAATTTTGTATTCACCATGGTATCTGCCTTTTATACTTCTGAAATGACATGTTGGTTTCTATACATTTCATTTGACCTCGACGATAATTGAGATCACCTCAATGATAAATAACTTAGTTAAATTCTTCCTTCAAACATCTATTGAACACCTCCAAGACAATATGAGTATAGTTGAACCTTGTCAAGATGATATCGTCTTGGATAGTATATTACCAAGACGATATTTGGAGATTGGCCTTCTTCTCTAAACAATATAACATGAGAATGGTTGAGAGTTTACAAGATGATATTGTCTTGAAGCCTAAGGTCTTCAAGCCGATATTGAAACCTTTACTCGATGATATTTAGACTCTCTAAGATGACAATTTGCTTAGTGAATTTTTGATCTTTCTCAACTTAAATCTTTTGCTTGTAGCTCACTTGCTAGACCTTTATTCCTGATGTTAATAAGTTAGTGATAGGTATAATATAATCTAGAACATAGGTTGACATGGTGTTTTACACACTGAGGGATTACATTAGAAAAACTATGTTTGATGACACTAAGTGTAGCCCTATGTCAGGTTTGCACTGTCTAATACCTAAAAATAATATTCTAAAATAAATGTGTCAAATACAAAGTATATTTATCTTTAACTTAAGAACTTCTTCAAATCAGTAACATTGTAGGTAAGGTTGTAACATCCACCAAACAGCTAGAACCCTAGAGTGGATTTGTCATGACTAGGTCATGACAAAACCCTAGGAAGCTTGAATAGAACACTTGGCCTTAGCCAAGAAGAAGGAAATCATAGTGGTCTGCAAATAGCAATTTCCAGTTATCAAGCCTAGGGTTGGACTTTAGGGTCTCACCTTGACCCTTTGACCCCATCATAGCATACCTAACCTTTGGAGTGTCCCTTAGAGCACCAAGGACCCACTAGGATCAACCAAAGAGGCCAAGTCGACCAAAGTCAACATTACCCCTAAATTAGTCAAAGTGGGCTAATTAGGGTCAATTGGCTTCCACAATGCCAAATTGACCTTCCCCATACCCTTATATGTATATTAGTAACCCAATGGACCAAAACTCCCCATCATGGGGCCACCAATTTGGCCAATTTGACCTAAGTCAACTCTAGCCTTATTTTGGTCAAAGCGGCCTATTAAGGGTCAATTGGCCCTCACTTTGCCAAATTAACTCTACCTAGACCTTCCTAACCCTTAGGGGAGGCCAATGGGTCCCTACCCACCCATTAGGGCCAACCCAAATGGTCAAATTGACCAAAGTCAACTCCACCCTAAATTAGGTCAAAATGACCTATTTGACCTAATCAAGCCCAATCCACTTGGGCTAGGCCTAATTGGAGTAGCCCATTAGCTTAGGAGGCTGATAAGTACCAGGAGTTGCCACTCAATTTCTGTAAATGATGACTAGGAGAGAGAAATTCCATTTTCCCCAAAAATGGTGGAGAGAGAAAAAGAGGAGTAATGGTATTCATGGCCAAGGGAGGCCAATTGATCTCCCAATTGATGGGGGTTCATCTCCTCTGGCTGTTACAAGAATTTTAGGAGTTTTTCCAGCTCACATGGGGGCTGAATTGGGAGGTTTCCATAATGGCCAAAAATGGCCATTAATGGCCTTCATGGCAATTGATGCCATGACCCTCCCTCTCCCCAAATTGGCTAATTAAAATCCATCAGAGGACTGTGAGGATGAGTTTCCCCCACTCACTTGAAGATTTCGAGCAACTTGGTGTGGAGGTTGCAAAGGCACCAAACCTAGGATCGGTCATGGCAAGGAGGGGATTTGGCAAGGCTCCAAGAAGGTCTGGTTCTTCTCCTCTCTCTCTCTCTCTGTGTGGTGAGATCTTTCATTGTTGGGGGCTCAATTCGGGGCCAATTGGTCGTGGATCGGGCTCACCGAAAGCTCCAGAAATGGAGCTTTTGATCTCGCTCAAAAGCCCCATTTCGGCCACCTCCGGCCGGCTAACCACCGCTAATCGCCGTCTACCACCTCAACGAAGGAGGTGGTGGCATTGGCCGGCCGGGGCGGCGCTCAGGTGGACGGGAAAGTGGGGATGAAGGATCTCTAGGCACGTGCAATCGGGACCATCGGCTCAAGCTTGAAGATGACCGGATGCCGTCAGTTCTGCGCCAAGATGTATGCTGAATTGATTTTATTTAAATGTTTATATAATGTAATTATGTCACACTTTATGCAGTATCTTGAATAAATTGTAGAAAATACTTAGGCGCTCTACAGAAAAAGTGGTCAACAATAAAATTGTAGCCCTTGGAGTCTAATTTATTTTAAAATTGGTTTCAGCCCAAAAGGAGCAATGTAGCTCCCTGTAGGGCCATTTTGGTGGGACTGGTCCCTAGGGTAGGACAGCCACTATATCTTGAATAAATTTGGATAAGGAAATGATATTGACATGAAAAATGAAACATAGGCTATTTGTAACTACACCCTTAACATATCCAAAGATGGGAATTTTTGGAAAATATTTTCTAAAGTTTTTGTAATAATTTAATAATTCATATATTATTTAATTATAGAGTCTAATGACCTCCAATCCCCTCCAAATTTTGGTGGGTGCTCTTTAGGGTTATTATATGACACTGGTAAAAATTCCAGCAAAATTGGGAGTGATTTGGTTGGGTAATTAGTTAACCCAAGTTTGGTCAAACTAGGTCAAACTAGGTCAAAAGTGCACATGATGGAATTAGGTGGTCAAATCTTATCAAAGTGTTGTGAAACTTTGGCCACTGGTTTAGGATCACATAAGGCACCCCAAGAGTAATTTGGGGAAATGTGGGGTGGATATGCCCTAGGACCCTAGTTCTAACCTTAGGGTTGCACTTTAAGCCTTGTAAAAGACATAGGGGCATATGTCCTTGAATGGTCATGAAACTTGGTAGATAAGTTCATAGTGTGCAAATATTCCCTAGGAAATTTTATGAGAATTTTAGGAACACTTATCCCCTCTGATTTAGGTAATAAACTTTTTGGGGAACCTTCTTATAAAAGGAATTTACATGCTCAAATTATCATGGGTGTTGATGAAAGTTTGGTAGATTACATAAAATCATGATATAGACCTCTGGTAATTTTTGTGTAATTATTAAATTGATTTAATTAGCACTTCCTTCACAAGTCATCTATTTTGTCTTAGGAATATGTTAAATAAATGAGGGGCAAATATCCTTTGTAAAATTATGAAACTGGGTGGTAGGACATTTTAGAGCATTAGAAATCTCTTTGAATTTTTGTATAATTTTTGGAATTATATATCAGTAGGTCACTTCACAATTTTCCCTAGTATGGGTTTACTTGGAATATTTATTTATGTGACTAATTTGTTCTGATAAATTCTGAAATTTGTCCAGTAAACTTTTCTGATTAATATAAAGGTCTGGTAATTTTCCCATAATTTTTGGACAAGTATTTTTGGTGGTTCCTTATTTAAATTCTAATTTGGGGTAATTATTCAATATTATCTTTTGAGGCCAACCCCTTGCTGCAAAATTGTGATATTCTGTATTTACTGTTATTTTGACTTCATTGATTTCCATAATTTTATGGGGGCCATATCATAAGAAGACCTTACACTTCATGTTCAATTTCATACTTGGTCAATGTTGGAAAAATTATAATAAATGCCAAATAATTAAGGAAAAATATGATCATCTGGATTTAGTCTTAGAATATCATGATAGACTTCCAGTAATAATCTTGAGTCAGTTGGATGAATATTTGGGGTACCTCCTCTTATGCAACTCATATAACTCATTTGGTCTGTGTATAGTAAAACTGTAAAACTTGAGTAATTTGTGGATCATTAGGTGGGAATGGAAGGTAGATGGTGTACCTAGTCTGGTAGAAAAGATGTGTGGTCACCATTAGGGGACAATATGTTGAGTGTACCCGATAAGCTAAGGGGTAAGGTTGTGTTCGGGACCGACGAAAGATCGTCTTTCCCCTTAGAGGGTCATAAAATACTTAGAGTAATCCAAATATAATGACAAGGAGGGTATTCTTATGGGTAGATACTAATAACATTAAGTGCCTTGAAAAGGGACCTTTGGGGTGTCATCCCATTATAGTTCCTAGTACCGTAGCGAGCCCCTGACAGGGTAATCCTCGGGAAGTCCAAGATTAACCATAAATTGTAGGGATAAGTTGATGTACAAGATTAACTTAATAATACACTCACCCACACCCCGTTGTTACAGGTATATTAGTCGGTTTGGTTTTACGAGCGATAGGCTCGGTGGTTGAAGCAGCGGACTAGTTAGTCCGATGAGCTTGTAACTCAGTAATGCTTGTTGGTACGGACGGATGGGTCCGGCGAGCCGGTGGCTCAGAAGGTTATGGTGATGGGCAGGTTAGCCCGGGGAGCTTATGCCTCGGGGATAGATGGTAAACATGTTTGCATATGCATAAAGGTGGTGGGTCTTCGGTATTGGACTGTCGTTCACACCGACGTCAATACGTTGACTCATCAAGTGTGGAATTTGCACTTAGCCATAAAAGTCTGGTGGTCGAGCCAGTAAGAGTACGCAGATGCTCCGCGGTTTTGCGTTGAGGCGTACGATAGGTCTAGGCTAGGTAGTATGAATACCAACCTAGAGGTGGGCAAGGCCCAACCCTCCGCTTACGTTTGCCACTACGGGAGTATCCTGGGAGTCTTGCTAGCTCCAAAAAGGAGGAACTAAAGGTCTGTGCGCATAGAGTCGAAGTGTGTGAGTTGCACTTGTGTGAACATAACATAAACTGCATAACTCTGCATGTCATGGCATAAGCATTGCATTTCAACCCCTACCCCTATCGTATAAATTGGTTATGGGACTTTTTATACGATGGGCCTTGCTAAACAACCCCTTGGTCTATAGGTTTGTATGGGCATTCCTATAAACTAATGGTTATTTTTATATTATGTACTTGCTTTACTTATTGTTCTTTAATTGCTCTTTACCATGCTTTATATTACTGCTTCAAGTATCTATATACACATGTGTAGTTGTAGACATTTCATGTAGACAGATCCGCCGTCATCTGCTCTGTTTTATACCCCTTGTTGTGCTTCGCTTCATCCTCCCACACGGTGCCTAGGATCCATTGGGGGTGGGGTGGGGAACATAAGGTTTAGTCTTTTGACTAACTGTCATTGGACCTTATAGGAACACCAGTGTCAGGATCAGTGAGTGATTAGTAGTTTGCTTCCGCTAGTGACCTTGTAATGAGGATATGATGTACAGGGCATGAGCCCTTTATTATTGTAACCCCTTTTTATTTCAGTTATATCATGTGGACATTTATATATATAGCATGTGATTTGTGGACTTGAACTTCTACTTGTTCGTTTATACTTTTCTTCTTCCGTGATCGATATGGCCGGCAAGATCGACGTTTTGTAGTGGCGACCTTCTCGAGTGATGGTGTCACCGTAAAGCGGTGGTTATGTGCATAAGACCTGATTTGAAGAAAAAATTGGGGTCTTACAAAGGTTCCCAACATGTTACTCACTAACGCGTCTGGATTCTCCATTTAGTGTGATATTTATGGTTTTTAGTCATTGTTGCTCTTTTTGTCTAATGCTTTTTTATTTTCTCTCTTTTTAGTCAGATTCATCGTCCATAATAATATTAGACAACCATTAAACAATTCATTGTGTCGAACTTTGAGAATTCTAAATCTGACATTAAGTTTGCACCACATAAGGTAGACACAGAAAGAGCCATGAATACCAACATGCATTCAGCTCTTACAGCGACCATCACTCAAGCTGATAGAGATTGAAATGATCTCATTAACCGATGTGTTGCTAATGGAGATAAATTAATGAACAATGAGACTCACACCGCACTACATATAATCAAGTCCTTCTTTAAGATGAAGTCCAAAACTCCTTATATAGCTCATGATCGACATACTTCAAATAGTAAGAATACTACTAAAAAGAAGCCTCCCACTTGCTTCATTTCTAAGAAGAACAGTAAGAAGAAGAGACACGTGAAGATGGAGTGCATGAAGTTTAAAACTTGGATTGAGCGGCGTGGTTTCACTCCTAAAGTTATCCCTTTGGCATTAGTCCTTTGTGAATCTAATTTAATTGAAGCCTCATCCTGTTCCAGGTAGCTTGATAGTGGAACAATGAATCTCATTGCTTTCACATTGCATGGATTTATTATAAGGAGGGCAAATAAGGGTGAGTGTAGATTCACGGTAGGCAACAACGTTGAAGTAGAGGTGGAGTTTATAGGAGGCGTATGTTTAGTTCAAGTTTCTGGTTATGAACTATATTTTAGAGACATTTTTTATATTCTTTCATTTAGAAGGAACTTGATTTCAGTCTCCATTTTAGATAAACTTAATTATGGCTTTAACATCTAGGTGGTTATATTAATATTTCTTTTGAATCACAAGTTATAGGTCAATGTTCATTATCTGGCAGATTGTATAGTTTATGTCTATCTTCTATAATAATTTATGCAACCTCCTTTAATGTAGAGCATGTTGTCAGTAAAAGGCCACTACTTAAGGAAGAATCGTTCATGTTCTGGCATAAACGTTTGGGCTACATTTCTAGGGGGAGAGTAGAGAGATTAATTAAGGAGAATACTCTCCCTACTCTTGACTTCAACAGCCTAGAGACATGTGTCGATTGTTGTAGAGACAAGATGTCCAAGATCAAGAAGAATGGATCCACATATAGTCTTGATTTATTATAGGTCACTTATTTGGACATTAGTGGTCCTTATTCCACTACACTATGTAAGAACACTTACTTCATTACCTTTATAGATGACTACTCCCATTTTGGGTATCTGTACTTAATTAAGAAAAAGTCTGAATCTCTTGACAAGTTCAAGATTTGTAAAAACTAAGTTGAGAAACAAATTAGGGAAGGCATCAAGATTATTAGTTATGACAGATGTGGTGAGTATTTTGGCAGACATTATGTCTCCGGGCAACATAAAGGTCCATTTTGCCACATATTTGGAGAGCTGTGCCATTGTTGCCCAGTACTCCATGCCGGGTAGTCCTGAGCAGAATGATATGGCTGAAAGGCATAATCGCACCCTTAAAGAAATGATGAGGAGTGTGATGAGAAGGACTAATCTACCTGTGTTTTTGTGGGGTTAGGCACTTAAGACCGCATTGTATATCATCAATAGAGTACCTTCTAAGTTAGTACCCAATACACCTTTTGAGTTATGGACTGGTAGGCGACCCAGCCTTAATCACTTACATGATTGGGGTTGTCCTGCAAAGGTCTGATTATATAACTCATCAGAGAGTAAGATTTCCCCTTAATCATGTCGTTGTTACTTTATAGGCTACCCAAATCATTTTAAGGAATTAAATTTTATTCCCTTTCAGGAGGACCCAGAATTATGGAATCACAAACAACTAAACTTTTGGAATTAGATATCACTAATGAACCGTGATGCTCTCATACTATTAGTAAGGTCAAAGAAGTTGTGCCTATTAATTTGACTGTGCGCTTAATGGAGAACCCAACAGTGCCTGAGCCCATCATATAACCTGTAGAGGAAGTGGAACTGGTCTTGCCACCGATTCCAATTGAGATTCCTCCGAAGATATAGATGGATCAACCACTCGTTAGGAGATCTACTAGGCAGAGGACGCCCGCAATTTCCTCAGACAATGATGTTTACCTAGGCGAGAGTGATTTTGACATTTGTCATACAGTTCACCGAGTGATATTTGAGGAGGCTATTTCTAGACCTCAAACTGATCTGTGGTGAGAGGTAATGAAAGATGAGATGAAGTCTATGAAGTTGAATAAGATTTGGGAGTTGGTTGAGTTACTCAAAGGTTGTAAGCCCGTTGGTTCTAAATGGGTGTTTAAGACCAAAAATGACTTCAAAGAAAAGGTCGAGGGGTTTAAGGCAAGACTAGTTGCCAAGAAATTTACGTAGAGAGAAGGAATCGATTATAACGATACCTTCTCGCATGTTTCCTCTAAAGACACTTTTAGAGTAATAATGGAATTTGTAGCTCATTATGATTTGGAGTTGCACTAGATGGGGAAGTTAAGACCGCATTCCTAAATGGCGACCTTGTCGAAGAAGTCTATATGGTATAGCCCGAGGGATTCATGTTCGGTCATACTAACCAACTTGTATATAAGCTTAATAAATCCCTATATGGTCTGAAGAAAGCTTCTAGATAGTGGTTTTTTTAAATTCGATGAGGTAGAGATGAGTCCAATTTATATACTGATTTTCGGACTCATCCGGGCTATTTTTCCTGCATTTGTACTTCAGCTTTTATTTGTATTTATTTATATTCACCTTGTTCATGCTTGTGCTTGAAGTGCTTGTTTAGGCCCGTTGTAGTATGCAATTGCACACTACATTTCTGGGGGTAAGCACACTGTGCTCCCCATCGTTTAATTTTTATTTTTATGCTGGTGCTGGAGGTGTATTCCCAGCTGGGCTGCTATGCTCATAGGTGGCTGAACCATCCCCTTTTGCCCAGAAATCATGATTGTGTATAACGCACGGTCGTGCTTTCTATTGACGCACGGACGGCTGCGGTCGTGTGCTTTCATCTGGGTAGAAATTGATGTTCTGTCGTTGATCGTTCATTTTACGCACGGGCGGATTCGCCCGTGCGCGAGTAAAACGCACGATCGACCTGTTTAGCCTTGTTAATCGACAATCTGAATCTGTCCGTGCGTTTGTACGGGAAACGCACGGGCGCTGTTGCTTCTTCCTCAGGTCAGTTTAATCATTAAATAATGCACGGGCAATGCACGGTCGTACGTTCGCCCGTGCGTGACCAAACTTCTGACTGTTTTCTATAAAAGCTGCAGTTTTCAACCTAATTGGGAGCATCGAACAGACCGTACAGCTCCTCCGTTTTCTCCCTTTCTCCAGGGATTCCGCCCCTTTTTGGCCTCCTCCATCATCCTCAAGCTCCAAGGAGAGGGATTTAGCCCTACATCCACTAATATCAAAGGAGAAGGAAGCTAGGTCGTGCGGCCGGATCGTGACACGAAGAAGACGGGCCATTGGAAGGTAGTGACATCCTTCTCTACCCCGGACGCAGTTGAGGACCGAGCTTGGACGCGGATTGACAACCCAGCGATTCCAACCGTGAATCCCAACGAGCCTTCGGATTGAGTCGATTCCTTGCTCTCTCTCTCTTTTTGTATTGGTTGTTGTAAATGTTAGATCTTTTGTATTTTGATGATGAACACTATAAACCTTGAAATATAAATTTATTTCCTGTCTATGTGAAATTATCTTTTGTTTATATATGTGTATGAGGTGTACCCCCATCCATTTTCCATTCTGCCATCGTGTTCGTTCGCCGCACTAGCAATTGCTAGTGGCGTCCTTGTAGGCGAGGTGCTTGCGACCCTCATTTCGTTAGCCTACTCGTCCATTTGCCATTGCGAAGTAGTGCGTTCAAGTCCTACGTAGTTTTCCATCCCTCCTTGCGAAGCATTGCATAGCGGCATTGCATAGGAGTAGTTGTAGTATTTTCTTTTATTTTCCATAAACCAATCCATCGTTTCCGCAATCCATCCGCTCATAAGGACTTCAATCTCAAGCCCTTCCTCAATAGTTAACTCCACCTTACTGTGTTCCTTCGAGATTCGATACTCGGGGATTTGCTCCTTGTTTTATATTACTTGAACGGTCGGTACACTGCCGTTTCGTGCCGCAGTCTAGCTACCGCCTATAGCGGTGTGCGAGATTTGTGCATCAAGTTTTGGCGTCGTTAACGGGGAACACAAACGTGTGATTTTTCTGGAGAGGGAGAATCTGAGAGAGAAGCCTTCCATTTGTTTATCGCATCCTTTTTGTTTTATTTCTTTCTATTCTATTTTCCTATTTATATTACGTTGCTCTAGTAAATTTTTGTTAGGTGTAGTATTTTGCACAATTGTGTTTTCTATTTGAATCTTGTTATCTTCACACAATGTGGGCATCATTCAATATTCATTGCCGTTGGTGTGGAGATATCTCTCATGCTAGTGGTAGATGTCCAAAAGGAGATAGTAGCCCTAGCACTCAAGGCCCAGTATATGGAGCACCGACTTCGTCTGGTACTCCATATGTTGCGCGGAAGTCCTATGGCTATTCTGCTGCGCCTTTATCGTCATACTTCTTTTCGGCTTCAGCACCTGCTGTGCCAAAGAAGCCCGCAAGGCAGTGCTTGTTTTGTCAGAGCGCGGATCATGCTTTGAAGGATTGTGCTCCTTATCTTCGCCAATTGGATGAGGATGACAAGCCGGATATCCGGATCGTACCGACTCCTACTTCTGGCAACACACCTTCAACATCTGGTTATGTGCTTGTATCACCTTCATGCTTTGAAGGGGATGATGTGGACACAGTCACCAGATGTGTGGCTGATCTAGGCTCTGGCATGGCTGAGCCCATCTCCCCTGTGCATATATCACCATGTGTAGATTCGATTCTTTGTGAGGAATCAGTGCTTGACTTTTATCCAAGCACTATTCCTCCCACTGTTGTGCATACTACATTCGTCTCTGATGACATTGTTGAGGATGTGTCGCAGGATGAGGCTGGCGATCTATGTGCTATGCCTGCTCCTATGGAGGAGGACAACCTTCTAGGTGAAGAGGAGCTTTCCTCAGCATCGGTGGAGGAAGTCCAACTCTTGGGCATGACCATTGTTGATCCCGCCGAACCTTGTAGCATTGATGACAATGCAAACATTATTTTACTTTCCCAGCCTAATGGGAGTGAGACCGGGACCACTCCCCCGATTTCTATTTATTTATGTCATTATTCTCCTTTATTTCCCGACCCCCCTTCTTTTTCTTCTGAGCCTATACAGGTTGAGCCTTCAGAGGTATTGCAGGAGGTGGTGCAAATTGCACAATTCAGTGATGCGCACATCTTCTTGTGTGAGGAGGCTAATTCCCCCTCCACAGAGGATCTACCATGTACTGTATTCCCCTCCTGCTGCCTCCCTGAAGATGACACCTTGCTAGGCAAGGAAATTTATTTTGGTGAAAGTAGAGTGGAGGACTCTCCCTCCACCTCTTTCTTTCTCTCTCCTCTACCTGTGACGAGCAGGTATTATTATTTAGGTAGAGGATTAGTGGTTCTATCACCGTATCGGTACCCATTACCGACGCGGATATTAGAATAGTTGCCTATCCACTTCTCCTTCCATACTCCCATTAGCTAAGACCCTCCGCTTCCTGAATAAGTCATGCTGGGAGGAAATTAACCCCAGTAGTTATCTTACTTTTTCTTGTCTTTTATTTTATCGCGGTCAAAAATTAGTTACTTATATGTTATTTTAGTTTGCTTTTGCGGAGGCCACCCCTTGCAGGTATTTTCTATTTGTGTAGGCGGTGGTTATGATTCTTCGTAGGACAGCTTTTGCTAGGCTTCACGCCAATCTTCTGGTATGCTTACTTGCTGAGCATTGGGTACTCTCTTCCCCTAACTTTGTGTTGGGAAAATGATTTCTCATAACCCCTGAAAATGAGTCAAATATGAATTCCAAGAATGAAAAACAAGGCTAAGTAAATATGCGTCGAATAGTGTTCGACGCAACGTCGAAATGTAGTCGACGTCTCTTTCAGATTAAGTCGAAGTAACTCTAGGAAGATTTCGACGTATGTGTTGTCGACGTTACTCTGTTTTCTAGTCGACGCACCTTAGTCGACGCACCTTCCTTATTCACCTCTCGACGTCCAGACAAGATGTACTCGACGCTTGCGTCGAATGGCAATCGACGCACGTCGATTTATTTGACAGACTTAAATATGCGCCAGATCTCTTTCCTTCTTTCAGTAAATCTGATTTGTATGGAATAATGTTAATATTTTATAGCAGTTCTGAATCATTCTTTCCTTCTATTTGATTCTTGGCTAATCTGATTAACTCTATTTTGGATATTATTTGAAATCAGAATTCATTCTTTCCTTCTACAGAAATAAACATTATGGAAACATTTTTTCTTTCTATTCTCTCTAACTGCTAATTGATTATCCTCCTATAGTATTATGTTGAATTAACAGAGCTATAAATAAAGAGGAGGTCGACAGAAAATACAAGAGAGTGATCTACCACACACATTTGAAACAGAGGAAAAGCTCCCAAGAGAAAAGAGAGAAATTGAGAAAAAGCTCTGCAGCAACATTCAAGCACTTCTTCTTCTTCTGCTTCTGAAGTCATACTGCTGCAAAATCTGATAGCTCTCACAAAGAGAGAAAGGCTGCAAATCTTCTTCTCTCTATAGAAGAAAGATTCAATTCACTTCTTGTGCTTCCAATCTTCTTGCTAGGAAGAAGATTCTTTCTTGTTTTTATTTCTTCTCCTTTCTTTCTTTCTTACTTAAACATTGTAAAAGAGTTTTTAGAATCTCTCTCCAAAAAATTCAGTGTACTGGTTCTAAGAGTCTCCTTGTCAAAAGACTCAGTTGGTTCTAAAAGTCTCCTTGTCAAAAGACTCAGGGTGGTTCTAAGAGTCTCCTTGTCAAAAGACTCAGGGTGGTTCTAAGAGTCTCCTTATCAAAAGACTCAGTGCAAGATAGTGAATTCCTACCAAGGGGGTAGAAGAGTAGACTACCCAAAGTTTGCGGAACCACTATATTTTCTTGTGTTGTGCTGTGATTTATTTTCTTGCATTTACTTTATTTTCTTGCTTAATTCTTGTTGGTGTGTGGGAAGCTCTAATCTGTGATCATACACATATATATATTAACTTTGCACAAAATAATTTTTAAATCTCTATTCACCCCCCCCCCCCCCCTCTAGAGAATTCTAGTGAGGTTAATTGTGCACTTTCAATTGGTATCAGAGGAAGGTTGATCTAAAAAGGATACCTCCTTGATCAAAAAGATCCTACCTCTCATATATATATATTTTTCAAAACTATTTTATCATATGGCACAAATCAAAGATTATGCTTCCACCAGACCACCAATTTGCAACCTGGAAAAGTTTGCACTTTGGAAAATAAGAATTAGAATTTATGTAAACTCTATTGATGATGAATTGTTTAATGTGATCTTGACAGGTCCCCCCAAGCCATTCAGGAAGGATTCAAGTGGAAAAGTGACTGAAACACTTATTCCAAGAGCTGAATGGACAGAAGATGAGAAGAAAGCCCAAGGACATGATGTCAAGGCTATGAATATCCTAGTCTCAACCCTCTCAGATGAAATTTTCCAAAAGATTGCTGATTGTGAGTAAGCTAAGGAAGTATGGGAAGCTCTCACCAAAATGGTAGAGGGAAGTGCTGATGAGAAAAAGGATAGAAAGGCACTACTGATCTCCCAATATGAAAACTTCCAAAAGAAAGAAAGTGAAAGTGTTGCTGACATGTATTCAAGACAGCCTCATAGTCAATGAATTAAGAACACTTGAGAAGGACATATCTCTCACTGAGATAAATGATAAATTGCTGACTTGCTTTCCTAGCTCTTGGGACTCAAGAATCTGGCCAATCAAAGACTACAGAAGTCAAAAAGAAATATTAATAGATGTTCTGTTGGGTAAATTAAAATCCTATGAACAACTGTTGAAAACCAGAGCTGAGAAAGAAAAGGCCTCTCCACTCTCAAAAGAAAAGAGTATTGCATTGAAAGATGTTGAAGGTGAACCATCTACTAGTGATGAGGAACTAATCAGCTTCCTGGCTAGGAAGTTCAAGAGGTGGATCAAAACAGAAGGATCCAGAGGAAGAGATTCAAAAGCCAGGTATAATAAAACACCTACTAAAGAGATTATCTGTTACTCTTGCAGGAAACCTGGACATATTGCACCTGAATGTCCTAAGGAGAACAGCACTAAGAAAGATCTGAAAAGAACAGATCTAAAGAAGAAAAAGAAAGAAAGAGGATTCATTGCTCAATCTTAGAGTGATTCAGAATCTGAAGGAAGTACCTCATCAGACAATGATCAGGAAGAGGTCAAGCAAGAGGAAACCTGTCTGATGGCCACTGAGAAGCTTGACGATACATCTATGGTAAATATACTTGATGATATAGATTTCTCTTCTACTGATTTCAAACAAGATTTCAAAGAATTCTGTTTAGATCTAATCAAATCTGAAAAAGAAGTAAAAGAATTAAGAATTGAATTAAGAAATCTCAAACATGTGAATACACACTATGAAAACTATAAGCTCAATCAAGAGCTCTCAAAGAAGGAATTAGACAAAATCCATTCAGAAAATCTAACACTAAGGAAAGAGCTGGCAAAGGCTAAAGCCCTTGAGGACTCTCTGAATGGAAGAGGTCAGAAGCTCAAGAACATCTCTGAGAATCTCACTGATAGATTTAGACAACTAAAGCTGAATACTAATGAAGCATCTAAATCACAAACATTCAGCAAACCTGTCTGGAAACATCCCATTCAATTCACTAGGGAGAATCATCTAGCAGGAATTAGATCACAAGTAGGTCCAGAAACAACCACTGTTTTTAATAAACCTAATCCCATTACAGATAAAGGAATCTTAGGAAAGTATCCTCACAAAAATTCTAAACATACGTCGAATTATTATCCACGTGCGTCGATTTCTAATCAACGCATACACCAAATCGCGTCGACCTCCACTCAACGTAATCTCTCACATGCTTCGACTAAAAGTAGACTCAGAATGAAGGAAGCGTCGACCTCATATCGACGCAACCAGAAACCTACGTCGAATTCATATCGACGCAACCATAAGTCTATGTCGAATCCCTATCGACACAATAAATCAGACAGAAAATTTTCTGTTTCCAAACAGGTCCCTCAATCCATGTCCTTCTATTATGAACACTATTTCTGTGATATCATCCAAGAAGATTGGTATGATAAGCCAGTACCCCATAAGGAGGAAGGATATCCTGAAAAACCCACTTATTCTTTTATTAAATCTTTTACTAATGAGAGAAAGGGACCCCAGCTCAGCAGGGTCTAAACTAATGTTTAAACTTTTATGCGCAGATGTATCACATCTCCAGGATGGTGTGGTACTTGGACAGTGGATGCTCCATGCACATGACAGGTTGCAAAAACCTATTAATCAACTTTGAGGATAGACTTGGACCATCAGTAACCTTTGGAGACTCTAGTTGTGGCCAAACCAAGGGATTTGGAGATTTCAAAGAAGGGAAAGTCACCTTCAAGAATGTGGCAGTAGTCAAAGGACTAAAACACAATCTGATAAGTATAAGTCAGATATGTGAGAATGGTAAGTATGAGGTAAAATTCACTACACTATTCTGCCATATTATAGATATCAAGACTGGTGCTACAGTACTAAATAGAATTAGAAAAGGGAGAGTATATGTAGTGTACTTTGGCTCTTCACCCACAGAAGTTTGCTTATTCAACAATATTATTGATAAAAATGAATTATGGCATAGGAGACTAGGTCATCTAAACTACAAAACAATCAGTAAACTAGCTAAGAATAACCTAGTCAGAGGCTTACCAAAGGGTAGGTACTCTAAGGATTCTCCATGCAGACCTTGCCAACTAGGAAAGCAAACCAAATCATCCTTCAAACCCATTGGTAAGGATGACTCTCCCAGGTCTTTATACTTACTACACATGGATCTCTTTGGTCCCATATCCACTCAAAGCTTAGGTGGAAAATCCTATACCTTGGTCATTGTTAATGATTATTCTAGGTTTAGCTGGGTATTCTTTCTAGGAGTTAAATCTGAAACCCATAAAATTCTCTCAAAATTCATAAGACAGATTCAATCTGAGTTCAATACAAATGTTTCAATTATAAGAAGTGACCATGGGACTGAATTTGAGAATCAGATGATTTGTAGTTTCTGTGAGGAAGAAGGTATTAAACAAAGCTTCTCAGCACCTAGAACTCCCCAACAAAATGGAGTTGCTGAGAGGAAGAATAGAACCTTAATAGAATCAGGTAGAACCCTGCTTGCAGAGTCAGGATTACCAAAAACCTTTTGGGCTGAAGCAGTCAACACTGCAAACTATGTTCTAAATAGAAGCCTCATACACAAAACTAAATCAAAGACTCCATATGAGCTCCTGAAAAATAAAACACCCACTGTTAAATATTTTAAAATTTTTGGATGTGCTTGCTTTATTCTAAACAATGGGAAAGATCATCTTGCCAAATTTGACAAGAAGTCTGATGATGGAATATTTCTGGGATATTCATCATCCAGCAAAGCCTATAGGTGCTACAATAGAAGAACTCTTAAGATTGAAGAATCCATGCACATTGTATTTGATGAAACTAACATGTTGCTTAAGGGGGAGGAAACTCCCACCAGTTCTGTTCCACAGAAAAACAACAGCATAGAAACCCAGCTTGAGCAACTAGCTCTAGAGAACACAGAAAATGGAAAGGAAAACCAGTTAGAGGAACCAAGTGAGGAGTCTGAACAAGAAACCTCAGAAAAGAGCACTCAAGACCCTCTTCCACAAGAGGACATGGTCCAGGAAGAACAATTGAACAATGATCCCATTTAGAATGAAGTAGAAGAACAACTGACAAATTCAGGCAGAACAGGAATCAATTTGAAAGATCATCCACAAGCTCAAATGATTGGAGATCCCAATACAGGAGTAAGAACAAGACACCAAGTCTCCAATGGGATAATGCTCCAATGCTTCCTATCACAAGTTGAACCAAAGAAGTTTGAGGAAGCAAATTGTGATCCTCACTGGATTATGGCCATGCAAGAAGAACTAGGCCAATTTGAGAGAAACAAAGTATGGAACCTAGTTGAAAGACCAAGAAACTACCCTGTAATTGGTACAAAATGGGTATACATGAACAAACTAGATTCCACTGGAATAATTGTGAGAAACAAGGCAAGACTTGTAGCACAAGGATATAGACAAGAAGAAGGGATAGACTACAATCAGACCTTTGCTCCATTAGCCAGATTAGAGGCAATCAGGCTCTTCCTTGCCTATGCAGCCTTCATGAAGATGAAAGTCTACCAAATGGATGTCAAGAGTGCCTTTTTAAATGGAGATCTGCAAGAAGAGGTATATGTGGAGCAACCACCAGGTTTTGTTAATCCCTCTTCCCCTAACTTTGTTTATAGACTTAACAAAGCATTATATGGTCTTAAGCAAGCACCTAGAGCTTGGTATGAAACTCTCTCAAATTTTCTTTTAGAAAATTCCTTTGAAAGAGGAAAAGTAGACAAGACACTCTTTACTAGAACACATAAAAACAAACTCCTCCTTGTTCAAATATATGTAGATGACATTATCTTTAGCTCAACCCATCCTAAACTATGTAAAAGATTTGCTAATCTTAAGCAATCTAAATTTGAGATGAGTAGTATGGGTGAACTCTCCTACTTCCTAGGGCTACAAGTAAAACAAAGTAGTGAAGGAATCTTTATCTCACAATCAAAATATACCAAAGAACTAATCAAAAAGTTTGGTATGGAATCAGCATCTACCATGAAAACACCCATGGCAACCAATGCCATCATAGAAAAAGATGATAAAGGAAAATCAGTAGATCAAAAGACTTATAGGGCCATCATAGGATCCCTTCTATATCTAACAGCAAGCAGGCCTGATATCATGTTTGCCACTTGCATATGTGCTAGATTTCAGGTTGAACCAAAGGAATCCCATCTCACCTCTGTAAAAAGGATTCTTAGATACCTAAAGGGAACCCCTGAACTAGGACTATGGTACTCAGCAGAAACCAACTTTGAATTAATAGGTTTCTCATATGCAGATTATGCTGGATGTAGGGTTGATAGAAAAAGCACATCTGGTACCTGCCAATTTCTAGGTGACAGATTGATCTCATGGTTTAGTAAGAAACAAACCTCAGTCTCAACTTCAACAGCTGAAGCTGAATACATAGCTGTTGGGAGCTGTTGTTCACAAATCCTGTGGATGCAAAATCAACTACTTGATTACAAATTGGAAATACACAACTCTAAGATCTATTGTGATAGCTCTAGTGCTATATCCATAGCATCCAACCCAGTCCTTCACAGTAGGACCAAACATATAGAACTCAGACATCACTTCCTTAGAGACAATGTTGAGAAGGGTAAAATAACCTTAGAATATATTCCCACAGACAATCAAAGAGCAGACATCTTCACAAAACCTTTAGATGAAACTAAGCATAACTATTTCATAAACACCTTGGGGATGCTTGATGGAAGCTTGTAAACCTCATTGTTAGGGAAATCTAAAGACATCAGAATACCTAAGAAAGTTTCCTGGAGATGCGTCGAATACATATCAACGTACCGTCGAGAAGACCTCGACGCTGGTTCTGATTTCTTTCAGTTAAAGTTACGTCGATCCACTATCAACGTACCGTCGACTTCTTATCGATGCAAGTCTATGACCACGTCGACAAATCTTTAGACTGACAAAACCTTCACGGAACGCCGACTATATATCGACGCATACGTTGACATCAATTCGACGTAACGTCGACTTCTTGTTAAAATTGGAATCAAATCCTTACTTCCTTTTCTTTTACGACTGGATTACCTTGATTTCTGTTTCCTTTCTCGACGTTTCATCTTCTTTAAATAGTACTTCTTATTTCATAACAAATACCTCTCTGGACCCGCCAAAACTGCGTCTTCTACCTCTCTCTCTTCCTGCATCAATGGTGCCTACTCCTGTTCAAACTGACCTTATCAAAGCAATGAACGATGCTCTGGAAAATCTTCTCAATGACTTCTAGACACGATTAACTAACTTCTCCAATGAATATGCCAATATGATCACCTCCTATGAAGCCAAATTGGCCACCCTGTCTGCCTCTCTTCCCGGGCTTCATCTTCTTCTTCAAGAGGAACCTCTGTCGCCACAAAGGTTTACATCCTTCCTGAAAGATATAAACCAGGGGGAGAGTTGCTCCAGAAACCCCTCTTGCCAGGTTTTTGATCTCAACTAAAAGCTCAGGTTTAAATCTCTTCTCTCCAACACTAAGTATTCTCTCTAACTCTCTTATAGGCTCCACTCCTCTCAAATCACTCTGACTACACTTTCATCAAACATTTTGGTGAATCCTCCTCTTACAACACTGAAGGGGAGCATGCTGTGGATTCAGCATTCAGAATTGATGATCCTTATAACCAGGGGGAGATTCCTGTAGTAAAGGACCCAGTAATCCAGGGGGAGGAAGAAGCAGCCACCTCTGATGATTGGAATGGGCAGATATGGATTGATGCACCCTTATGTGAGGAAGAACTTCAACATCACTCTTCTGGCTTCTCTGCTAGTTACATCAAGCTGAAGACACCTCTACTTGAGGACATCCCTACAAAAGAGTCTGGAGGAGACATTCATCCCTCAGCAGAGATCACCCTACCAGAAATCACTCTGCCCTCTATTGCAGAACATCTAAGAACTCTTCTTGAAATAACTCCCTCTCCACCCAAAGAGAAAACTCCTCCTTCCTCCCTTCCTCTTCCTCCTCCTCAACTTCCTCCTCTAACTTCTTCTCTACCTCCTCTGCTACCTCTACCTCCACAAGCAGCAAGACTCCCTAAATAGATCATACCTAGGCAAAGTCCATGAGGACAGATAAAGAGAAAAAGGGAAGTCACTCCCCACTGGCAAAATTTTTCTAAAGAAGAAAGGAAGGAGTTTGTACAAGAAAAGAAGTATAGAAAAGCATGTGAGCAAATAAAAAGATTTGAAAAGATGCCTAGTATCTGTCCTAACAGTCCTGTCAAGGAGTACCATGATCCTGACATGGAAAAGAGGCATGAAGAGATAAGAGAAAGAGAAGTATATGAATATGAAGCAGCTAGGAAAGAAGTGGAAGATAAAAGGAGGGCCTGGATGGAGAAGATTAACAAGGGCATGACTAAGGAACAAATTCTTGCTGAATCTTCTATCAGAATTCCAAATAAGTTGTTTGATATTGAAGCTTATCAAAAGAAAAATCCTTAGGCAGGGATTATCCTGGATAAGGGTCAAAAGGACAAGAAGGGTATAGGGTGTACAGAAGAAACCTACATTCCCTATAAGAAGCCTACAAGGCCTGCAAAGCTAGACAAATGGCTTAACTCACCATGGAAAGGGAAAGGAAAAGGAAAGATGTATGAAGTTCCTGAGAAACAGGAACCAGAAAAGAAGAAACTCTATAGGCCAAAGGTTGATAACAAAGGACCTCCTGAGCCCAAGCCTGCACAAAAAGAATCTCACAACATTACCATTGAGATGATTGATGAAAAGGCAGCAATCATCATCAGCAAAGGGTACTCCATAAATGACACTATTCCTGATGGTGATAAACTCTTGAAAAAACTGCATACAATCATCAGGAATGTCCAGGAAAGACCTGATAGAGCCAGGGGATACATTTTTGATGCCATTAATGACTTATCTAGGAAACTTTATTCTGCTTTTGTCAACTTCATGTACAAAAAGAAGTTTCTAGTTTAATTCTTGTGAAAGACAAATACTTGTCATGTGCTTTCTTTTCCTAATTCTTTCCTTCTACTCAATATATTTCTTATCTATACAAATACTATGCTGTGTTAATTATATGCTAATAAAATTTCTCTCTAAGAAGGGTTAAGACAAATAGGGGGAGATTGTTGGGAAAATGATTTCTCTTAACCCCTGAAAATGAGTCAAATATGAATTCCAAGAATGAAAAACAAGGCTAAGTAAATATGCGTCGAATAGTGTTTGACGCAACGACGAAATGTAGTCGACGTCTCTTTCAGATTAAGTCGAAGTAACTCTAGGAAGATTTCGACGTAGGTGTTGTCGACGTTACTCTGTTTTCTAGTCGACGCAACTAGTGAAGTCGACGCACCTTAGTCGACGCACCTTCCTTATTCACCTCTTGACGTCCAGACAGGATGTACTCGACGCTTGCGTCGAATGGCAATCGACGCACGTCGATTTATTTGACAGACTTAAATATGCGCCAGATCACTTTCCTTCTTTCAGTAAATCTGATTTGTATGGAATAATGTTAATATTTTATAGCCGTTCTGAATCATTCTTTCCTTCTGTTTGATTCTTGGCTAATCTGATTAACTCTATTTTGGATATTATTTGAAATCAGAATTCATTCTTTCCTTCTACAGAAATAAACATTATGGAAACATTTTTTTTCTTTTTATTCTCTCTAACTGCTAATTGATTATCCTCCTATAGTATTATGTTGAATTAACAGAGCCATAAATAAAGAGGAGGTCGGCAGAAAATACAAGAGAGTGATCTACCACACACATTTGAAACAGAGGAAAAGCTCCCAAGAGAAAAGAGAGAAATTGAGAAAAAGCTCTACAGCAACATTCAAGCACTTCTTCTTCTTCTGCTTCTGAAGTCATACTGCTGCAAAATCTGATAGCTCTCACAAAAAGAGAAAGGCTGCAAATCTTCTTCTCTCTATAGAAGAAAGATTCAATTCACTTCTTGTGCCTCCAATCTTCTTGCTAGGAAGAAGATTCTTTCTTGTTTTTATTTCTTCTCCTTTCTTTCTTTCTTACTTAAACATTGTAAAAGAGTTTTTAGAATCTCTCTCCAAAAAATTCAGTGTACTGGTTCTAAGAGTCTCCTTGTCAAAAGACTCAGTTGGTTCTAAGAGTCTCCTTGTCAAAAGACTCAGGGTGGTTCTAAGAGTCTCCTTGTCAAAAGACTCAGGGTGGTTCTAAGAGTCTACTTATCAAAAGACTCAGTGCAAGATAGTGAATTCCTACCAAGGGGGTAGAAGAGTGGACTACCCAAAGTTTGGGGAACCACTATATTTTCTTGTGTTGTGCTGTGATTTATTTTCTTGCATTTACTTTATTTTCTTGCTTAATTCTTGTTGGTGTGTGGGAAGCTCTAATCTGTGATCATACACATATATATATTAACTTTGCACAAAATAATTTTTAAATCTCTATTCACCCCCCCCCCCCCCCCTCTAGAGAATTCTAGTGAGGTTAATTGTGCACTTTCACTTTGTTTTAGAATATCTTAATGATAAACTGTTTTGAATTGTATAATTTAAGTCTGGGGAGACCTGTTTGTACCCACGCACGTGCACTATCACTTAGCATGCTAGAAGCTTTCATCTAAATTATTTTGTTTATTTTGTCTGCACACAAAGCACCCACTTGAGCGCGTGCTTAACCTTTAGTGCGTCACGAGTATAACTCATTTCTTTTTGTATTTGGTAAAATGATTGTGCTGGTTTTTAAATTATGTGGTGGAATAAAATGTTGACTCCAGTGTTTCTAGTCAAGTACTCATGTGAGTATAGGAATTTATGCAAATTAGATTTCTATTTATACTCATAGCTTTATGCATTTTTGTTAGTATAAATAATGTTTACTCCACTCAAATGGTGAATCCGGTGTGAATCAAATGGTAGCATAGGGATGTGTGTAAATGATCGTTAGATGTGTATTGCTCGAGCCGGGAGGAAAGATGATCTTTCTCGGTGACTAAGAACTTGCCCCCAAGCGATTCTTGAAGCATTGACATTGGATAGTTCTAGCGCGTGAGAATGACGTAGGCCATTATTTTGGCTCGGTTGAGCCTTTGTGCCCATTCCTATCGCTCTATCCTCATTAGCCCAGTTGTACCTACCCGTTCTTTGATTCAGCCCCACTTTTTATCACCAAAGCCTAAAAGCCAATCCTAGTCGCACACCCAAATTTGAGATTTAGTTGTTCATTATTTTCATGATTGGGGTGTTGATGTTGTGATATTTTTGTGAAGATGTGGATGCGCTTCATTGCTCATCATGCTGAAAATGTTTTGAAAAGAAAAGAAAAGAAAAATGAGAAAAAGAAAAAAAAGTGAAAAGAAAAGAAAAAATGAAAAGATGAGCCTAATTGAAAAATCTTTGTATAAATTTATGATTGGGAGTAGGTGGTGCACACACCCATGTTACAAAAATCTAAGTCTGGGGGTGTGGTGCACTTGCATTCGATCTTGGTATGCGAGGAGTTGTAATAAAGCTCAATTGGGTTTAGGTGTTTCAAGCCTTCTTTTTTATCTTTGTTTACCTCACCTTAACCCAAGCCCTATTTAAAACCTAAAAGTCCTACCGACTCACGCTATGAACCAATCTAGTGTCGTGGAGAGAATGTGAACGGGTGAGCTTATGGTCTCCGACGTCGATGGATTTCGGTGGAGTTTGTCCAGAACCCCAGCTTTGGCAATGCTTGTCTCAGCGATTCTTTTACTTTCTCCATATGTGTGACCAGATGATTCACCGTGACTCCCATTTTGAGTTGAAGTAATATTTATTTATTCTTTTAGAAATTTGTAAACTATGTGTATAATTAGAAATCTTCTCTATTATTTTTCTATGCACATGAGCATGCGACTTCGCATAGTATTCCATTTTGTAATTTTAAGTTAGCTATTTCATTTTCCTGCCTGGTTAGGAATTGTTTGCTCGGGACGTGCAAATAGGTAAGTCTGGTGGTGTGATGAGTCCAATTTATATACTGATTTTCAGACTCATCCGGGCTATTTGTCCTGCATTTGTACTTCTATTTTTGTTTGTATTTGTTTATATTCACCTTGTGCATGCTTGTGCTTGAAGTGCTTGTTTAGGCCCGTTGTAGTATGCAATTGCACACTACATTGCTGGGGGTAAGCACACTGTGCTCCCCATCGTTTTATTTCTATTTTTATGCTGGTGTTGGAGGTGTATTCCCAGGTGGGCTGCTATGCTCACAAGTGGCCGAACCATCCCCTTTTGCACAGAAATCATGATCGTGTATAACGCACGGTCGTGCATTCTATTGACGCATGGACGACTGAGGTCGTGCGCTTTCATCTGGGTAGAAATTGATGTTCTGTCGTTGATTGTGCGTTTTACGCACGGGCGGATTCGCCCGTGCGCGAGTAAAATGCACGATCGACCTGTTTAGCCTTGTTAATCGCCAATCTGAATCTGTCTGTGCATTTGTACGCACGGGCGGATTCGCCCGTGTACGAAGGAAATGCACAGGCATTGCTGCTTCTTCCTCAGGTCAGTTTATTCACTAAATAACGCACGGGCAACGCACGGTCGTGCGTTCGCCCGTGCGTGACCAAACTTCTCACTGTTTCCTATAAAAGCTGCAGTTTTCAACCTAATCAGGAACATCGAACAGATCGTACAGCTCCGCCATTTTCGCCCTTTTCGCAGGGATTCCACCCCTTTTTGGCCTCCTCCATCATTCTCAAGCTCCAAGGAGAGGGATTTAGCCCTACATCCACCAATATCCAAGGAGAAGCAAGCTAGGTCGTGCGGCCTGATCGTGACACGAAGAAGACGGGCCATTGGAAGGTAGTGACAACCTTCTCTACCCCAGACACAGTTGAGGATCGAGCTTGGACGTGGATTGACAACCCAGCGATTGCAACCGTGAATCCCAATGAGCCTTCGGATTGGGTCGATTACTTGCTCTCTCTCTCTCTCTTTGTAGTTGTTGGTTTAAATTTTAGATCTTTTGTATTTTGATGATGAACACTATAAACCTTGCTATATAAAGTTATTTCATGTCTATATGAAATTATCTTTTGTTTATATGTGTGTATGAGGTGCGCCCCCATCCATTTTCCATTCCGCCATCGTGTTCGTTCGTCGCACTAGCAATTGCTAGTGGCGTGCTTGTCGATAAGGTGCTTGCGACCCTCATTCCGCTAGCCTACTCGTCCATCCGCCCTTGCGAAGTAGTGCGTTCAAGGCCTACTTAGTTTTCCATCCCGCCTTGCGAAGCCTTGCATAACGGCATTGCATAGGAGTAGTTGTAGTATTTTCTTTTATTTTCCACAAACCAATCCATTGTTTATGCAATCCATCCGCTCATAAGGACTTCAATCTCAAGTCCTTCCTCAATAGTTAACTCCACCTTATTGTGATCCTACGAGATTCGATACTCGGGGATTTGCTCCTTGTTTTATATTACTTGAACGATCGGTACACTGCCGTTCCGTGCCGCAGTCTAGCTACCGCCTATAGCGGTGTGCGAGATTTTCGCATCAGGTAGTCACTTTATTTGGTTTCAAAGAAAATAAGGTAGACCGTTACATATATCTCAAGATTAGTGGGAGCAAATTCATCTTCTTAATTTTATATTTAGATGGCATTCTGCTTGTGAGTAGTGATTTGACACTACTGCATAAATCTATGCATTTTTTGTTAAAAAGTTTGATATGAAAGATCTTGGAGAAGCGTCTTTTGTTCTGGGGATTGAGATCATTAGGGATCGTTCTCACCATATATTATCACTCTCTCAGAAAGCCTACATAGAGCGTGTACTTGAGAGATTTAACATTCTCAAATGTAAGCCTGGATATGTGCCTGTGATTAAGGGTGATAAGTTGAACTTGACACAATGCCTCAGGAACGATACAGAGATAGTGTATGAAAGATATTCCTTATGCTAGTGCGGTATGTAGCTTAATGTATGTCAAAGTCTATACCAGACTGAGCATTTCCTTCGCAGTAGGACTTCTAGGCAGATATCAGTCGAACCCAGGACCAGCTCATTAGGTGGCTGCCAAGAAGGTCTTAAGGTACTTGAAAGGAACAAAAGACTTTAAGTTGGTTTACCATAAAGATCAAAATCTCAAATTGGTAGGGTATAAATATTCTGACTTTACCGGGTGTGAGGATGATAGGAATACTACTTCAGGATATATATTAAAGTTAGCCAGTGGGGCCATTTCGTGAAAGAGTGTCTAATAGACACTCATTACTTCATCTGCAATGCATGCGGAGTTTGTTGCTCTTTTTGGAGATTCTACTCATGTTGTGTGGCTTAAGAATTTTATTACAGAATTAATGGTCGTCGATTCTAAAACAGGACCCATTCGGTTGTACTGTGATAATATTTCTGCAGTTATATTCTCGATGAACAATAAAAGTATCACATGGTCCAAACATATAGAATTTAAATTCGTAACTATTAAGGAGTTGGTTAAGAAATGTGACATTATGGTGGAGCATATAGAAATAGATGATATGATAGTTGATTCGCTTACTAAAGGACTCCACCCTAATATATTTCAAAAGCATGCCTACAGTATAGGGCTTATGGAGTCAATTGATTTGCTGGATTAGTAGGAGGTTACATGAAGCTCCAATTCATTCATCAGTTATCTATTTTTGCACTTTGTTTAAATTCATAAATAATAGTTTTAGATCAAACAATAAGTGAATATTCATGTCAAATATCATTAAGTTTCGATATTCATAAAGATTGTGATATATCACACTTTATGTAACAGACTCAGACGAGTGTCTGAGCATAAGGCTTTGGCACTTCATTTTATTTCATAAAGCCTTGTTATATCTATTTGACACATTAATTAAAATCTTAAAATAATGACATACATGTTCCTCCGAACACTTAGGGCACGTTCGTTTGCATAGAATTGAAGACTTGGAATTGGAATTCGACGACGAATTCCAATTACGTCGTTCGGTTCTTATGTAGCTTTAATAATTGGAATTTGAGTTGAATATCATGGAATTCATTTTAGCATAGGCACAAAATCGTGTCAGACATATCGGAATTGGGCGAATTCGACGACGAATTCCAATTACGTCGTTCGATTCTTATGTAGCTTTAATAATTGGAATTTGAGTTGAATATCATGAAATTTATTTTAGCATAGGCATAAAATCGTGTCAGACATATCGGAATTGGGCGAGTCTAGCTTGCTCAATTTACTCCCGATAAAAAAAAGACGAGCAACGAGTCCTTAACTGCCCTACCCGTTCCTCCTCGACATTCTGACTCGCTAGGGCTCCTCCTCCACTTTCCAGCAGCGACTCGCGATCTTCCGATGATCCAGCAGTGACGCGCATATTTTCGCCCTAACGCGCTTTTTTTCACCGACGCGTGTTTTTCGCCCGGGCGCGCAGTTTTTTGCCCGGGGGCGCATTTTTCGCCAGGGCGCGTTTTTTTGTACGGGCGCACGTTTTTCACCTGGGCGCACATTTTTCGCCGGGGGGGGGGGGGGGGGGGGTTCACCCGGGCACGCGTTTTTCTTCCGGTCGCGCATTTTTTGCCCAGGCGTGCATTTTTTCGTCTGGTCGCGCAATTTTTCAAAACCGGGCGCGCATTTTTCGCACGACACGCGTTTTTCGCACGACACACATTTTGTGGCCCGGGCGCGTGTTTTTTGGCCGGGCGCGCGTTTTTCGCCCTCGTGCGCATATTTTGCTTGGTCCCCCATTTTTTCCTGGGCGCGCGTATTATCGCCCGTTCGCACGTTTTTCGCACGAGCGCGCGTTTCTCCCCCGAGCGCGCATTTTTTGCCCGAGTGCGCATTTTTCATCCGGGCGCGTGTTTTTCGCTCAGGCGCGTTGTTTGTCGCACGTGCGCACATTTTTTCTCCTGACCGCCCATTTTTCTTCCGGGCGGGCGTTTTTCTCCCGGGCGGGCGTTTTTCTCTCGGGCGCGCATTTTTCGTTCGGGCGCGTGTTTTTCGCCCGGGCACGCATTATGTCGCCCATGCATTCGTTTGTCACCCGGGCGTGCATATTGTCGCTCGGGCGCGCGTATTTTGCCCGGGCGCACGTAATTCTCCCCGACGCGCATTTTTCTCCCTAGTGCGCGTTCTACGCCCTGGCGCACATTTTTCGTCCGGACGCACCTATTGTCCCCGGTGTGTGCGTTTTGTGCCCAGGCGCGAGTTTTTTCCATGGCATGCTTTTTGCGCCCGAGAGCGTGTTTTTTGTTCGGGCACACGTTTTGTTACCGGGTGCACATTTTTTTTCAACAGACGCATTTTTTATTATATTTGTAAACAAAATATTAGTTTTTTCATAATATTTTTCAATTCTTATATTGAATCTTATTTAACAAACGAACAAAATAATTTATTACTTTCACAATATTCACCAATATTGTTTATTAGGCGAATGCTGGAATTGGAATTAGACTAATTCCAATTCTGAATATCGAATCCTAATATCAAATTCCAATTCTGTCCAAACGAACGGGCACTTAAGGATTTCTCGTAGCATGGTTTAGTGCATTCATTAGAGAAATTGGTTGACCACCAAATTATAACAACAATTGTGCACACACATTTCATTATGTTGTTTTATTTAATAACCGCGATTTTTCCATGTCGATTGAATCTGTAAGCTACTGTGACCATGGAAGATCTCGTGTAGCTCAATGATGCGGTTGCCATCATTTTTCAGAGTGAGGGATTTGGTTGGGCCGGATTAACGTGTGAGCAAACTTTTAATATCGCGTTTGCTAATGGTGCTCTTCAGTTTAGTGAAGATTTTATTTGGAGTGTCATAAGTTACGATGAATGTAAGTCCAAGTGGGAGAATGTTAGAACTTTACATTTGGTGGACTCAATTTCATCGAGACGTCCCGATAGAGTCGTACGCAAAAAATTTGAGTTTATTCGGACTCTCACGAGCGTGCATTAATTTAGTCGCGCGAACGATCGAAGTCTGTGATAGGTGGGCCAGACCATCTCGTAAACTCAAGATGTGAACCTGGTCTCCTTGGCATACGAAAATGCATGATATTCAGATCTCAATTACTTTTATGGGATTTAATTCACTTTGTTTTAAATTGGGAGTTATGGGGATTAATACACCCAATTTTGTCAAGTTCCATTAGGGGCTTACCTATTAAAGCCAGAACTAAATTCTTCATGCCATAGAGATGAACAAGTGCTGATAGGCGGTTTCTCATGTTCTTGGTTTTTCGGGTAACTATCGGCTCTCTCCTCTCTCTCTCTCTCCCTCTCTCCTATTCGGCGTTTCTGGAGAATGGACACGGCATCGGGCAATCTTTATAGAAATGGCGTTTTCTGTTTATGTTGAACAAGTGCTTCGAGCAACCCTCTCATATCTTTCTAAGAAGGAGCCGATCTTCATCTTGGACTTTAGTTGTCGTTCATGAGGTCTTCAACATCCATGCAATACAGGAGCAAAACCAACCCCAGAATGCTGGCGCTTTCATTTCTGAATCATTGTTTTCATCGATCAGCTCCATGGTTCTCGCATGAAGGAAGAGAGACATTCAGATCTCTTGCGTGGAGAAAACAGCCCTAAACATCTTGTTTCTACTAAGTTTTGGAAGAAGATCAAAGCCGATACTTCAGAGAATTATCCAGGCTACTATTTAGCTTTGGAGAAAAGAAGTAAGTTTTTATTTTCATGGAATTCATTAGTCCGATTTTTCCAAACAGAGGTTACAAGCCCACGGATCCCATGCCTTCAATATGCTGGTTTTTCATAACTCTGCCAACAGGGTTGTTTGTGGTCTCAGGTAAATATATAAATATTATCTAATGATATTGATGCAAGTTTTGTTGCGTTCATTCCAAATCTGCGTTTTCACTGGTTTGATCTAATATAATGATAAAGTTGGTGTCTAGATATTCTTATATAAGATCTGGAATTGAAATTATCATTGGATTAGTTTATATTAAACACTTAGATTGGAACAATACTATTATGCATAAACTTAATCTTGTTCCAAGTCTTAGTTGTTGTTATACATATCTACATGTTTGTTGCTAACCTTTTGTCTTGTAGTGAACAAAACTACAGAAAATCCGCCAACGCCGTGAATTCTATAAGGAAACATGCATCAAGGCTTCTGAGCATGGTCGCTACGGTGAAACACAAGCTTGAGGCGAAGATGGTATAAATTAACTTTTGCACTTCAGTAACAAGTTACTGTTCGTTCAAGTTCGATTTTATTTGCTTGTTCTTAAATTAAACTTTGATTAATTAGAAATATTAATTTTGCATATTACTCCATTAGAGATTAGTAGACATTGAATAAGATGACTTTGCACATACTTCATCATCGCTGCATTAAGTATTGTGTTGCCTTTAAATTTTTCTATAACACAAATTTGCGGAGTGACAACTTAATTTTTCCATTATATTCAACACAAGTACAAATGACGGATGATTTTCAAAATAAAATTTATGAGGTTGCATCTAGAAAGAAATCACGAATTACTAGTAGATTAAATGAATTAAGATTATACACTAAAATAAAATTTAGTGAGTATATGACTAAAACAGAAATTGAAAATTTTAGTATATTAGAGTGTTGGAAAAATAAAACTAACACGTATCCTATTTTAGACTTAATGGCCCGTGATATATTAACTGTCTAGCTAGTACAGTAACTTCGGAGTCTGTTTTTTCTTTGAGTGGATTCTTTGAGTGGCGGTGTTTTGAATGAACGATGGAGTCGACTTAACGAAGAGTCGTTGGAGATTTGTATTTGCTCAAGATTATTTGAACACGGCGAGCAAAGAGCAACATATTGCTTCCATCAAAGACAGTTCCTCGTCAGTCGAAGAAGAACTGAGTTCGTTAAACTTGGCCGATGAAGATTGAGTATTAGTGATGTATTTTATAATTTTTGGGGTAGGCCGTCATACGGTGCTTTGACACTTTATTGTGAGTGGGTAGGTTGAGAGTTGTTAGATTTTGTGTTTTGTAAATTAGGGTAGTTTTTCTCGTGGTTGGTGGTCAACCCGTTTGTGTGTGTTGTAATAATTTTTGAAATAAAATATAACATTTTATCTTATTAATGATTTAAAATTTTAATATATATGTCTTACATAATATATTTATATTTATTAATTTTTAATAAAAAAAACTTCTTACAAAAATTGGCCTAGGTCTATTAGGCCTGCCTGAGCCTGGCTGAAAAAACATAGCTAGTCCCTGTTTATGCTGGGGTCCTGGACCTGGGCCTGGCTATTGTCAGGCCTAGGCCTGGGCATAAAAAGCATGGGTCTGGCAGGCCCAGTTCTGAACTTGGCCAGTAAGGCTTTTTCTACACGACTACCGATTAGGCACTTATTAATAAATAACGATTATACTGAGTAGCACTGCGCAAATCATCTTGATTTTTTTTCACAGACCGAGACTCGTGTGCGGTGTTGGTGTAGTTTACTAATTAGTCCCAAGCATGAATACATATTATTCATGAATGGTTTACTCATCACAGTGTGACGTAGTTTGCTCGGTTTTGAGGAGTCCATAACCGCACCGCTAGGAGTCCAATTTTCACCCCCCACATAAAATTGAGCTTCCCTGCCTCTGAGCGGTTCAGTTTGAAATGCGATGTGGTGTGATGTGATTAGTCAATTTTGTGCGGTTTTCAATTATCATGCACACCCCTAAGCTTAGGCTAGATGGAATACACTAATGATCATGCCTAGGACAAAGGGGCTATAGCCACCATGTTTTCTCTCATTGTTTCTGAATGCTAGGAGTGAGCAGTTACCGTTGAAATCTCTTTCCCGCTTCTCCTCTGAAAAGTCACATAAACTCATCTCTCGTCACTTTTCAAGAGGTATTATTGTACACACTAGGGGTACAATTTAGATCAGCTCGGGTAGATTCTGTTGAGGTATATTGAACTATCGGGTTAACGGATGCTTAGCGGCAGGTTAGGACCCGTTAGGGATCCACGCACCCGCCGGGGAATTAGGGTTTGCCTATAAATACCCTGCTAGGGGAAACGAGTAGAGTGTTCCAAACTAGACACTCACCCGGATGCTTCGAGCACCATTCTAAAATTCTCGAAGATCACTCGTTCCCGCTCGTGCGTTTCCCGTAACCGCTCTTCTTCTTCCCGTCGCTGAAGGAGTTTTTCGTGTAACTACTCCTGTCGTTCCTGTCGATCGAAGGAGGAAGGCCGCCGGTCCTAGTCGTTCGGGTCCTCAGGCGAATTTTCATCGTCGATTGAAGGTGGAACCAGTCTGCCTCCCGCCGATCTCCCTGTGCGAGAAGAAACCCGTCTGAGCGCGCCCGTCGCTCTGTTCTTTTTCCCGTCGCGTACTTCTTCGCGAGGAAGGACTCTGCCGCCGGTCCTGTGCAAGGAGGAAGAAAGGTTGCCGTCTTCTCCATTGTTCCCATCGTTCGACGAAGAAGAAGACTCCGATGGTTGTTCGCTTGTTGCCGTCCCTGTCTTCAGCGATTTCCATTGTTGCCGCTGAAGTGCCGCGAGAATCATCGCCGACGCATCCTCTGCCATCGTCAATCGTCTCAGAGGTCGATCTCAGTCGAAGCCTTCCCTGTCGACGCAGCCGAACCCAGTCGACGTAGTCTATCGCTGTCGACGCTTCCCTGTCGACGTCTTCCCTGTCGACGTCGTCCCAGTCGATGCTTTCTCAGTCGACGCCCTCCCAGTCGACGCTTTCTCATTCGATGCCCTTTCAGTCGACGCTTTCCAAAGCCTGCTCCCTGCCGTAGGAGAGACGTCGTTGTTGCCGCTGCAGTTTTCCGCTATCAGAATTCCGACAGCAATATCGGAATTCCGACAGCTCTCTCCCTCTTGGTGATCCAGTCTTTTGGCTTTGGTGGTTGCTGGCCATTGTTGTCTGCGTGGATCTAGCCTTCGATGTTTTTGTTCAGCCGGAGCAGCGGAGTGCGACACAATATTTTCTGGATTGGATCCGAAGTTTTCTCGGCTACACACGTCTCAGGTGCTCTCTTTCCTAGTAGAATACATGTATTTTGAAAAGAGACACAATGTCGAAGAGGAACACTCAGCTTGGCATGAAGTACCTGAACGTGTTCTACACCATTCAAACTGTACGTACTGAGGTTCTTGGGACAGCTGGAGAGACTCAGTGGGTGGTCGATGAAGATTTCTTCCGCGACTACTTGTTGAACTGCCTTTCCAACAAGCTTGCTGAGACGTACAGCAAAATGAAGACCGCCAAAGAAATCTGGGATGCTCTGGAGGAGCAATACAAGGAAGAGGAAAATATGTCCAAGACGCACCTCGTGGACAAGTTTATGGCTTTCACCTTCACTGGGGAAAGGGAAATCCTTCCACAGGTGGCCGATTTTGAGAATCTGGTGGACAAGCTGAACAGTGAGAACATCTCACTGCCAGATGGATTTGTTGCAGAACTATTATCTTCAAGCTCCCGTCGGCGTGGTACTCCGTTAAAATGGAGATGTATCGGAAGAAAACGCAGGTCAGTCTTAAAGACCTCAAGCGCTTCATCTGCATTGAGGATGAGAACAGGAATAGACACGCTAGAGAGACCATTAGCAAGCAGTCCTCTGCTGCCAACATGGTCACGCATCCTAAGCGGAAGTTTAAGCCCGGCAAGACTAGACCGTTACCCAGTGCACCTGCAGTTGTGGACACGAGCAAGAAGGCGAAGAAATTCAAAGGCAAGTGCTACAATTGTAACAAGTGGGGTCACTGTGCTTCCGAATGCAAGCAGCCCAAGAGAGGAGATCCTAGTACACCAAAGCCTGATAATAGGGTCAATATGGTCCATCATACTGCGCCCACCGACTTTGTTGCCATGGTCGGTAACAGACAGGCCAGTACAGAGTGGTGGCTAGACTCAGGTGCTACATGTCATGTCTGCAATAATTTTGCGCTTTTGGAGGATGTCACTGCAGTCCGAGAGACTGTTACTGTTGCTGATGGAGGAGTTGCTGACGTGTTGAGGGTCGGCAATGCTACCTTGACGCTCTCCTCAGGTAAAACTCTTACTTTAAAAAATATTAAATTTATACCGTCATTAGCTGCTAATTTAATTTCAATTAGTTTGTTATGCGATGCGGGTATGTCATTTAACATTAGTGGTGGTCGAGTAACGTTGATGGTTCACTCGCACTACTTTGGTTGTGCGTATGTCGTCAACGGAATGTATAGGTTGAGTCTAGCTAACGAAGTAGTAAATCAAGTTAGTTCTAATTTGATCGATCCTCAGAATTTACATGCAAGACTAGGACACGTCAATTATAGAAAACTACTCCTGCTAGCTAGAACTCACAGCATCCCCTTAGACACAAAAACCAAATTTGACAAATGTGAAATCTATGCTCAAACAAAGATAACTAGAGCACCTTTTAGTCAGGTTTCTAGGAGCACACATTTGCTAGATTTAATACACTCCGACATATGTGACTACAAAAGTTTTGTCACACGTGGAGGTCGGAAGTATCTGATAACTTTTATCGACGACTACTCTAGATTCAGTCACATTTATCTACATCCAAAGATGAAGCGTTTGAAAAATTCCGTATATTCAAAACTAGGGTTGAGAATCAACTTGACATGATAATCAAACGGCTAAGGAGTGATAGAGGTGGAGAATACGTCTCCGGGGAGTTCAGAGATTTCCTTGACAGCCATGGCATCATCCCTGAAACGACTGCTCCTTATTCCCCCCAATCCAACGGTATTGCTGAGCGGAAAAATAGGACTTAACAGAAATGTTAAATTCCATGTTGTTGACTGTTGGCATGCCTACGGCCTACTGGGGTGAAGCTGCCCTCATGTCTAATCACATTCTTTATAAAATTCCCCATGCCAAGTTGACTAAGACACCCTATGAGCTTTGGTTTAAGAGACCTCCTAGATTTGATAATCTTATGAACTGGGGCTGTATCGCTTATGTTAGGATACCTGACCTTAGAAGAGCTAAGATTGGACCTAGGGCAAATATGTGTGTCTACTTAGGATGTGCAGAGGATAGTGCTGCTGACAGATTTCTAGATCTCTCAACGAACACTGTAATCGAATCTAGAGACGCTGTCTTCTTTGAGGATAAGTTCCTTAAGGATAAGAACCTGACGCTTCTAGGTCTGCCAGTCACTAGTCTTGAGCCTCCACCTGAGCCAAGCCAATGTAACTCTGACACTGAGCCTATAGACACAAGTGATTTAGATACCAGACGGCTATCTACTAGAGAGAAATTGCCTAAAAGCTTCGGTACAGACTTCGTGACTTACCACGTTGAAGTTGATCCATCTACCTATAAGGAAGCGATGAGATCATGTGACTCTCTATTATGGAAAGAAGACATCGATGAAGAGTTAAACTCTCTCATGCAGAACAACACGTGGACATTGGTTGACTTGCCCAAAGGGGCCAAGACCATTGGAAACAAATGGGTTCTGAAAAAGAAGCTTAATCCTGATGGGAGTATTGCCAAATACAAAGAACGTCTAGTTGCAAAAGGCTTCACTCAAGTGAGTGGCATAGACTACTTTAATATATACTCACATGTTTGACACTATGCGACAATTAGGATACTTCTCGCAATAGCATCTATTGAACACTTCACAGTTCATCAGATGGACGTCAAGACTGCATTTCTTAATGGAGATCTGACCGAAGAGATCTACATGCACCAACCTGAAGGGTTTGTGGTAGAAGGTCTAGAAACTAAGGTCTGTAAGTTGATTAAGTCACTCTATGGATTAAAGCAAGCACTTAAATTGTGGCACGAAAAATTTGACACTTGTGTTAAAGCTTTGGGTTTTAAATCCAACTTTTCAGATAAATGTTTGTACGTTCGTACAAGTTCAAATAATGTTGCAATTATATTCTTGTATGTTGATGACATGCTAATTCTGGGCACTGATCAATCTGAGGTGAAAGACATGAAAGCTGCCTTGACGACACAATTTAGCATGACTGACTTGGGCGTGGTGAAAACCATCCTAGGAATGGAAGTGAACTTCACTAACAAGGGTATTACCCTCAGTCAGAGTCACTATATTAGAAATCTACTTGAGAAGTGGGGTTACATTCATAGCAAAGGTAGTGAGACTCCATACGATTATAATAATAGACTGAAACCTAATGAAGGTTCATCTATTAGACAGTTGGATTACTCCAAACTCATAGGTAGTCTCATGTATGCTACAACCTGCACTAGACCTGACATAGCCTTTACGGTCGGCATGTTAAGTAGATTTATGAGTAACCCTGGGCAGGACCACTGGAATGCCTTAGAAAGGCTTATGCGATACTTAAAGCACACTGAAAAGTATGCTTTATGTTACAGTGGACATCCTCCTGTACTTGAGGGGTATTCTGACGCCTCCTGGTGTTCAGAAATTGCTGACAGTAGATCCACTAGCGGTTTTGTATTTACCCTAGGAGGAGCAGCAGTAGCTTGGAAGTCAAAGAGACAGTCGTGTATTGCACTTTCCTCTATGGAATCGGAACTCTATGCCCTCACTTCAGCAGGAGAAGAAGCTGAGTGGATAAGAGATCTGATCATCGACATTCCAATGACGAGTCTAAAAATGAACTCTATTTCGCTATATTGTGACAATCAAGCCACAAAAACTATTGCAACAAATACGTTGTTCAATGGGAAGCGAAGGCAACTAAGGATGAAACAGGCCTGGTTGACCCATCTCACCAGTCAGGGGATAATCTCCCTATTAGATGTGAGATCGAAGGATAATGTAGCAGATGTCCTTACCAAGGGCTTATGTAAGATTCTAACACATAAAACATCGGGGGAGATGGGATTAAGGTTCATTTAGTATGACTTAATACCCTGCTTATGTTTTAAATCTTAGAACCGTAGTCTGCTTACATTCGAGCATCTAGAGTGAGCACACGAAAGTATTCCAGATGCTATCTGATGAAAGCCAGAGATGGATAGTTGGCAGTCATTCCAAACTTGATGACTTACGCAATTATTTTTAATTCAAAGGCTGATTTGGGTATCATTCCAAAAACGAATACTGAAGTTGCTAATATGCGTCCTGATATTATGATCATTACTTATATCATTCCAAACTTGATGATATATTGGTCACAGCTTATTGTATCATTCCAAACTTGATGATATAATACAATTGTGAAACGTTTGGTAATAATCTTAATAATCGAAGGAACATGGTTTGATTCTATGAAATCAATTGTCTAATTTTGTATAAATTGGATAGAGATGCTGATATGTGATTCTTTTCTTCCTGGTTAGAGTAGTACGTTCTTTTACTGCTAGAACTATTCACTTTACTCTTGATTAGCAAATGTTAGAATTCATAGAGATTTGTCTCATGGCATTCTTATTATGTCTGTGTGCAGATCACATGGAGATTGGAGGAGAGAAAGTTGATTTCGACCCAGATGATGATGATCTATTGTTTGCATAGATCATTGTTCATTTATCTGTTCTTTGAGTGTTTTTCCAGCTTTGCTTACTGTTTTTCTTGTTTGGAGCCTTGTGTTTGAGTTTAGATATTGTGTATTCTAAAACTCATATTTATGTTTCTGGAAAACTCATGTTTGTCGTTATTAACTCTTGTTTAAAGTAATCTGTGATGTGACCCCGATATTTACAATATAGGAGGAGAATGTTGAGGTATATTGAACTATCGGGTTAACGAATGCTTAGCGGTAGGTTAGGACCCGTTAGGGATCACGCACCCACCGGGGAATTAGGGTTTGCTTATAAATACCCTACTAGGGGCAACGAGTAGAGTGTTCCAAACTAGACACTCACCCGGATGCTTCGAGCACCATTCTAACAGATTCCACCTAAAATCATGAACCAATCCATGAAAGTTTCGTTCCCACTTTTTTGGAATTGAAATGACTCATGTACACTAATATGCATGTTTCCAACACCTATTTGAGTATCGGTCACCCACACACACTTTTACTTCAATAAATGATGAGGTAATCGTAGAGTTGTCACTTAAAACCGAAAACCAAATCAGAACCGTAAAGAATCGGACCGAACCATTTGTGAATTATATTTGTGTTCCGGTTTGAATTTTAGAACCGTAAACAATAATAGTCCGGGTGCGATTCCTTCATTTTATTATTCGGACCGGAACCGAAACCGCAATATAAATGTCTCGAGAGGTTTCAGAATTTTTAGACCCGGTCAAGACCGGAACGAAGGAGAACCGAAACAGAACTGATCCGCAATCCATTTACTATTATTATTCTTTATAATATATATTTATTATTATATTATTACTTTTTAAATATTAATAATATATATTTATAATCTATAATATTGTACTTATATTAACCATCTGATTGCAGTGTCGTCCGATTGCAGCGGAATTCAAATACTTATACACAGGCCAGACGACATTAGTTCACAACCCCGCTCCTCTGCGTCGAAGACTTCCTTCTCGCTTTGCTTGCTCGACCGCTGAAGGCTTTCTTCTCCCAATTTCGGCAGTGTTTGTTTTAACATTAAATAAAAATATTGATAATTATTTTATTGTGGATATAACTAATATTTGTAAAATTTGAATTACTCGGTGGACCTTGCTTACATACATAGATGGTATTTGATGGTTGTTATTAAATTTTATTGATAATTATATTCTCCATTTTGTTGATGTCTATGCTTTGCATTCCTTAACTATTTTGGTAAGGCGACTATTTTTGCTGAGCACCGGGTGTTACAGTGTTACTTGTTGTCCATCATGCTAATGATCATATTTATATTAATTAATTTTTTGAATCATATTTATTGGAATCATACAATATTACTCATTCATTTTCTATTTAGTGTGTCAAATCAGATAGTATTGTATGCATATCTGTATTAGTTCAATTTTAACATATTAAGACTTTAAAGACAATGAAATTATTACTCCAACCATTTGAATTCTAATTTCCTTTGCAAATATGCATTTTTTAAAAAAAATTCTTTGTGAATGCATCTAATGACTCAAATTATAGAGTTATAAAATGATTATTACTATGACACATAAAACTGATTGGAACCAGACCAAATCACATAGAACCGGACCGATTGGAACCAGACCGAACCGCATAGAACCGGACCAAACCGTTAGTGGTCGATTTTATTTTGTTACTTGTTGAACCGAAATAGGAACCGTTGACACGACGGTTCCAAAAATTATGCTAGAATCCGAACCGGTCAAACCAAATAAGATTTTGGTTCTATTTTGAAGATTTGTTACCTTAGCGGTTCAGTTCACGGTCTTAGTAGAATCAAAACCGAACTAGAACCTTGACAGCTCTAGGCCGCAAGCATGCTTATAATGTGTAATATAACTTGATATAAATATCAATTTCGTATTTTTTTCAAGGGTTGTCGAGTAATTCTACTCACAAAGTTTAATTATCCTCTAATCTAACTTAAAAGGTTGATTAAGTTGTGAGAGTTGAAATTAACCAATTGGTTAAGAGAATAATCGGAGAAAAGAGTAATGATGATAAAATAGTGCAACGATCTAGAATCCATTCATAATAATATAAAAGAGTAAATCTAATTAGTAATAAGCTTGATAATAAACTATCAAGGATTCCCATATTAATATGAAGCCTCTATCAAGTCCATGCATCTACTAACTGAGGGTGATCAATTAAAACCCGTTGGTCAGTTTCACCCTTATGCTTGTTTTATATGGTGAATCCTACTACTGGGTTTGACCTCAATCAAGAAGATTTTCGACGTCCTATATCTAGGGTTTAAACAACTCTTTTTATGATATATTGAGTGATCTCTCCATAATCACGGTCGGTTAGACAGACTAGATTGTGGATGCCAGATTTAATATCATACTAGAAATATGATTTTTTTAAAAAGATAAATCAATGATTCTATTTTTATGTTCAATACTAAAAATAAATAAAACAAATATTACATTCTATGATTCATCAAAACCAACACTATAAAGCATTAGTTGCTCATCTAATAAGAGTAAGACATGCTTGAAAAAAAAACCTAGAAAAGAAACCTAACAACCAATGCAGCTCTCTTTATGGCTATGAAGCCTATAAGATACTCAATTTCTCTCCTTAGACTCCTCATGGATTACAGAGGTGTTATGCTCTCATCAGCTGCCTTTGGCCTGCTATGGTTGGGTGTTTATAAGAAGCAAAATCTTGAACTTACATATCACACGATGTGTGTTTTAGGCATGTGATCTTTCAACGACATAATATATTTGGTAAAATCCATCGTATGTTAAAGTCTAAGGCAGATGTCTTTAAGATGGCACATAGACAAGGCACACGGCGTGTGCTCTGGAAGAAACGCTCTAATGGAAACAATTAATTTGATCCACACGCTAGACCGAGTCTTCCACATGCCAGGTCCATCTTCTCTGACCGCATGACCAAGGCACTTGTCATGTACTTTGGAAAACTCTTTCGTGTTCCAAAATCCAGAGTTGCTTCATTTCTCCAAAATGTCCCTAAACTTGAAATAATACAAAAGAGACATAATAAAGAACAAATTGATAGAAAAGCAGTGTAAATATATAAAAATGGCCTAAAGATGGTGCACATTGATATATATAAATTAATATCATACATGAAATCTAGAATCAACTAAACTAAAAAATTTTGTTTGGTCGTTCCGATTCATTTCTGAGTTATATCTAACATAATTGTGACTCAAAATGCTTAAAGTAAAAAAAATATTGATATAAATTATTAAATATTTATATAAACTTAAATTTGTTACATAATATAGTAAAAAAACAAAATTGGATTATCATTTTTGACTTAATACTTATACGTTAAGTACTATGAATTTAGTTCTCAGGCCAGCTCTCGTATACCCGACTCCAAAAACTGAGAGCGGACTCAGGAGATCGGTTCTTGATTTTTTTCTAGAACCATACCTGAACTGAGAACCATCAAAACTAACTCAAAATTGTTCAGTTCAGTTTCTAATCGGTTTCAATTCCCCAATTCTTTTTTCACACCCCCATACACGCGCTCAATGAAATTAAAAAATTATAATGGCAAACTTCTCTCATATAATATAACAATGTGCACATCAATCAAAGGATTTCATAGAAAATGAGGTAAAGTTCAAATTAAAATTTTCCACCTTAATAATGGTTATCAAAGCTTTGATTAACGACATGTTACCAACATTCTCTTTGTATCCAGATGATAAAGTGTCGCCTATTGATTTGAGATTAGTCCAACAAGTTTGAATTTTTTGGCACGCTCATCAGATCTATAAGGGTTCGTTCGATTGGACGAAATTGGAATTGATGTCATGAAATGAGATTAATTCAAATTCCTTAAGAATTGGAATTAGTTCGAATTCAAGTTATGTTGTTCGACTTGACAATGAAATTGAGAATTTAGAAATGGAATTGATTAATTCTATAATTTTAATATTAATAAATGGAGATCGGGTAATTGTATAGATGAATTGTCACCACGAGCAGGCTTATGATGATGAGACTATGCATGCTCTGCTCAAAATTTGTGGATAATTGAACAATTTCAATTTTACAACCAAAGTGGTCTAGCGGAGATTGCTGGATATTCGAAAATTGGATTGATGAACCATCACCACCAATGGTCTCTAGATGATGAGAAGAAATTTCCCTAAAATTTATAGGATAATCCGACAACTTTCATTTTTTAGCGACTGCGATTCAACGTCGTTTTCTAGAGATTTCGGGATGGAATCAACGAACTGTAATTACGAGAAATCTTTACATGATGTGACGAAGCTTCCATGTAATTCTTAGGGCAATCTGATAATGTTCATTTTATTTGTTTGCAAATAAAATCAGTTGTTTCTAATCGAACATTTTTTACAAATTAAATCAAGCTCTACAACTCGTAAGAATATTAATCAGGTCATAAAAATATGTTTATAATATAAATTAAGTAGCATTTATATTTGCGAAGATATGTTAGTGTTTGTAGATCGAAATGATCTATTTCTTATAGAGATCGGAAAGAATTGACTTTAGTTCATAATGATTCTATGGAATTGATTTCAAATTCAAATGTCACTCTTCGGACGTGCAAAAAACAAAGGAATTGGAATTTGACTTTCAATTTCAATTTCAAGATCATATTCCGTCCAAATGAATGAACCCTAATTGTACGTGTCTCTCATAAGGCACATTTTGTATCTCATAGCTTGGTACATCAATTTCTTAAAAAAACAAAAGCCTTGTCAACAAATTTACCACGTGGACTTTTTATTTTTTCTGGAGAAGCCCGGCCATTTTCGAGAACTCAGACTCTGTTGGGCGCGGTAGTGGTGGTCGTGAACGTGGTGGTTATGAACTTTCCTTCGTGTATGCCTGACCTCACCTAACGAATTTCATTCACTTTTATGTTCAAAGCTAGTTTTCTTTTCTTGGTAGTGGTCATAACCATTGTCTTGTCAAACATGCATTCTATGATGGTGGCATTTTTGTCGTCCAAAGTCATCGGGGGAAAAAAATCACGTCAAATAGAGCCACAATCTCCAATGAAGAAGCCACTTAAAATCAAAGTTGTCATGACATGTGATCAATATCTCTCGAATCATTCAACTAATTCTTCGGCGGACTTAGCCATTTTCTTTAAGAAAAAGGCTCAAGACTCTCAACATCTAGCATAAAGACAGCATTGTCTTGCATAAGTGCATTGTCATTTCACACATTTGCCACAGCCAATTGTGTGATACAGCCCTAATATTATATTGTACTTAGCCAAATTCAGTCTTATTCGTTTGACCTAGATTCAACCTTAATTGTTATTCGACTAAGGAAGATCCTCATAAACCTCAAACAAATTTTGAAGGCATTTATAAGGATTTTCATACAATTTAACTGCGATGTGGCATGCCATTCTTACTAGAGAATCATGAGTTCATGACAATGGTTGTAACTAAGTAAATTATAGTTAATTTTTTCTTATTTTAGTCAAACATGTGGGTTTCCTTATCTGGATTCAGTCTTGATCAATACTCGATTAAGAAATTGTGGAATGGGAAAACAGTTTCTTTCATGTGTAATTTTCGGTGGATGATCATAGTATTTTGTGTTGTACCTGTAATTCGTGGATATCAGAAATGCATATGGAAAACATCTCAGGTATTCAGCTTGGCGGCCTCAGGTATTCAGCTCGGCGGTCTCAAGTATTCAGCTCGACGGCCCCGGTATTCAGCTCGGCGGCCTCAGGTATTCAGCTCGGGGCCTCAGGTATTCAGCTCGGCGGCCTCAGTATTCAGCTTGGACGCATTAGGTATTCAGCTCGACAGCCTCAGATATTCTACTCTGCGGGTTCAGGTATTCAGCTCGGCGACCTCAAGTATCCAAGCCTAGATCCATAAAGGCTTCAATTTTACCTTTGTTCTAGTACTAGCCTAGATCATGTCTTGGCAGAAGACATTCACGATTACTCATGCAAAATAGGCCCATACTCCAAGCTCATGCACGCTTTAAAAGGTGGGACTCAAAGGGCTCGATCCCTCGACTTCTCTCTGACCTTATCATTTTAATAAAAAAGAATTTAAAATGTTTTTTAATGTGAAATTATTTGTAAAAAATGTGATATTCACATTAGAATCTAGATTTGAAATAAAAAAACTATTCTATTTAATTTTACAATTATATCAATTCATCTTACAAAAGCATTCAAAGTGCAAAAATATTAAATTTGACAAAAAAAGTTAAAAGCACAAATAAAATAAAAATTAAAAAAACATTAAAATGACACATCACTACTCATCTTACAAAAAATATAGAAATATTAAAATTATAATATATGACAAATATGTTCATCCTCGTTAAGATTCAATCGCGAGGCTTTGTTTCAATTAATGACCTCCAAATAATCATTGTAGCAAATACGAATTAAACTTTAATAATTCATTTGTCAATCTACTTCTATATTTGTTCAAAGTTCAATCACTCAAAAAAAAAGCATATCATGAAGCTACTATGTAGCTTGATTTGTTATATGTCACTAGTCATTACGGTCATAATATGGTAACGCAAAATCAAGGTTTTTCATCATTCTAATATTTGAAATTTATCTATTTCATTTGTAGTCATAAAATTTTGAAATTTTGTTTTATTATAAAATCTTAATTAACTTAAAGATTCATAATAACTATAAAATTGTAAAAATATAATACTCCCTCTTTTTCCTTCCGCGCTGGCCCCATTTTGAATTATTTTGAAATTCAAAACTGCGCCAGGAAGACCTCTCGCCGGAGATAAATGTTCTTGCCCTAACTCCAAATGTGGAGGTCAGATCTTAAATTACTCTAGAGGGGGGGGGGGGGGGGGGGTGAATAGAGTATTAAAACTTTTTATTTAGTTTTATAGCGGAATTTAAAATACTGTTTAAGTATTTGTGTAATCAGTGAGAGTTAAAGATAAATACATGAACAGTAAAAAGAAAAACACACAGTACAAGCACAGAAGAATAAGCAAGCACAGAAGACACAAGGAGCTATAGTAGTTCCCCAATAAATCTGGGTACGTCTACTCTTCTACCACCCTTGGTAGGAATCCACTAGGAGGGTTGATCAGGTTCCCAGGCACCAAGGGGTTTTTGATAAGGTGTCCACACACCAATAAGCTTTTGATAAGGTGCTTAAAAACCACACAAGGATTTTTTGATAAGGTGTCTTGCCACCACTGGGTAAACTTTTGGAGGGAGAATTAACCCTGTACAAGATGAGATAAAGAGGTTTAGAGTGTTCTTCTCCGTCAATGATCTGAGAGAAGATAAGATGGTGTTGAGGCTGAAAGCTCCCCCTGTCTGATGAGAGTTAATGACAGTTTTGTAGACAGAGCTTTCTCTAACACAAGTCTTTTGTAGCAGATTATCTGGAAGAAAAGAATCTTCAGATTGTTGTTGCTCTTGGAAAGACTTTAACTTGCATCAGTTCTGAAAGGTTGAGTATTGTTCTCAGAATGATGAGGGTGTTGTCTTGAGTAAAAAGAAGACTTGAGAGTATGAACTGTCCTTCTTCTTCTTTCTCTAATACTTCTCTTTTTTCTTCTTGTTCTATTTCTTTTTTTTTTTTGCAGAGAGACTAAGAGAGGAGTGATATAATATGACTCTGCTTCTTCTTTTTCTGACTTGTATCTTTTTAAAAAAAAAATTTAAAATTTAAATCATCTCCTTTTAAGGAGTATATATATTCTGACTTAAATCCTTCTTGGAACTATATAGCCACCCAAAACGATTTTGGCAGGTCCTTTCAATTCCTTTTGTCGAGAAAGATGCCTTGGCATTAAATGTCAACGGCTATTCTTTTTCTTGGGACAGAAAGAATATAAGGATATAATAAATAAGAAAGATATCCTTACATGGCTGACTTAATACGTCCAAGGAGAAATAAATATATCTGTTATTCTGTCGATTTGTGTTCAGAGAACTGATATCCAATTGAAAATATTATTCTGAGCTTCAGACAGGAATTTGTCGAGCGCTGGCTAGAATTCGTCGAGCGCTGCTAGCCATTTGTCGAGCGCTGCTCAGAAAATGTCGAGTGCTGGAACTGGCTATATTTCTTCAGTCTGCTGAAAACAATTTGTCGAACGAAGTTGTTCATTCGTCGAACGCCACTCGCCATTTGTTGAGCTTGAATTTTCCTAAGTTCTGACTAATCTAATCAGCCTACAACTTGACCCTAAGACTATACAATGGGGTCAATACAAATCCTAATCAACATATAGTGATCCTAGCCCAAATCAGTAATAGGGTTGTTCCAACAATCTCCCCCTTATTTGGGTTAGGATACTATTTGACAATTAATCAAATAAATACAATAGAAAACATAAACAGCAGAGCATAAAATATATGTGTCTGACAGAATGAAAAGTTCATTTCAGCAGATTGAATAAAATTAGTGCTCTGAGTTCATTACAATCAAAAAGTTTAATCAATAATAAAAATAACTGAATCTGAACCTCTTTTATTTCTTTGCTGATGGAGGTTTGAAGATTATTTGCCTGTTTGGATCTTGAGATTTCTTCTTGCTTAAGTAGAGATCTTGAGCTCCCAGTATGGTTCGAGATTTGACAAGGGGAACAAAAGCTTCTGGGTGCATATCAATATATTCTTCAGTATTGAAAAATTGTTTGGAGTTGTACTTGTCAAGTTCTTTCCTTCTATAGTCAGACATGGTAGAAATGTTTGAGAAGTCTTTACCTTCTGATTTTGCTTTGTTAATCTGTATAAGAGCAGTTGACTCTTTGAGTCTTGCCATTTGAAATAATCTTTCTTCTTCAGGATCTGGAAGATATGGAACATATTTTGAAGTATCATCTTGATCTTGAGGATCACTTTGAGTATTTTTGATCTTGTGAGAAGATCCATCAGAAATATCAAGTTTGTATTCTAAAGATATTTGAGGTGAAATAATGGCTTGACTTTCTTGTAAGGCAAGTGCTGATTTCTTAAAAGGAGGAGCACTGGCTGATCCAGAGGCTTGAGAACCACTAGAACTACCAGGTCTCCCTGATTGTTGAGAGCTGAGCTTCTGAGAGAATGATGATGGTGCTGCTGAGCCTGCTGCTGGAGGAGGAGGAGGAGGAGGATGGTTACATTTGACATGTTTGTCAGAATAATAACCAGTTTTCTTCATCTTCTGCCTTCTTTTGTTCTCATTCCTTGATAATTTCATCGAATGAGGTGTACTTTTGTCAAGAGTAATATTATGAAGAAAATAATATGGAATATCATTCTCAGGATTTGGAGGCTTGGGAACAGCCTTTGACTTAGCTGTTCTTTTCTTTCTTTTCCTTGATAATGTGTCATCAGAATCACTGTTATCATCATCATCATCTTCAGAGTCAGAAGAAGAAATTGGCTTATTATATAAATCATCAATTCTTTTGATTGCTTCAAGAGCTTTTAATCTTTCTTCTTCAGCTTTGTCAAACTCTGCACCTGTCTCTTTCCAGATTTCATCAAAACTTGGCATTGGTTCTTCATTACATAAAAGAATTGGAGGAGAGGAAACAATTCTTGAAGCTGTTTCATCTGATGGAGTAGGGGGATCTTCTATAACACCTAGAAATTCTGCAAGATCATCCTCATATTCTGCAGAAGTATCCTTCATCTGAATATCTTGATCAGAGATTGAAGGAATAGAAGAGATGAAACATTTTATGATGTCAGAATGAGTCTTCTGAGGAAGGCATATCAGAGCCTTTCATAAATCTTCTATGTATATTTTTGGTGACACCCTTGATGTATATTTAGTATCAAATTTTGATAATATGCTATACAGATCACAAGAGGGATGAATGCAGATATAGATATTATTTATTTCTTCTATAACTTGTGTATCTGATACTATACAAGAATCAACCATATCTGTATCATAAACTATAATTGAATCTTCTTTATTTGTACTATCTCCGAATTATCTGTATCAAAAACTGTAACCTCTGCTACTTCTGGAGCAACTTCTGCTTTTGGAGCTTCTTCACAGGACATCTCCCCCTGCCTAGCTTCAGGGGAACCTGAATCTAGGCCCCTAGAAGAAGGGACAGCAATAGAGGAAGGAAGGGAAGAAAGCTTAGCAGAAAGGGAAGAAATAGCTTGGAGGACTGGAGCAAATTTTGCATCCAGGAGTTGGTTTATTTTAGGAAGAATGTGATCAAAAATTTGATCAGCAATGGAGGTGAGGTTGAGAGATAGAAAGTCTGATGTAAGTGATGTAGATGGTTGTGAAGTGGATGGGATGAAAGATGGTAGAAGGATATTTCTGACAGTTTCAGAATGTGTGGAAATGCTTTTTGGATGGTTTGAACTTGAGGGATGAATTGGTGACTGATGTTCATCATGTATTGGAGATGGAGGTGGAATAGGTGATTGAGGTAGAGTTGAGGAATTGAGATTAGTGTTGATAGGAGATGGAGGAGGGGAAAACAGTGGTTCTGGAGATAGAAGGGAAATATCATTGATAGGTGTATGTTAGTTGAAGGAGGTGGTGAAGAGTTTGGAGGTAGAAATTGTTCAGAAGACTGTTGAGCAGGTGGAGATGGGATAAGAGAAGGAGAAGGAACTGAGAGAAGAACTTCTGGAATGGTAGAGGGAGTGACTTGGTCAGTCCTTGTGTCCTCAGAAGTTTTCCTTTTCCTAGAGGCATCAGCTCCTGTATTCTTCTTGGGGATTACCCTATCCCACTTAGCAAAGAGTGTTGGGTTCAGCCTCTTGCTGGCATTTATGGTCACCTTTAGTGACACCAGAAGGTCTGGATGCCTTTCCTGCAGGAAAATACCTATAACTCTTCCAAAACTGACACTATCTTTAGAATTTTTTTTAATTAATTCAAAGAGAATTGATCCCCAGTTAGTTTTCTTCTTCTCCATCAAGGCCACCATCAACAGAAATTGGTGCCTGTTGACATAGTCATGCCCCAGAAGTCTTGCCTAGCAAGACTTTTCCAACAATGTTAGCTAAGAACTTGTAGTCCTGAGACAAGTTCTTTTTCAGTAAGTGATTAGGGTTTCCAGTTAAGTGACCCATTTTGACTAAAGCTTCATCAAATTGTTCTGAGCTTATGTCTAAGTCATCATCACCATTCTCAAAACCAAAAAATTTCAGTAAGAATGGTGGGAGAGAGAGAAACTTGATGACCTGAGATGGTGCCTGACATCTTCTCATCCTCTGTCTGAACAGTATGAACCCATTCTTTAATCTCTGTAACTGGTATTTTCTGCCTAGTGCTCAAAAACTTCTTTAGATGTTGGTCTTCCAGTAGTTGAAGAACATTCTTGAAGATTTGGTCAGATTGTGCAAAGGAGTCCATGTCGATATCAAAACCTGCGTCAAACTTCATTAAGTGCAAAGAGGCCTGAGGAATCGCCATTGTTCCTGCAAATAAAATGAAGATCAAGTGCAGAGGGGAACTGGAGGGAAAGATGATTTCTGTAGGCGCAAACTTTAGAGAGAGATAAAATAAAGCTTATATAGAAGGGTCGAAGAATGAGGGCGCATTCGTAAACCGTTGTTCGTCAAAACTTAATAAAATTAGAAGTCGAAAAGGCTTTATTTCTTTGTCAGACTCCGTACGAAAACACCTTTTTCGTCGACCATCGTTCGACAAATGAAACTGTCTTTATCGATTCTGAGGTTAACAGGTTTTGTCGATTGTCGTTCGACAAATAGTTCAAATTCGTCGTTCTTCGTTTGACGAATTTATGGGATAAATAGAAATATTTATTTTTAACAGATTGAGTCTCCATCTATCATTCCTAGTTGATTTATAAAGAAGGTGTGCTTCCTTTCATCCAAGGGCTTGGTGAAAATATCAGCTCTTTGCAAATCAGTAGAAATGAATTGTAGGCAAATTTTGTTTTTATCCACATTATCCCTAAGGAAGTGGTGCCTAATTTCTATGTGTTTAGTCCTACTATAGAGAACTGGATTTTGTGCTATAGATATTGCACTAGTGTTGTCACAAAATATAATTGAACTATTTAAGTTGACACCATAGTCTAGGAGCTGATTTTGTATCCACAATATCTGTGAGCAGCAACTGCCAGCAGCTATGTATTCAGCTTCAGCTGTTGATGTAGACACAGATGTTTGTTTCTTACAAAACCAAGACACAAGCCTATCACCAAGAAACTGACAAGTTCCTGATGTGCTTTTCCTGTCTACCCTGCATCCAGCATAATCTGAATCTGAGAATCCAGTTAATTCAAATTCAGATGTTGTTTTATACCAAAGTCTTAGATTAGGGCAACCCTTTATATATCTTAAAATTCTTTTTAGAAAAGTAAGATGAGATTCTTTATGGTTAACTTGAAACCTAGCACAAATACATGTAGCGAACATTATATCTGGCCTACTAGCTGTTAAATAGAGTAGAGAGCCAACAATTACCTTATACACTTTCTGATCAACAGGTTCCCTGATTCATCAGTATTAATAACAACATTAGAGGCCATGGGTGTTTTCATAGTAGAAGAATCAGACATTCCAAATCTTTTCACTAATTCCTTAGCATACTTAGATTGGGAAATGAAGATTCCTGATGGGGTTTGCTTCACTTGAAGACCAAGGAAGTATGATAATTCACCCATACTACTCATTTCAAATCTTGATTGCATTAGATTGGAAAATCTTTTGCACAAATTTGAATCAGTAGATCCAAAGATAATGTCATCTACATATATTTGAACTAGTAGAGTTTGATTTTTATGTACTTTGTAAAATAAGGTTTTGTCTACTATGCCTCTACAGAAATTGTTTTCCAAGAGAAAATTAGCTAAAGTCTCATACCATGCTCTGGGAGCTTGTTTGAGACCATAAAGAGCTTTATTAAGCTTAAATACATAGGAGGAATGAGTTGGAGAGATGAAACCTGGTGGTTGTTCCACATAGACTTCTTCTTTGATGTCCCCATTTAGGAATGCACTCTTTACATCCATTTGATATACTTTGAACCTTTTATATGCAGCAAATGCAAGAAAGATTCTGATTGCTTCTAACCTTGTAACTGCTGCAAAAGTTTGATCATAGTCTATTCCTTCTTCCTGTGAGTACCCATGAAATACTAGCCTAGCTTTGTTTCTCACAATATTCCCTTGATCATCAAGTTTGTTCCTGAAGACCCATTTTGTGCCAATGACAGAATGGCCTTTTGGTCTTGGAACCAAATCCCAAACCTTGTTCCTTTCAAACTGGTTGAGTTCCTCTTGCATTGCAAGGATCCAGTTTGGATCTTGTTCTGCATCTGTTATGGTTTGAGGTTCAACTTGTGATAGGAAACAAGTATGCATCTGATTTTGGTGTAGTTGATGCCTTGTTTGAACACCTGTTGTGATATCACCAATTACTTGTGAAATTGGATGATCTCTAACTGTGATGTGGTCAACAGTTGGAGTTGGTTCAGCAGCAGTATTCATTTGGGGAATTTGTTCAGCTGTTGTGTCCTGTGGAGGATGTTCTGCTATTACTTGATTTGGGTTAACAGCAAGATCTGGATGATCTTCATCTTCACTATCTTTAAGAAATTGAGGTGATCGATGCAGTGAATCTTCTGTCTGTAGATTTAATCCATCAAGCTCTTCACATAGAGCTAGTACCTGATAACCTTCATCACATAACTGACTTATGCTAATGAGGTTGTGCTTCAAACCCTTGACATAGGTTACTTCCTTGAATGTCACCGTTCCAACTTTAATTTGACCATAGCCTTTGGTTTGTCCACAGTTGGAGTCTCCAAAGATAACCTTGGGTCCAAGCTTTGCCTTGTAGTTGTTCAGGTTGGCCTTGTTCCCTGTCATATGCTTTGAGCAGCCACTATCCAAGTACCATTTTTGATTTAATCTTGGATAGTTGTGTACCTGCAACCACAAAAACATAAACTAGTTGTTTTTGACCCAGACTACCTTGGGTCCTTTTATGTTACCACAAAATTCAGAGATAAATGACATTTTAGGCTGATCCTTATAGCCTTGTGGATGATATCTCCTTGGAGGTATAGTCCACTCAGTAAAAGGATTTTTAGTATATTTAGGTTGAATTCTTAGAGTTTTCTGTATAGTGCTTGTTCGAAGAATTTGAATAAATTCGTCGACCGCTGTTCATATTATAACTATATTGAAAATCTGTTCTCAGTTTTCGTCGAACCCCGTTCGACAGATTTGACTCTTTTTGTCGAGCTTCGTTCGATGAATTCTTCTGAATTCTCTTATCCTTAACAGACTTGCTTGAAATATCTTTATTTCTTTCTGCAGCCTCTTTGCTTTTAGCAGAAATGAATTTTATGGGTGTGGAGAGGATGTTTCTCTTAATCAGAGATGGCTCACTTAATGAAGCACCCAAGCCCAGTTTGCTATTGTTAAATCTAGCATTGACAGTGCTTGTGATGTCCATCAGTTTGATGCTTCTCCCATTGAGATATTCTTCAAATTTCTTGGCTTCAGACAACTTATTCTCAATGAGAATAATGTGTTCTTTGGAGGCAGCCAACTCTTTCTTAAGACTTGCATTCTCTTCACTTATATTATTCATCTCAACTAACTTATTTCTGAGAGAGATTACTTCTTTCTCAGATTTTATTAAGTATTGGCAAAGAATTTTGAAATCATCTTTGAATTCAATAGAAGTAAAATCAAAGATAGATAATACCTGATCAATATCATCTTCTGTTTCTGATTCTGATTTCTCTTCATCAGAATTGTTGGTTGAGGCATTGATTGCCATCATGCAAAAAAAAATTTCTTCTTCATCATCACTGGAGCTGGATGATGATGCTGATTGTGACTCACTGTCTGAATCATAAATAGCCATTAGGCATTGGCTATTTTCTTTTGTTTCTTCTTCATCAGAAGAACAAGATGAAGATTCTGATTCAGATTTTGTTTCACTCCAGGATGTTGCTACAAATCCTCTTCCCTTCTTTTTGTGAGAGTGGGAGGAAGATTTGCTGGAGCTCTTCTTTTCTTCCTTTTCTCTTCTCATGTCCTTCTTGTCCTTTTTGTTCTGATTATCTGGACAGTCAGGAGCAATGTGTCCTGGTTTCTTGCAACCAAAACATATAATTTCATTAGAGTGATTTTTGTCATACCTTGGCTTGTCATGGCTTCTGGATAGCTTTTTCCTGATGTCTTTCTTAGCCATCTTGTAGAATCTTTTGGCAAATAGATTCATAAACTCCTCATTGTCAGGAGCTTTTCCTTCATCTTCTGCAGCCTTGAAGGCTATGCTTCTTTCCTTCTTGGGTGCTGGAGATGAAGTAGATTCTTCAGCTTCCCTAGCTTTGATAAGCTGCTCATAAGACTTGAGCTTGCCCAACAAAGCTTCAGTGGTGATCTCATTGAGACTTCTGGCTTCCTTGATTGGCCAGATTCTGGAGTCCCATGTGCTGGGGAAGCACATAAGAATTTTGTCATTAATCTCTGTGAGTGAGATCACTTTGTCCAGAGACTTCAACTCATTTATTATGAGGCTGAGCCTATTGTACATATCAGCAATATTTTCTGATTCTCCCTTCTTGAAGTTCTCATATTGAGAGATCAGATGAGATCTTCTATCTTTTCTTTCATCTGCTGAGCCTGCCATCATGTTGTTGAGAGACTCCCAAATTTCTCTTGCTGAGGTGCACTCAACAACCTTCTGGAATATGTCATCTGACATAGTTAGGGCCAGAATGTTCATGGCCTTTGCATCTGCATTTCTCTGGTTCTTCTGAGCTTCAGTCCACTCAGGAGGTGGAACAGCAGTATTGTCTGTTGTTGCTCCAGTGCTAGTTGATGTTGTAGGTGTTGGAGGCCCTGTTAGAATAACATTAAAAATCTCTTCATCAATAGAGTTCATATAGAGCCTAATCCTTGCTTTCCATAGTGCAAACTTATTGAGATTGCACATAGGAGGTCTTGTGCTGGAATATTCCTTATTTTGTGCCATGAGTTTTAAATAAGATAAAAGTAGAGAGAAAGAAACTCTTAGAAAAAGTAAGATCTGGTTGATCTTTGTGATTCAGGTGTTAGCCTGTAAAGAATCAACACTCCTCTGATACCAATTAAAAGTGGAGGTCAGATCTTAAATTACTCTAGAGGGGGGTGAATAGAGTATTAAAACTTTTTATTTAGTTTTATAGCGGAATTTAAAATACTGTTTAAGTATATGTGTAATCAGTGAGAGTTAAAGATAAAGACATGAACAGTAAAAATAAAAACACACAGTACAAGCACAGAAGAATAAGTAAGCACAGAAGACACAAGGAGCTATAGTAGTTCCCCAATAAATCTGGGTACGTCTACTCTTCTACCACCCTTGGTAGGAATCCACTAGGAGGGTTGATCAGGTGCCCAGGCACCAAGGGGTTTTTGATAAGGTGTCCACACACCAATAAGCTTTTGATAAGGTGCTTAAAAACCACACAAGAATTTTTTGATAAGGTGTCTTGCCACCACTGGGTAAACTTTTGGAGGGAGAATTAACCCTGTACAAGATGAGATAAAGAGGTTTAGAGTGTTCTTCTCTGTCAATGATCTGAGAGAAGATAAGATGGTGTTGAGGCTGAAAGCTCCCCCTGTCTGATGAGAGTTGATGACAGTTTTGTAGACAGAGCTTTCTCCAACACAAGTCTTTTGTAGCAGATTATCTGGAAGAAAAGAATCTTCAGATTGTTGTTGCTCTTTGAAAGACTTTAACTTGCAGCAGTTCTGAAAGGTTAAGTATTGTTCTCAGAATGATAAGGGTGCTATCTTGAGTAAAAAGAAGACTGGAGAGTATGAACTGTCCTTCTTCTTCTTTCTCTAATACTTCTCTTTTTTCTTCTTGTTCTATTTCTTTTTTTTTTTGCAGAGAGACTAAGAGAGGAGTGATATAATATGACTCTGCTTCTTCTTTTTTTGACTTGTATCTTTTTAAATATTTTTTTTTAAATTTAAATCATCTCCTTTTAAGGAGTATATATATTCTGACTTAAATCCTTCTTGGAACTATGTAGCCACCCAAAACGATTTTGGCAGGTCCTTTCAATTCCTTTTGTCGAGAAAGATGCCTTGGCATTAAATGTCAACGACTATTCTTTTTCTTGGGACAGAATGAATATAAGGATATAATAAATAAGAAAGATATCCTTACATGGCTGACTGAATACGTCCAAGGAGAAATAAATATATATGTTATTCTGTCGATTTGTGTTCAGAGAACTGATATCCAACTGAAAATATTATTCTGAGCTTCAGACAGGAATTTGTCGAGTGCTGGCTAGAATTCGTCGAGCGCTGCTAGCCATTTGTCGAGCGCTGCTCAGAAAATGTCGAGTGCTGGAACTAGCTATATTTCTTCAGTTTGCTGAAAACAATTTGTCGAACGAAGCTGGTCATTCGTCGAACGCCACTCGCCATTTGTTGAGCTTGAATTTTCCTAAGTTCTGACTAATCTAATCAGCCTAAAACTTGACCCTAAGACTATACAATGTGGTCAATACAGATCCTAATCAACATATAGTGATCCTAGCCCAAATCAGTAATAGGGTTGTTCCAACAAACTCTTCGGCCACGGAGACGCGAGCGCTTAAACCCACGCCGGAGATAAATGATGATGGCGATGAAGAGCAGTGAGTGGCAGCTCGTGGACTACGGTTTTCAAACTCGCAAAGGATTGTTCCGTTCATCTTCGCTGTACAACCCCGATATTCGCCGGGCAGGGAAATCGAGCGAGACGGGAGTGACGAGATCTGGGCCTCGCCGAGATCGACCCCCAGCCAATGAGACCTCGGCAGACCACCAAAATGGGCCAACGCGGTCCTCGCGAGAACCTCGTCAGCGGACCCTCGTCCTCGCGAGAGCTCCTTCAGCAGGGTTCTCGCAAAACGACCCTCCGAAGGAGATGCCGCGGGCAGTATTCGCGAGAGCTCCTTCCGCGGGCAGGATCTGTGAGAAGGCCGGCGAGAACTCCAACAGTGGGGCTCTCGCAACCCCTTACCCATATGTCATTAGGATCAACTTACCATTTTACCCTCGGTGGTCTGCTCTTAGCCTCTCCAAACAGCGGAACTTGGCTGTTAGCAGACCCACCCGGGGTGCAGATAGTCAAATCTGAAGGCGGAATCCTGTTATCTGCAGACCGCAAAACCAAAACCTATAAATAGACCTTAATGGGCACCTTGGAAGAGGACCGGTTCATTATCTTTGAGCTTTTCTCTCCCTAGGTCGCTTTGGTTTGGGCTCTCTAGCTCTCCAAGGTGCCCGAGTCTTGGCTTTGGCTTGGGAGGGGAAGCGCTCAACGATCTTCCGGGTTAGTGGAGGGACCTCCTCGCTGAGACTAGGGTCTTTGTTCTTTGCTCGAATCGTCGGCCTTACCTCTCCCGAGGGACCAGTAAGGGCTAGCTGCCCCTCATTTCGGTGAGGGCCCCGAGCTCCACTAGAGACCGAGAAATCGGTTTCAACATTTTGGTGCGGTGAGCGTGGAGCGTGGCTGGTTCAAGAAAGTCCCAGAGAAGAGTTATGGCTGGAGATGAAGAGCAAGGCGAGGAGTTCGGCGAGACCCCTCAGGAGGCGATGGCTAGGATGTTCGCGGATTTCAGGAAGGAGGTGCTCGACACCTTGGGGTTCACGGTCACGGCTCTACGAAGTGAGTTTGCGACCCCGGCACCTCAGGCGACCACTCCCCCAACAGCAGTCGGCGAGAGGGCACCAGGAGGAAGGGCTGGAAAAGAAGTTGTCGTTGAACCAGGACATGACAGGGAAGGGCGAGTGTTGTTCGCCAGTCCGGCGAGCCCGGTGTTGGCGAGCTCCGCGCCGGCGAGTTCGGTGCCGACAAGCTCTGCCCCAGCGAGCGCGGCGCAGGCGAGCGTGCGCCAGGAGGATGCGGCGACAGTCGGGGTGGTTCAGGCGAGCGTCGCCCTCGCGAGTGCGACCCCAAGCTTGGCGAGCGAGCTAGGTCCGCGAGCCAAGCGAGAAAAGATGGCAGGAGGGGGAAGTCCCTTCTGCGAGTTGGTGTTGTCTGCACCCGTTCCAGCGGGATTCGGGGAATGGGATAGAGTGTACTACAATGGCAGAGATGACCCAGTTCAGCATCTGCAGTCTTTCGAGGACTCGGTCTCCATCAGGCCGATGTCCGATGCCTTCAAGTGTCGGCTCTTCACCGTCACTCTCAAGGAGAAGGCCAGGGACTGGTTTCATTCACTTCCGGCAGGCTCTATCTACGCGTTCGAGGACCTGCGCCGAAGTTTATTGTTGAGATTTTCAACTTCAAAAAGAAGGAAGAAGGACGTTGATTCCCTCTTCGCGGTGAAGCACGAGTCCAGGGAGACGTTGGCTCAGTATGCGGATCGGTTCCAGGAGGAAGTGCAGCTCACTCAGGAGGTGCCTGGGTTTGCACTTCAACTCGCCTTCACGGTCGGGTTGAAGGAAAGTTTTTTCAAGATGGCGTTGAAGAGGAAGGCCCCCGTCTCCTATGAGGAGCTGATGGAGAGGGTGGCAGAGGAAGTAGCAAGCGAAGAAGCCAACCCAGAGCTCACCAAGAGGCTAGCAAAGCTCAGTGAGCCAGAGATGAGGCAGTGATGCGATGATTCGGCAAGTGCACCGGTCGCGCAAGTAATAAATTTTGGGAATAAATCCCCGAGTGTCGGTCTCTTGAGGAACACAGTAAGGTGGAGTTAAATGTCGAGGAAGGACTTGAGATCGAAGTCCTTTAGGTCGAATGGATTGCGGGAGAGTTGGGTTGGCTTTTGGAAAATAAAATAAAACACTACAACTACTCCTATGCAATGCCGCTATGCAATGCTTCGCTTGGCGGAATGGATACTAGGCAGGCCTTGAGCGCGCTGCGTCGCAAGGGCGGATGGACGAGTAGGCTAACGGAATCGAACAATGCAGGCCTTGAGCGCGCTGCTTCGTTAGGCGGGATGGAATACGGGCCGCGATGCCACGCTTCGGTAGGCGGATGGGCGAGTAGGCTAGCGAAATGAGGGTCGCAAGCACCTCTTCGACAAACACGCCACTAGCAATTGCTAGTGCGGCACCGGACAACCAACAAACCACACCACAAGGCGCACCTCAATAATATAAACAAAAATACTCAATCACATAGACATAATCAAGTAAAAATGCTGTTTAATCAAAATACACTTCATCATAATGTTAGATCTAGTTGCAAATACATCAATAAAAGGAGAACAAGGCAAGAAATCGACCGAATCCGAAGACTCGTTGAAGATTCACGGTTGGAATCGCCGGGTTGTCAATCCGCGTCCAAGCTCGGTCCGCAACTACGTCCGGGGTAGAGAGAGCTGTCACGACTCTCCAATGGACCCGTCTTCTTCGTGTCACGATCCGGTGGAGGTTGCCAACTTCCTCTTGCTCGATGGAGATAGCGGCTAGGTCTTCCTTTGGAGCTCTTGGATGAAGGAGGAGGCCGAGAGGAAACTCCGGCTCAAGATAGGCGTGAAGAGCAAGCCCGGAGCACCTCTATATGGTGGGCGACGGTGGAGGGGCGAAATCGGGCGGAATCGGGCGGAAGACGGCGGCTGGAAGCGAGGGATCTGACCTAAATCGCGAGCAGCGGATTTATAGGCGCTGGAATTAAACAGTGCGCACGGTCAGTGGCGCACGACCAGTGGTCGTGCGCACTAGAATCCTGTGATCGTGCGCTCTGCCTGGACGGAACCTGCAAAGACAGAAATTATAAAATAAAATGTTCGCACGACCAGTGGCGCACGACCGGTGGTCGTGCGCACTAGCATCGGTGGTCGTGCGCAATAGATGAAACAGAACTTAAAAATTAATGGTCAGTGCGCACGAGCAGTGGCGCACGACCGGTGGTCGTGCGCGCTGGAGTTGATGATCGTGCGCATTACACCAAACAGAACTTATGAAAAAAGCGTTAAGTGCACACGATCAGTGGCGCACGACCAGTGGTCGTGCGCAATAGAACCAGTGATCGTGCGCAGTGTTCCTGTGCAGAATTGCACCGGAAACACCTGCACGACTCCTGTTCTAGCGTACAACCACCAATCCGGCCACTAAAAGTGGCACCGAACAATGCATGAAAACTACTAATGAAAATCAACATGAAATCGCACCAAAATGGGCCAAAAGGTGCACCTAGCATGGGATATCAAATATGAACTAAAACAGGGCTAAAGTGCAGTGAAATGACTAACTAAACGGCCCAGATGAGTCCATAAAAGTGTATATGATGAGGACTCATCACACCCCCAGACTTAACTGTTTGCGCGTCCCGAGCAAACAAATTCTAAGCGAACGGGGAAAGAAAAGTAGATGGCTTAGAACTACAATGCAGAGTACCATGCGAAGTCGCATGCTCATGTGCATAAGAAAATTAGTAGAAAAGACTACTGATTATACAAACAGTTTATAAATTTCTAAAAGAGTAAAAGCATATTACAACTACTCAAAATGGTGAACAACGGTGAATCATTCGGTCATGCATACGGAGAAAGTAAACGAAGCGCTGAGATGAGCATTGCTCAAGATTGGGATGCCGGATAAACTCCACTGAAATCCATCAGTGTCGGTGACCATAGGCTTGCCCGGTCACATTCTCTCCACGACACTAGATTGGTTCAAGACGTGAGTCAGTAGGACTTTCAGGTTTTGATTGAGGCTTGGGTTACGGTGAGGTAAATAATGATAAACAGGACGGCTTAAAACACCTAACCCAAATGAGCTTTAAGAATAACTACCCGTGCACCCAAAATCGAATGCAAGTGCACCACACCCCCAGACTTGGACTTTTGCAACATAGGTGTGTGCACCGCCTACTCCCAATACATAATTTTTCTACAAGATTTCCAATAAAACACACCTTTCTTTTTCTCTTTTTCTTTTCATTTTTTTTTTCTTTTTCTTTAAATCTTCTTTTTCTTGTCTTTTTCTTTCAGCAAATTTTCAATTGAGCATATCCACAGGTTCACATAGTAAACACCACAATCAACACCCCCCAAAATGTAAATGAAACTACAACTAAAGCTCAGATTTGGGTGTGCGACTAGGTTAGGCTTTTAGGCTTTGGTGAGATATATGTGGAGCTGAATCAAGGAAAGGGTAGGCACAAAGGGGCTAGCAAGGGTAGACGATAGGCATGAAATAAAAAGTTCAACCGGGCCAAAATAATGGCCTACGTCATTCTCACGCACTAGAACTATCCTATGCCAATGCTTCAAGAATCGCTTGGGGCAAGTTCTAGTCACCGAGAAAGATTCTCCTTTCTCCCGACTCAAGCAATACGAATCTAACGATCGTGTACACACATCCCTATGCTACCGTTTGATTCCATCGGATTCACCATTTGAGTAGAGTAAACAACATTTACACTAATAAGAAAAATATAAAACCATAGCATAAAAAGAAATCTACTCTACACGAAATTCTATGCAACCGAGCACTCGACTAGGAGCGCTACTAGAGTCAACATTTTACTCTGCTACATAATTCTAAACCATCACCTAGATTTTTCCAAATAAGCGGAAGAATTAAATTCACAGCAGAGCGAACAAACAGATGAGTACGCGCTCAAGTGGGTGTTGTGGTGTATGCAATAATAAAAATACACTTCTGATATGCAAAAACGTGTACACGTGTAGTGAACACTCGGTACACTCCCCCCCAGACTTAAACTAAACAATATGCGCAAAATGCAGCTATAAAATTCAGAATAATGCTAGGGAAAGAGAGTACCCAGTGCTCAGAAATGAGCACACCAGAAGATTGGCGTGTAAACCTGGACTAAGCTGCAGCGTCCGTCATCCAGAAAAGATACCTGCAGGGGTCAGCTCCGCAAAAACAGAAGAAAATAGAAAACTGAAAAGAAAATACTACTAACTAAACATGATTAGATAAAAACAGAAATGCAGAAAAGGAAGATAACTACTGGGGTTATTGTCATCCCAGCACGACTTATTTGGCATTTGTTCAGTTCTAGCTAATGGGCCTATGAAAAGAAAAGTGGACAGGTAACTGTTCTAATATGCGTGTCGGTAGCTGGTACCGATACGGAGATAGAGCAGTCACCCCTCTACCTAAATATAGATAATACCTGCATGACACAGGTAGAGGGAAAAGAAAGTAAGAAGAGGAGGAGGCCTGGTCCTCACTCATCTTACCAAAAATATCCTTGCCCAGCAAGGTATCGTCTGCGGCAGGTTCGCAGGAGGAGAAGGCAATGAGTGGAGCTTCCTCAACGGAGGGGGAATAAATCTCCTCACATGAGAGGATACTCTCATCATTGACTTGAGCAAAAAGCTCCAAGTCCTCCTGAAGTACCTGTGAAGATTCAACCTGCACAGGCTCGGGTGAAGAGGGGGGATCGAGAAGTAAACAAGATGAAGAACATAAATAATCAAAAATCGGGGGAGTGGTCCCGGTCTCACTCCCATTAGGTTGGGGAAGTAAAATAATGTTTGCATTGTCATCAATGCTACAAGATTCGGCGGGATCAACAGTGGCCAAGCTAGAGATTTGGACTTCCTCCACCGGTGCTGAGGAAAACTCCTCTTCACCTAGAAGGTTGTCCTCCTCCATAGGAATAGGCACAATGCTCAGATCAACCGCCTCCTCCTGCGACACATCATCAACAATGTCGTCTGAGACGAGTGTAGTATGCACAACAGGGGGAGGAGTAGTGCTCGGATAAAAGTCGAGCACCGATTCCTCACAAAGAATCGAATCCACTAGAGGTGGTGGAGGCACATGGAGAATTGGCTCAGCAATGTCGGTGCATAGATCAGCCGCACATCCGGTGACCGTATCCATGCCATACCCTTCAAAATGTGAAGGTGACAAAGACACATAGCCGGATGTTGAAGGTGTGCCGCCAGAGCTAGGAGTTGGGACGATCCGAATATCCGGCTCGTCATCCTCATCCAATTGGCGAAGATAAGCAACACAATCCTTCAGGGCATGATCTGTGCCCCGACAAAACTGGCACTGCCTAGCAGGCTTCTTTGGCACAGCGGGGGCTGGAGCCGAAAAGAAGTATGACGGTAATGGCTCAGCAGAGTAGCCATAAGACTTACGCGCACCATATGGAGTATCAGACGGAGTCGATGCTCAATATGCTGGGCGAGAGGAATTATGCCTACTATTCTCCGTAGGGCATTCAACACTAGAGTGGGAAGTAGCTCCACACCAACGGCAACGGAAATTTAGATGTGCCCACATAGTGTGAAGATAAAACGATTCAAAAAGACAAACACTATTGTGCGAAATACTACACCTAACAAAAATTTACTAAAGCAACCTACTATAAAACAAGAAAATGGAATAAAAAGAACAGAAATAAAATAACAGAAAATGCAATTTACAAATGGAAGGGCTTTTCTCTCAGGTTCTCCCTCTCCAGAAAACTCACACGACTGTGTTCCCCGGCAACGGCGCCAAAAACTTGATGCGATGATTCGGCAAGTGCACCGGTCACGCAAGTAATAAATTTTGGGAATAAATCCCCGAGTGTCGGTCTCTTGAGGAACACAGTAAGGTGGAGTTAAATGTCGAGGAAGGACTTGAGATCGAAGTCCTTTAGGTCGAATGGATTGCGGGAGAGTTGGGTTGGCTTTTGGAAAATAAAAGAAAACACTACAACTACTCCTATGCAATGCCGCTATGCAATGCTTCGCTTGGCGGAATGGATACTAGGCAGGCCTTGAGCGCGCTGCGTCGCAAGGGCGGATGGACGAGTAGGCTAACGGAATCGAACAATGCAGGCCTTGAGCGCGCTGCTTCGTTAGGCGGGATGGAATACGGGCCGCGATGCCACGCTTCGGTAGGCGGATGGGCGAGTAGGCTAGCGAAATGAGGGTCGCAAGCACCTCTTCGACAAACACGCCACTAGCAATTGCTAGTGCGGCACCGGACAACCAACAAACCACACCACAAGGCGCACCTCAATAATATAAACAAAAATACTCAATCACATAGACATAATCAAGTAAAAATGCTGTTTAATCAAAATACACTTCATCATAATGTTAGATCTAGTTGCAAATACATCAATAAAAGGAGAACAAGGCAAGAAATCGACCGAATCCGAAGACTCGTTGAAGATTCACGGTTGGAATCGCCGGGTTGTCAATCCGCGTCCAAGCTCGGTCCGCAACTACGTCCGGGGTAGAGAGAGCTGTCACGACTCTCCAATGGACCCGTCTTCTTCGTGTCACGATCCGGTGGAGGTTGCCAACTTCCTCTTGCTCGATGGAGATAGCGGCTAGGTCTTCCTTTGGAGCTCTTGGATGAAGGAGGAGGCCGAGAGGAAACTCCGGCTCAAGATAGGCGTGAAGAGCAAGCCCGGAGCACCTCTATATGGTGGGCGACGGTGGAGGGGCGAAATCGGGCGGAATCGGGCGGAAGACGGCGGCTGGAAGCGAGGGATCTGACCTAAATCGCGAGCAGCGGATTTATAGGCGCTGGAATTAAACAGTGCGCACGGTCAGTGGCGCACGACCAGTGGTCGTGCGCACTAGAATCCTGTGATCGTGCGCTCTGCCTGGACGGAACCTGCAAAGACAGAAATTATAAAATAAAATGTTCGCACGACCAGTGGCGCACGACCGGTGGTCGTGCGCACTAGCGTCGGTGGTCGTGCGCAATAGATGAAACAGAACTTAAAAATTAATGGTCAGTGCGCACGAGCAGTGGCGCACGACCGGTGGTCGTGCGCGCTGGAGTTGATGATCGTGCGCATTACACCAAACAGAACTTATGAAAAAAGCGTTAAGTGCACACGATCAGTGGCGCACGACCAGTGGTCGTGCGCAATAGAACCAGTGATCGTGCGCAGTGTTCCTGTGCAGAATTGCACCGGAAACACCTGCACGACTCCTGTTCTAGCGTACAACCACCAATCCGGCCACTAAAAGTGGCACCGAACAATGCATGAAAACTACTAATGAAAATCAACATGAAATCGCACCAAAATGGGCCAAAAGGTGCACCTAGCATGGGATATCAAATATGAACTAAAACAGGGCTAAAGTGCAGTGAAATGACTAACTAAACGGCCCAGATGAGTCCATAAAAGTGTATATGATGAGGACTCATCAGGCAGCAAGAGGTCAGAAGAAGGGAAGAGCCCCGGGCCCCGGAGTGGGGATGGAGGCCGCAAGGTGGAGGAATGCAGGGGCAGGGAAGGGGTTACGGCCCAGGAAGGGGTAACTGTTTCGAAGGACAATGGAGACCCCCCCAGTTGGGGTGGAGGCAGGGCCCGATGCAGTTACCTCCCCCACCTCAACAGGCCATGGCAATTGGCCGAGGAAGAGGAAGGGGAAGGGGAGGAGAAGCTGAAACGGCGGCCGCTAGGAGAAGAAGGAACAGGGTAGCAGAGACCGAGGCAAGGGAAGTGGCGGTGCCATACTGCATCTTCCACGATGTGGAAGGCCACTCAACGGACACCTGTCCGGAGCTCCTGGAGGTGAAGAGGGGCAGAGCATCCGCGCCACCACAGCAGCAGCCATTAAGGATCGTGGAGGTGGAACCTCGAGAGGAGGAGGAGGAAAGATGTGAGGATAGAGCAGATCTGGGGAATAGAGGAGGGATCGGAGTGATCCATGGGGGGGTAGGGGTGGAGGCAACCCGCAAGGCTAGTCTCCATACAATCTACCACCGGAGCGTAGCGTCAACATCCACCGCTCCACCCCCGGCCGAAAAAATTATTTTCACCCAGAAGGACATGCCGAGCTACGAGGACCCGTTCTGCGACGCGCTGGTCATCCAGACGGCGATCGAGAACTTAACCGTCTCCCGAATCCTAGTGGACAACGGGAGTTCGGTCAATGTCATCTTCAAGAAGGCATTCGACAAGATGGAGGTGGAACCCAGAAGGGTGTTGGCCTCAGATGGCCCTCTGTTCGGATTTTCGGGGGAGAGGAAGGAAGTAGAAGGAGGAGTAGGGCTCCATGTGACCCTGGGTGGGCAGTCCCGGAACTGTCGTTTTGTCATAGTGGACGACCCGAGCAGTTACAGCGCCATCTTCGGACGGCCACTCATCAGCGCGTTCCGCTGCGTCCCTTCCACTTTTCATCAGTGCCTCAAGTTCAACGACGGAGGGGTCCAGGTGCGGATCAGGGGAGATCCCAAAGTGGCAAGACAGTGCTACGTGACGGCTGTCAACGCCATCTCCTGGATGGGAGAAGCTGAGGAGTGGGATAAGGTGATGGAGGAGGTGGCCGAAGCCGGAGGTTTGGAGGTAGCCGAAGAGAAGGAGGGAGATGAAGTTCATGCCCAGGATGGGGTAGCTGAGGTACCCCGGGCGGAGGGAAAGGAAGAAGAGGAGAAGGCCCAGGAGGGAAGGGCGGAAGAGCTGATGGTGGTAGGGAAGGAAGTCGAGGAAGAGACCCAAGCTCCCGCTTGTGCCGAAGAGGAAAGGGCTTGGGGAGAGCAGTCCCGGTTGGAGGCTGTGGACGAGGTCGTGGAGCTCGAGGTCACCACCCGGCTGGGGGTGGTGGAAAAAGTCCGGGTCAGCGGAGAACTCAGCCCAGGAGATCAAGCGGAGATTCTGGCTTGCGTACAGAAGAACGTGGACGTCTTCGCTTGGAGCGTCGCGGAAATGCCCGGGATCGACGCGGATGTGGCGTGCCATCGCCTCAACCTCGACCCCGGTGCCCACCCCATCCGTCAGAAGAGGAGGGCCATCGCGGACAAGCTAGAAGGGCCCATCCGCGAGGAGGTGGGCAAACTCCTGCAGGCCGGGTTTGTATCGGAGATCCAGTATCCAGGCTGGGTCTCCAACGTCGTTATGGTAAAGAAGGGAGGAGGTAAGTGGCGTATGTGTATCGACTTCTCGCTTCTTAATAAATCATGCCCGAAAGATTGCTACCCCCTGCCCAGAATCGACGCGCTGGTTGATTCAGCCGTTGGTTTTTCTGTAATGTCTTTCTTAGATGCTTTTTCAGGTTACCATCAAATCCGCATGCATCCCCGGACATCAAGGATGTTTCCTTCATCATGGGGGATGGATGTTATAGCTATAAGATAATGCCCTTCGGGATCAAGAACGCAGGGGCTACGTACCAAAGGATGATGGATAGGGTCTTCCGCGAGCAGAAAGGAAGAAATTTAGAAGTCTATGTCGACGACCTCATGGTTAAGAGCCGAGACCTCGAGACCCACCTCCGAGACCTCGAAGAGACATTTGGGACCCTGCGGCGATACAAGATGAAGCTCAATCCCCTGAAATGTGTCTTCGGGGTGAGCCGAGGGAAGTTCCTGGGCCATTTGCTCACCCCCGTAGGAGTGGAACCCAAACCCGACAAAGTTAAAGCGGTGATGGAGCTGGGGTCGCCAAGAAATCCAAAGGAGGTTCAAAGCCTCACAGGGAAATTGGCTGGGCTCAGCAGATTCCTCTCCAAGGCGGGAGAAAAATGTGCACCTTTTTTCAAAGTACTGCGGGGAAACAAGAAGTTTGAATGGACCCCGGAATGCGAGAAGGCCTTCCAAGCTCTGAAAGAACAGCTCACCCAAACCCCTCTGCTCCAGGGACCGAGGCCAGGGGAAGACCTATCTCTATACCTAGGGGTAGGATCCGAAGCAGTAAGTTCCGTGCTGGTCCGGGAGGAGGGGAAGAAACAGTTCCCAATCTACTACGTCAGCCGAGTGCTGAAGAAGGCGGAACTCCGGTACCCGATCCTAGAAAAGTTAGCCTTCGCATTGGTGGTGTCAGCCCGGAGGCTCCGGCCTTACTTTCAAGCCCATTCAATTAAAGTAGTGACGGACCATCCGCTCCGCAAAATCATGGAAGGGGTGGAGCACTCAGGAAGGTTGGCGAAGTGGTCCGTGGAGTTAAGCGAATTCAATATCACGTTCGTACCCAGGACATCCATCAGGGCTCAAGCGGTGGCAGACTTCATGGCCGACTACGTGGCCGAAGTGGGGGAGCACGAGCCATCTCCCCCAGAATCATGGAAGATGTTGGTGGACGGAGCGTCGGGAAAACACTCCTATGGAGGGGGAATAGTCCTGGTGAGTCCTCAGGGGACTCGGATTGAACAAGCCTTAAACGTTCGTTTCCCAATCACCAACAACCAGGCTGAGTACGAAGCAGTGATAGCGGGCCTTCGGCTGGCCCGGGAACTGGGTGTGCAGGACGTGGAGGTCTCCACGGACTCCATGGTGGTAGCATGCCAGATCAAAGGAGAGTTTGAAGCAAAGGATCCAACCCTCCTACTATACCTGGAAAAGGTTAAGGGGGTCATCGGGCAGTTCCGCACCTTCTCGATCAAGCACGTGCCGAGGGAGGAGAGCACCCAGGCGGACCTCCTAGCCAAGTTCGGTCCCCGAGCGGGGGGGACGACTTCGGAACTCTTCCGGCCCTCCATCGAGGAAGGAGAATTGATGGAAGTGGATCAACAAGCCTCATGGATGGATCCGTTCATCACCTTCCTATCCTCCGGGCAGTTCCCTGGAGAGAATGTCGACAAGAGACGCTTCAGGTATAAGTCCGCCTATTACTCTTTGCATGCAGGGGGGCTATATAGAAAGACTCTCTCGGGACTCCTGGCCTGTTGTGTCTCCGAGGAGGAGGTCCCGAGAGTGCTGGAAGAAATCCACTCCGGGGAGTGCGGCAGTCACTCCGGGAGTCGGGCCCTGGAAGGGAGGGTGTTGAGGCAAGGCTACTTCTGGCCCACTCTCAGCAGGGATGCGGCAGAGTTCGCAAGAAAGTGTCAGAAGTGCCAACTCTACGCTCCGCTCCAACTCCTCCCCGCTCAAAGGCTCCGGACCATCGCGGCCCCCTGGCCCTTCGCCATATGGGGGTTGGACCTGGTCGGCCCCTTTCCCCAAGCCAGCGGCCAGAGGAAGTTCCTGCTGGTCATGATCGACTACTTCTCCAAGTGGGTAGAGGCGAAAGCACTTGCTAAGGTAACCTCTCAGGTTGTAAGGAATTTTGTGTGGGGAGAAATAATTTGCAGGCATGGACTCCCTCTAGCTATAGTGACGGACAATGGGCCGCAGTTTGCGAGTGAAGAGTTTGTCGACTTTTGCACTCAGCTCGGCATCGACCTCAGGTTCGCTTCAGTCCACCACCCGAGGAGCAATGGGCAAGTGGAAGCGGCGAACAAGATAATCGTCAACCTGCTAAAAAAGAAAGTGGAAAACCTACGAGGAAGTTGGGTGGAACAACTACCCTCCGTCCTCTGGGCCATGCGGACTACTCCGAATACCGCCACCGGGGAGACTCCATTCAAGCTCTCTCACGGGTCCGAGGCCATTCTCCCCATAGAGTTTGAGGTGAAGACCCCCCGGGTGATCGCCGCGAGCGAGGGGGATGAAGAGTGGCTGGAAGGTAACAATGCAGAGCAGAGGCTGTCCTTGGACTTGGTGGAAGAACTCCGAGACTTGGCTACCATCAGACAGGAAGAGGTCAAACGGCGGATGGCTCGATATTTTGACAAACACATCCGGATCAAGCACTTCCAGAAAGGGGACCTAGTCCTGAAGAAGGTCGATGCGGCTGGCAGAGGGGCCGCGGTGGGTAAGCTTAACCCCAACTGGGAGGGCCCATATATCGTAAGCGAGGTGCTCAAGTCGGGGGGGTATCACCTCCAGGATGTGGAAGGGGTACCTCTCGACCGAGCTCGGAGTGGGGATGATTTGAAACGATTCTACCCTTGAAAGCTTTATTAGGTTGTTTAAATCAATGTCTTACTTTCATTTTCTATGCTTTTAACTGCTGCTGTGTCGAGGTAACAAATGTTGGTGCTGGAATGCCCCAGATCGATTCCGCTCCCGGGCTCTCACTAGACGGGGGGTTCAGGTTGATCTCTGGAGAGGCTGGCAAGGTTGGATATGTTGGTGCTGGAATGCCCCAGATCGATTCCGCTCCCGGGCTCTCACTAGACGGGGGGTTCAGGTTGATCTCTGGAGAGGCTGGCAAAGTGACAAGTATTGGTGCTGGAATGCCCCAGATCGATTCCGCTCCCGTGCTCTCACTAAACGGGGGGTTCAGGTTGATCTCTGGAGAGGCTGGCAAAGTGACAAGTATTGGTGCTGGAATGCCCCAGATCGATTCCGCTCCCGGGCTCTCACTAGACGGGGGGTTCAGGTTGATCTCTGGAGAGGCTGGCAAGGTGACAAGTATTGGTGCTGGAATGCCCCAGATCGATTCCGCTCCCGGGCTCTCACTAGACGGGGGGTTCAGGTTGATCTCTGGAGAGGCTGGCAAAGTGGCAAGTATTGGTGCTGGAATGCCCCAGATCGATTCTGCTCCCGGGCTCTCACTAGACGGGGGGTTCAGGTTGATCTCTGGAGAGGCTGGCAAGGTGACAAGTAATGGTGTTGGAATGCCCCAGATCGATTCCGCTCCCGGGCTCTCACTAGATGGGGGGTTCAGGTTGATCTCTGGAGAGGCTGGCAAAGTGACAAGTATTGGTGCTGGAATGCCCCAGATCGATTCCGCTCCCGGGCTCACACTAGACGGGGGGGTTCAGGTTGATCTCTGGAGAGGCTGGCAAAGTGACAAGTATTGATGCTGGAATGCCCCAGATCGATTCCGCTCCCGGGCTCTCATTAGACGGGTGGTTCAGGACGGTCTCTAGAGAAAATAGTAGGATGACAAGTCCTATGCTAACAAACTCCCTCTCGCTCGTCGGGCCTGCTCGCTCGGCTAAGAGAGGTCGCGTGCCACACTACGCAAGTGGCGAGGATCGATCTCATACGATCCCAAATATCCAGTCCTCGGCAGAAAGGTTGCTTGCACTGGGTAAGAGGCAAGCTCTCGCCAAGAGGAAAAATACCCTACGAAACCTAAAGAAAATACGCGTAGCTAAAGGCGTAACAAGCCTAAGGAAAACGGCAAAAGACCCGAGCAGCCGAAGCATCCTGCGCGCACCTATCCGATAACGTGCGGCGCGAGAATGACCTCCGCGAAAGCGAATCACGAAATGAGCAAGGGCGAGACGATCGAGAAGTGAAAATAACAAAATGAGAAAAGGAGAGCGCAGTGAACAAAACAAAATCTGCATTCTATACTTCATAATTCAGTTACAATCTTTGGCGATCTCGCCGATCAAAAATTATAACACAAGTTACAACACAAAAGGGGGAAGGGCGGCGAGCTTCAAGAATCGCCCGCCGATCCTTCTTCGTCATCACTGTCCTTCACTGGCGGGAGAGGGAGGAAGAGCTCTGGAACAATGTCTTCCAGAGTCATGTCAGCCGCATTATCCGCCAAAAGGCCGATCGCCTTCGCCACCGAGAAAATGTAGCGAGCCGACTCTATCGACCCCACACGAATTTCTTCGTCTCGCGCCCGCCGGTCTTCTTTTAAACGGCGAGGCGAAGGGGGAACCACGGCGCGAGTGAGGTCGCTATTTAGGGCCTTCAGCCCGGCCACCTCGCTCTCTAAGTCCTTGATGCGAGCGTTGGCCCTCCCGGCGACCTCGACATCCTGCGAGCAAGTCAGGTTAGAGAGATGAAGGGGTTGGGGGAAAAGAGGGAGTTGGAAGTCTAGATGACTCACCACCCTTGCCTCCGCGGCGAGCAGCTTCTCTTTCAGCTGCGTGCTCTCGACGAGAACTCCCTGGTAGGCCCTCGCGAGCTCCACATTATGAAGCTCCAGCTGCAAGCAACGCCTCCCCGTCATATGGGCGAGCTCGGCAGAACGCAGCTGGGACCTCGCGCTCTCATAAGCAAGGGTCCTCGCGGTCTCATCCTTGTAAGACCCTGCATCTTCGCGACCATAAAGCGCGAACAAAAAGTCGAAAGCGTGACCACTAACGGTCTCCTTCTCCACCCAGGAGGGGAGGATAGAAGAGATGTCCACCCTGTTGGTCTCTGGCTTCCAGGTGACAAGGGGCTCTCCAGTCTCGTCCCGACGCCTCTGGCCGAGCCCGAAGTTATAATGGTTCACCGGGATGGGGAGGACCAAGGCCCTGACCGCCTCCTGGCCAGGATCTTTGTCCTCGCCCGCCGAAAGGCCGGTAAGGTCAAGCTCGTCGAAGGTAGCCTCGCGAGGTTCCTTGCCTTTTGACGAAGCGAGCGAGGCCGCGCTTTTCTTGCTTTTCTTTTTTGGCGGAGATTTCGGAGGGGCGGCATGACTGCCGGAAGCTCCCGATCTCTTGCGAGAGGATGGCTCGGCCGGGGTGACATCGCCTCGGCAAGCTTCCGCCCCCATAGTGGCGAGGGCCATTGTTGCGTCGGTCTTCCGGTTGCTCGCGTAAGTGGGATGGAGGGGAACGTCCCGCTCGCCTAAAAACAAAAAGTCATATGTATAAGAATGATAGGCATGCGAATTGAGATATATATATTAGACAGAGATCTTTACCTTCTCCGGCGAGGACCGGAGGCAGCTTGTCTAGGTTGCGGCGGAGGTAGACGACTTCGAAGTTCTTCTTGCCGAAGAACTGATGGAGGAGGGCGTCATGACCGCCGAGGGCGGTGGGTCGGTAGGTGGTCTCGCTATGTTGAATCGGCGAGAAGGGAATGTTGCCGAAATTCCCATTGACGACGACGAACTTTTGGGCCCATAAGTGGGCCTTGTTGACGGTCTCAACCACTTTCGGGCCTGTGCCCACGAAATAGGTTGTCCCATCTTTGTAGGCGCGGAAGGAGAACAGCTTCCGGAAGACAGGAAGGCTGAACTCTATTCGCTCCTCGCGGAGGTAGCAGGCGAAGGCGATGATCACCGCCACGACATTGGGTGTGAGCTGGCCGGGAACCACACCATAATGCTTGAGCACCTAACAGGCAGCGAGAACAGGATCAATCCGTGTGGCGAGCGAGACTCGAGTGGCAAAATAAACAGAAAGTAAGCGAGAACGATTGTTACCTGGCGAACTTCTGGCCACAAAGGAAGGCGCAAACCAACCGAAAAGTGGGCGATAGGGATGGCCAACTCGTCGACCAATGGGTCGTTGATCACGTCGTCCTCGCTAGGGCGGCGTGCCTCGAACGGGGGGAGAACGAAATCGGCGATCGCGCTAAAGTACTCTTCGTCGGTCAGATTGCAAGTGAAGAAGCTATGCTCGGCGAAGGCTTTCGCAACCCTTCGCCGGCCCTCTGACTCCGCGTCGCCGCCCATATGGAAGATCTGCGAGAAGGGGAAGAATGCGAGAATGAGAAAGAGCGAGAGCTCTGTAGCAGAAGAAGAAGAAGAAGAAGATCGAGAATAAATGCGGTGGTTGGCTCAGCAAAGACCGCCTATTTATAGCCAAAACAAAAAAGGCGGGAAGAAGCCCAATCGTCAGCGAGCACGAGTATCAACAAAAACATCACATCGTGTCCGCGGGCGAGAAAAACCTGCGGGGTTAGTACAAACGACACTTTCGAGAGATATATTTGGCGAGAACAGAGGGTCCGCGCGAGCACAGTATAATATGAAAATGTAGACTTGCTAGCACCGAGCGAGAAATAATAAAAAGCTCGTAATACTTAATTGTCAGAAGAAATAAAGCCAACATATAAGTGGCAAATATGCGAGTTGCGAGCCATGGCGAGATTGTCTAAAATAGCGACACCCATTAATAATAATAAGAGTTCACAACAAAACGTCTAACGAGAATCGTGGGGGAGCCATTTCCACCGGCCACCACCCCGCGACCCTGACCTCGGCGGTGCCCTAGAATTATAATATTCCTCCGCCAGGCGACCCTCCCGATCCGTGAGGTAGGCGTAGTCCCTCATCCTCGCTATGTGTACCTCCGGCGTCGTGGCGACCTCATCCTGATCGCGGTGTCTCGCTTGCCGGAGCCTCGCGCACTCCTCCATCAGGACCGCGTGCCTATCCTCCGCGGCTTCCCTATCCCGCCTCGCCTGCATATTGAGGTCCATCAGCATTCGCCCATGCTTCCTCAAGAGTTCCGCGGCTCGCTGCTTCATCGTTTCCGGATCGCGCGGATCCCCTAAGAATTCCTCCACCTGGTTAGGAAGGGGAGACATCTCGTCGTCACCCAGCTCAGAATCGGTAGGTGGATTTTCGGCATTATCTGCAAGATTTTAGAATGATTAGATGACGAGCGTGAGATCATGCGGGGTTTCGGCGAGGCCATAACGCTTACCGAGAGGGCGGCGAGAAGTCGAAGGACGGCCCTGGAACACATTGCCATAGTGGGGGTAGAGGGATTTGCCCAGGCCGGCGGGATAAGTCGTGCTATTGGTCGGGAGAATCTTCGGCGGGGCGGAGCCACCGGTCTCCTCGCTCGTCAGGAGCTGGAACCCGGGCTTGTCAACGATTCTACCTGGAGGGGGCGGAGATGGAGGCCGCGACGACGGGCGGATCAGGGACTTCAGGGGCGAGACTGTAAGAAAAGAGTAACGGAGATCGTATATGGTTGACATAAATATTACGGTATGCGAGATCCAGATCGTACCGGTGGTGTCTTTCCCAGCGAGGTTCGTGTCCACCTGCTGGCTTTTCCGAAACCCCTCAGCACGTTCCTCAACGATCTTGCTCGGCAAAGTATCCTGCGAGTAGAAATGAATGAAGAGCAATTTACCGACGTGAATTCGAATAACTCATACCTTCTCGGGGCGGCGATCGTCCGGGGAGGAGTCCAGCGCCACGGAGTCGTCTCCAGAGAGGCGAACCGCCTTCGCCTTCTTGACTTTTGGCGACTGGGCGGGAGGCGGCCGGCTCATCCAGGCGGGTACCTTGGTCGTGGAAGGTAGCCCGCCGTCTCTCAACGCCCTCAGGCGAGCCTCTGCTTCTTCGGAAATCGGCATCTCCCGGCAGCTAGAACAAGAAAGGAAGGAAAAGAAACGACGCGCACCAATGGGGGCTCGGGACGATATTAATAACCTGCATGGTGGGTCCCACCAAAGATTCCTGACAGGTCATCTGGGGGCGGTCGAATATCAGGGGTTAGACGATTCTTCGCGAGGACATTAGTCTTCGCGAAGAGCGGGGATTGTGTACAACCCGGATATTCATCGGGCAGGGAAATCGAGCGAGACGGGAGTGACGAGATCTGGGCCTCGCCGAGATCGACCCCCAGCCAATGAGACCTCGGCAGACCACCAAAATGGGCCAACGCGGTCCTTGCGAGAACCTCGTCAGCGGACCCTCGTCCTCACGAGAGTTCCTTCAGCAGGGTTCTCGCAAAACGACCCTCCGAAGGAGATGCCGCGGGCAGTATTCGCGAGAGCTCCTTCCGCGGGCAGGATCTGCGAGAAGGCCGGCGAGAACTCCAACAGTGGGGCTCTCGCAACCCCTTACCCATATGTCATTAGGATCAACTTACCATTTTACCCTCGGTGGTCTGCTCTTAGCCTCTCCAAACAGCGGAACTTGGCTGTTAGCAGACCCACCCGGGGTGCAGATAGTCAAATCTGAAGGCGGAATCCTGTTATCTGCAGACCGCAAAACCAAAACCTATAAATAGACCTTAATGGGCACCTTGGAAGAGGACCGGTTCATTATCTTTGAGCTTTTCTCTCCCTAGGTCGCTTTGGTTTGGGCTCTCTAGCTCTCCAAGGTGCCCGAGTCTTGGCTTTGGCTTGGGAGGGGAAGCGCTCAACGATCTTCCGAGTTAGTGGAGGGACCTCCTCGCTGAGACTAGGGTCTTTGTTCTTTGCTCGAATCGTCGGCCTTACCTCTCCCGAGGGACCAGTAAGGGCTAGCTGCCCCTCATTTCGGTGAGGGCCCCGAGCTCCACTAGAGACCGAGAAATCGGTTTCAACATTCGCCAAGGAGTACGATGTGCATTCCTCCATTCTCAGCCCAACGTGAGTACTAATTAATTATTCTCCTACTATCAATCTTCCCTAACCAACATACATTCTTTTCAGAACTGCTACAATTTGTGGAGCGTTAGGCAGCGCAGAGCAGTGAGTGGTGGGTCATCGACTAGGTGGAGGGAAATTTTCCGACTAGGTATGATCCCTCTGAATTTTTTTTCGATTTCATAGAATTTTAGGTTTGCTCTAGCATGCACTTAGATGTGAACAAAACTCCTCTTTTTAGAACCAAAACTATATATTTTAAACCGATTTTATGGGTTCTTAAGAACTGCTATCATTGTTGAAAAGCCCCATTTTTGGAACCGATTTTATGAGCTCTTAAGAACTACTATCATTGTTGAAAATCCCGCGTACATTTTGGTTGGTGTATATTTTTTTGGCCGAAATTTTTGTAGATCCAACAGGATCTATCACGTATCACAACATTACACTGGTTTGGATTTATGGTATTTCCGGCTGGATTTATCCTGGATCACACCATTTGTTTATCTATTTGTATATGCAGATGGAAGGTCAACCAGCGGTTACATGTCTGAAAAGTAGATGCGCCATATCCACATTTAAAAAAACAAGCAGAACCCTTGCTGGATGTTCTTATAGAGGGCTCAAGGAAGATCTTTGATGAATAGTAAATTATACATATTTTTAGTATAGTTTTTAGCATAATTTTGGGTAATATTGTACGTATTTCATGTATAATATTAAATAAAATAGTTTGTTTTATCTAATGTATATAAATATATATCAATATAAAAAAGGATCTATTTAAGTATGAAACAATATAGAAAAATATTCTTTGTAAATATTTTTATCTAAGTATAAATTTTTGAAATTATTTATTTCTATGTACATATAAATAACTAAATGAATAAAATCATAATTAATAAATAAAGATGCATATATAAGTAAAAATAATATATATGTAAATCTAACAAATAAAAACAATATATAGATATATAAGTAAAAATAAATATATGTAAATATAATAAATAATGATTTATTTATATATAAATATGATGTAAGAATATAATAATACGAATATACATATAATATAGTAGTAAAATATAATAATAACATAGTAATAATAATGTATATATTATAAATATAATGAAATATATATGTATATATAATAAATAATAATAATATATATGTCTGCAGGTGTTCGACGAAAGGCGCTGCGTTCGACGAACTCTCCACGAGCTGCGTTCGACGAACTCTCCCTAAGCTGCGTTCGACGAACTCTCCCTGAGCTGCGTTCGACGAACCCCGTGCTGCGTTCGACGATTCCCTCTCAGTCCAGGCGTTCGGCGATCTTTAATTATAATATATATATATATATATATTATATATAAACATATAAATAACTTTCTCTACAGGCGTTCGACGATTCCCTCTCAGTCCAGGCGTTCGACGAACAGTCCTGCCCGTTGAGACTCAGCCCAAACCGCTGAGACGAGCCTACCGTTCGACGGACTCTCCGATGCGTTCGACGAACAGTCCTGCCCGCTGAGACTCAGCCTGAATCGCTGAGACGAGCCTATCGTTCGACGAACTCTCTACGTTCGACGATTCCCTCTCAGTCCAGGAGTTTGATGAATCTCAATCCAGAATCGCCAGCTGCTGCCTGTTTCCTGCTATTCGCACCCCAACCCGCCAGCTCTCCTTCCAGCAAGCCTGTCCAACACACCCTCCTTCTAGAACCTCCAACTGCTTCCTATTAAATCCATAAATAACTTTTTTTTACTAAATTGCAGCCCACCTTCTTGTCTATAAATAAGGGGGCTCCTCCCTTGTTTTGAAGGTTCATATATTTTAGAACCCTAAGTAAGTTTTCTTTTTTTGTGAGTTTTTTTTGTGAGTTTTTTTTGTGAGTTTTGTTTGAGTGTTTGTGAGTATGTTTGTGTGTTTTCTAAGCCCTAGTTTGGGCTCTTTTTGTCCTCTAAGTTTAGACTTTCTAGAAAAAAAGTTGTTATATATATATAATAAATATATTATTTTGTTCTTGCTGATTCTTGTTCTTCTTGTTCTTCTTTTGTTCTTGTTGAGTGTGTGAGTGTATGAGTGTAAATTTTAATGTTTTTGTTTTTATTTTAGTTTTTTTTATTTATGAAAGTGTGTGTTTGTGTATGAGATTAATTTTATTGCTTTCATAATTTAGATTTAATGCTTTAATTTTAATGCTTTCATAACTTAGATTTTATGCTTTCATAATTAGATTTTAAAGCTTTCATAGCTTAGCGTTATTGCTTTCTTTGATTTCCGTAGAGTGTGTGCGTATATGAGATGGCTTTTTTGCTTTATTTCAATTAAGTCATTTAAATTTCTGTAGAGTGCGTGAGTTTTTCATTTAGTGTGTTCTTTTCTTTTCTATCGCTTTTCTTGGTTTTTGCTACATGCACACCAAACCCGCGATTATCGTCATTTTTCTTTCTAAATTATTGCAAACATAAAAATCAATCGATCTTTTCGATAAAATAATAGTGTATTTCTAAAGTAACAATAATCGACACGATCTTGGAAAAATACGACCTTGATATTTCCTAAAAATTTATCCTATACTATACGTGATAAGGTATACTTGCCTTTTCGAATGATTAGTTTGGATAATAACGATACGAAAACTTCGCAAAAACTCTAACTTTCTATAAAAAATTAATTGAATTCGGCGCCGCCGCCGCGGCGTGGTCGTCGATATTCCGAAAGAAGGAAAGACTATTACTTCTATCATCTCGATAGGTAGGATGATGGTTAGTTCCTCGAAGTAGGAGTACTCGCGAGACGCCTCGAATGCGCCCGCCGAATTCTACTCGCACCCCGGAAAGCTTTTGCGATGCTCTCAAATAAAATTTTAATTATCAAGTTTTTGGTGTCGTTGCCGGGGAGAAGTGTCGTTATTTTGAAAAGAAACCGCTATTAATTTTATCATTATTTTTTTTTTGTTCTTCAAAAAAAAAATTCTATAAAATTTAAAAATAATTTCAAAAAACTCCTAAAATTACAAAAATATTTCTATCCTATTTTGTATATACCTTTTTCATAACAAAACAAAAAATTACAAAGTTCAAAAAAATATAATAACCCCTAAAATGAAAAAAAAACTTATTTTGTAAATAACATTTTCATAATTTAAAAAAAAAATGGCACTTTAAAATCCAAAAAAAATTCTAAAAATCTTAAAATGAAAGAAAATTTTACCTTATTTTTGTACATAATGATATAGTTTATTTAATAAAAAAACACCAAAATATAATAAAAACTTACTTTGCAAATAAATAAATAAATAAAAACTTAAAAGAAAAAAAAAACAACAATAAGTCCTTTTTATCTAAGAAAGATTTAGGCAGCGTCGCCCGGGAGCTTCTCCCGATAATTCGAAAGAAGGAAAAACTATTACTTCTACCATCTCGATAGGTAGGATAATGGTTAGTTCCTCGAAGTAGAATTACTGGCGGGACTCCTCGAAAACGCCCGCTTAAATCTAATCCATTACCCGGGCTTAAGTAAAAATCCAAAAACCAAATTTTTTTTCTAAAAATAGCAAAATAAAAAAAATCTTATTGCAAAAAAATAACTTAAAAAAAAAACCCCAACAAATTTAGGTTATCTTGTATTTCTTTTCTCTTCTTCATCTTTTTTCTTATTTTTTAAAAAAAAACTGTCCAAAAAAAATTTATAAAAACACAAAAATCAAAAAAAAAATTTAAGAAAATAAATAACTTAAAAAATAAAAATAAAAAATTGATGAGTTGAATACTTAGTCTATTTTGTACATAATAAAGCAATTTAAAAAAAAACAAAAAAAATTCTAAAAACCCCAAAACCGAAAAAATTTTCTTTCTTATTCTTCCCCTTATTAATACTTTCATACTAAAATAAATGATCGAAGGAAGCTCTTACCCATTTTGATTTTCGCTTCCACATACTTGAAATACAACATTGAGGACAATGTTGGGTTTAAGTATGGGGGTATTTTCCCCATTTCTTTATTTTCAAAAACATCAAAAAAAAAAAAAAAAAAAAAACCCAAAACCCAAAAATCTAATTATTTTGTACATAATTATTTTCAAAAAAAAAATAGAAAAATATAAAAACAAAATTTAAAAACCCCAAAACCAAAAATTAATTAATAATATAATTTGTTTCATATCTTAAATAGCTTAGAAAAATAAAAAAAATTCTAAAAAAAAAACAAAAATCCAAAAAACAAATCTAAAAAAACCCAAAAAACCAATTTTTTTTTTATACTTTGTAAATAATATTAGAAAAATTCAAAAAAAAAATTTAAACAAACCCCAAAATCCAAAAAATAAAATTAAACCCCTACTTAGTTTTTTTTTCTCAAAACTAGTTTGAGTTTATTTATAAGCATTTTCATTATATTTGATTTGCCAAAACCCTTATTTGTATCAAAGTTTGTAAGATTTAGATCTTTTGAATTTTAGTTGTAAAGAACACATTGCAATTTTAATTTAATTAGAAAACAAACTTTTTAGCACTACTTCAAGTTTACCCTAAATAGCTTCTTGTTGTATTATTTTGGCAGACCATCTTTAGACTTTAATTATTCCAACTTCAAACTTGTGAAACTTAAGGAATATTATAAATTTATTAAAACTTGCTCTAAAAATTTTTCTTAATTTATAAAATCTAGAAATTTCTAAACCCCTTACCTATTATTCCATTTCCTTGGTAATTTCGTTTAAAAGATCTTATGTCAATGGGAATAAGATTTCATTCCGTAAACATAGGCACCCAATTAATTAAAGGAAAAGATCTTATGTCAATGGGAATAAGATTTCGTTCTGTAAACATAGGTATTGGGTATTTTTGAAAAGAAAAAAAAACATATATGGGAATAAGATTTTGTTCCCCTCTCTATCCAAAAGAAAACAATTGAGTGGGGTGAGAGGATAAAATTCATCACCCCCAATTCAAAAATCTCTTCTCTTACCAAGCTCCCCCTACCCCCAGCCAATCAAATTGAAAACTAGATATAAATAAAAAAAATTGAGAGAGCATAATTAGTAAGTTTTAATTATTCTAAAAAAATTTTGTAAAAAGTTAAAGTTCTTATAATTCTATTCTAATCATGGTGCTAATTATTACAATTATTTATGTCGCTACTTAGCTAACTTTAGAAGTCTTGTTGGCTAAAACTTTTTCGCTCTTTTTAAATCATCATCACGATGTAGGACTTACCTTTTTTAATCTCCTAAATTTATTTCAAGCTTACTTTCGATTAAATAAAATTTTGGTAAATTAAAAATTCTATTAGTGTCTTATAAGTATCTCTTACATTAGCTTTGGAATAGCAAAAGCTTAAGTATGGGGGTATTTGATGAATAGTAAATTATACATATTTTTAGTATAGTTTTTAGCATAATTTTGGGTAATATTGTACGTATTTCATGTATAATATTAAATAAAATGGTTTGTTTTATCTAATGTATATAAATATATATCAATATGAAAAAGGATCTATTTAAGTATGAAACAATATAGAAAAATATTCTTTGTAAATATATTTATCTAAGTATAAATTTTTGAAATTATTTATTTCTATGTACATATAAATAACTAAATGAATAAAACCATAATTAATAAATAAAGATGCATATATAAGTAAAAATAATATATATGTAAATCTAACAAATAAAAACAATATATAGATATATAAGTAAAAATAAATATATGTAAATATAATAAATAATGATATATTTATATATAAATATGATGTAAGAATATAATAATACGAATATACATATAATATAGTAGTATAATATAATAATAACATAGTAATAATAATGTATATATTATAAATATAATGAAATATATATGTATATATGTATATATGTATATATAATAAATAATAATAATATATATGGTTGCAGGTGTTCGACGAAAGGCGCGCTGCGTTCGACGAACTCTCCATGAGCCGCGTTCGACGAACTCTCCACGAGCTGCGTTCGACGAACTCTCCCCGAGCTGCGCTCGACGAACTCTCCCCGAGCTGCGTTCGACGAACCCCGTGCTGCTTTCGACGATTCCCTCTCAGTCCAGGCGTTCGGCGATCTTTAATTTTATATATATATTATATAAACATATAAATAACTTTCTCTACAGGCGTTCGACGATTCCCTCTCAGTCCAGGCATTCGATGAACTCTCTGCTGCGTTCGACGAACAATCCTGCCCGCTGAGACTCAGCCTAAAATGGTGAGACGAGCCTGTCGTTCGACGGACTCTCCGTTGCGTTCGACGAACAGTCCTGCCCACTGAGACTCAGCCCGAACCGCTGAGACGAGCCTGTCGTTCGACGAACTCTCTGCGTTCGACGATTCCCTCTCAGTCCAGGCGTTCGACGAATCTCAATCCAGAATCGCCAGCCGCTACCTGCTACCTGCTATTTGCACCCCAACCCCCCAGCTCTCCTTCCAACAAGCCTGTCTAGCACACCCTCCTTCTAGAACCTCCAACTGCTTCCTATTAATTCCATAAATAACTTTTTTTTACTAAATTGCAGCCCACCTTCTTGTCTATAAATAAGGGGGCTCCTCCCTTGTTTTGAAGGTTCATATATTTTAGAACCCTAAGTAAGTTTTCTTTTTTTGTGAGTTTTTTTTTGTGAGTTTTGTTTGAGTGTTTGTGAGTATGTTTGTGTGTTTTCTAAGCCCTAGTTTGGGCTCTTTTTGTCCTCTAAGTTTAGACTTTCTTGAAAAAAAGTTGTTATATATATAATAAATATATTATTTTGTTCTTGTTGATTCTTGTTCTTCTTGTTCTTCTTTTGTTCTTGTTGAGTGTGTGAGTGTATGAGTGTAAATTTTAATGTTTTTGTTTTTATTTTAGTTTTTTTTTATTTATGAAAGTGTGTGTTTGTGTATGAGATTAATTTTATTGCTTTCATAATTTAGATTTAATGCTTTAATTTTATTGCTTTCATAACTTAGATTTTATGCTTTCATAATTAGATTTTAAAGCTTTCATAGCTTAGCTTTATTCTTTCTTTGATTTTCGTAGAGTGCGTGCGTATATGAGATAGCTTTTTTGCTTTATTTCAATTAAGTCATTTAAATTTCCGTAGAGTGCGTGAGTTTTTCATTTAGTGTGTTCTTTTCTTTTCTATCGCTTTTCTTGGTTTTTGCTACATGCACACCAACCCCGCGATTATCGTCATTTTTGCTTTCTAAATTATTGCAAACATAAAAAATCAATCGATCCTTTCGATAAAATAATAGCGTATTTCTAAAGTAACAATAATCGACACGACCTTGGAAAAATACGACCTTGATATTTCCTAAAAAATTATCCTATACTATACGCGATAAGGTATACTTGCCTTTTCAAATGATTAGTTTGGATAATAACGATACGAAAACTTCGCAAAAACTCTCCCTTTCTATAAAAAATTAATTGAATTCGGCGCCGCCGCCGCGGCGTGGTCGTCGATATTCCGAAAGAAGGAAAGACTATTACTTCTATCATCTCGATAGGTAGGATAATGGTTAGTTCCTTAAGTAGGAGTACTCGCGAGACGCCTCGAACGCGCCCGCCGAATTCTACCCGCACCCCGAAAAGCTTTTGCGGCGCTCTCAAATAAAATTTTTATCATCAATCTTAATTAACTCTTCTATGATGCATTTCCTCACCCTACCCGACCTACCCCAGAATATTCCTATGTTCTACAGACTCATTAGATTGTATAGGCCGGACAGGGGTGCATTTCTATTAGGCCAATATTACATTAGAATGACTGTCAATGAGGTGGCACTGATACTTGGCCTACCCAATATGGGACATGATTATGATTTTGAAAGATTACCGTTATCGAATGTGACACAATCGGACCTAGTAACCAATCTAAATGAATTAGCTAATATATAGGCGGCTTTTAATGAAACGGAAGTGGAAAGAGTTGATGCACTGGTGAAGTACGTACTTTGCAGGTTTTTATTTCCCTTGAAGTGTCTTAGACTTCCATTATGCCTGGAAAAGTTTCGTGGATTAGATGATTTTAGGAAATATAATTGGTTGAAGGCCGTGCACACATTTCTGCATAAGCAATTTGAGGATCTACATAGACTGAGCTGCTCCCGAAAAGAACCTGCTAGTCTGGGCTACCTCGAAGGCTGCTCAATAATTCTTGTGGTGAGTTCTTAATATGTTTAATACTGATTATATTGATGCAGTACTATTGAGGTTCTATTTAATATATTTTTTTGGTTTACTATCTTCTATGTTTGGATTTTCGAACACACCAACATACAGGTTCCGGTGGATGAGATGGTTAAGCCACGTTTGTGTCGATGGGCCGCCAAAGGTGATTTTAGTTATAATTAAGTTCTGTGAAGATTTACCAAGACTGTTATTTCCTAAGAAAGAGGTAGCTTCATGTTCTATATTTGGTTTTGTTCTTCTTCTTAATTGTTTTCTCCCTACTAGTTGATGATGTTCACAACTCATCTTATATGTAGGTAAGATCAACTTTTGTTTACTTAAGTACGAAGAAGCAATATGTACTCGGTCCTGTGGAGTCAGACTCCTCTTTCGAGGAGGTGCTAAAGTTGAGGCCGGCTAAGAAAATTGTTGAAAAAGTTAAGAAAATGTATGAGGAGTCGATGGATAAGTAGAAGGCTCAAAGATTGAAAGAGAAAAGTAAGAAAGAGAAGGAGAAGAAGAAAAAAGAAAAGGATTTAAATAAGTTAATTAAAAGAGAGATTAATCAATCTGAAGAAAAAATTCTGATTGAGTTCCGTGAACTGTGAAACTATTGCCAAGAGAGATTTGATTCTCTTGTGGTCCTGATTAAGAAGGAGTCAGTTGTCCACACACCATCTTCATCCATTGTTACGTTAGTTCCTCCCACACAAAATAAATCATTAAAGGAAACAATTTGTGTTAGTGAGTCCACCCCCGATTTGAAAAGCCGCAAAAAAACACGTCAATCTACCAAATTGACCGGGTACTCCAAAGAAGAAATCCAATTTCTGGGACGATCATATTTGACAGCGGCTGCAAGAGAAGTCATAGACACAACATTGAGTTGGTATGGGGAGAGGTAATTATGATTGTCATGGATGTGCATTTTATGCTAGATGGTACAGCATGAGCATTTCATTATGTTGTGACTCATTTTGTCTCTCTATATATTATAGGGACCGTTTATTCGATTGTGGCAACACAACATTAAGTAGAGCGACTATGGAGGATTTATTGCGGCAAGGATGGATAATGAATAGCCATCTAGATGCCTTTGCCGTTGTGTTGAACAATCGGAGGAGCAAATCCCCGAAGGCATGGAAAAACTTTATATATGTCTCTCCAAATTATGCAGTAAGATTTATAATTTAAAATTTTATATTGTTTGTTCTCTAGTGTTGTTATATTAAAATATTATATTCATGCAGTATTATAAGAGTTGTGAAGCCTACTACGATCGAGTACTAGCCCGCGTAACCCCAACAAATGTTGAAGCGACCGATATCATTTTGATGCCAGTGCACTTGTCGGGCCACTGGGCATTGTTAACTTGTAATTTAAAAGAAGTGTTGTGGTACTTCAATGATTACATGACCAACCCGATGCATCATTCTACATTGCCCTCATTGATATATTCTGTTTTTGTTGGGTTGTGCTATCGAATGTTTTTTCCTAATGTGTTGTTTTTTCCCAGATATCCAACTTACACCAGTATATAGGCAAGTCGCTGCCAACTGGTATAAAGAATTGGGACATCAAATCAGTGGGGGAGGCACCTACGCAAGAAGGAGGCGATGACCGTGGGATATTTGTCTTAAAGTACATGGAGGCACTAGCTAACACAAAATCAATATCTTGGGCATCATTCAAAGGCTGGCAGAAGAACATGGCTAAATTCAGGGTTGAAATTGCGGTCAAAATGATTGAGCTTTTTTGCTCAATCCAATAGTTAACTATTTTAATATCGAACATTATGGTTTTTAGTTGTTAGTGAAGGCACTATAGCTTATGATCGAACATTATGGTTTAAATAGTTAGCTAATATCGAATAATATGCATCATTCTACATTGCCCTCATTGGTATATTCTGTTTATTTTTTTATGGCTCAAAACAATTTGCTTAATGCTTGCACGTTTTTTTGTCATCAGAACATTACAATTTTATTTTCCAAGCACGGTACAAATCCGGCTGGATCTACACAATAGCAAACATTAAAGTTTTTTTGGCATAGCAAAGTACAATTTCGACTGGATCCACACGACATAAGAACATTAGAGTTTTTTTTCGGCACAACACAGTACCATAACATTAAACTGAAGCTGGCTAGAATTTCACAGAATAATAACATTGCAAAGCATGTGGAGGTTTGTGAGTACAAAAGGGTTAACAACATTAAAAAAAATCTATGAATGTTCACCAAAGAAGCACATCAGGGACACTACAAAAATTGAAGGGCGCGGATAAAGACACTTCGTCAATCGCCTCACTGAAAACATTGGGGGACACATTGTCAGGGCTTTTCTCGAAGTTGCAACTTCCTATAAACTCGAACTCCTTTGGTTCTTCATCTAATCTTCTTATGGTAGATTTAGGCTCCTTTCTCCTCCCTACATAGTTTGCACATTATTTAAATTAAGCATAGTTGCAAGCATATGGAAAGTAATTTTACAAATCAAATATAAAAATGCAAACTTACTTTGCTTCTTTGCCGGTCTTTCGAAAAAACTCTTCAATCGAGCATTTGGCACTCCTTTAGGACGTGCTCCTTTTGGATCCTTCAACATGCTTGTACTTTGAAAATTTTCTTTAGTAAATCCTTTCTTCAACCCCTCTTCTCTGTCTACAATATCTTTCTTGCTTCTCCTCAATTCAGTCAAGGCAGCCAAGACATGTTGTTGGGCTGGATGACACGTATCAACTATTTGGGCTAAGTCGTAAGTTAGTCGTAGAAGATGGTTTCTAAACACCAACCTGGGTTGGACTTCTTTCATGAAAGTGCCCTTTGAAAGGTCCAATTCTTCCTTGGCCGCAAGAGTGAATATCTTTAGTAGGTAACAAGAATTTATTTGTTTTATATTCTTCGATTTGTATACACATAAGATGTGTTTGCACAACATTCCTCTTGTTTCAAAACCCTTGCATGAACACATAACATCAAATGTGTTGGAGTTAACTTTAACTACTCATTGCTTGTCATCCACAGAAGCGTCACAATGTCTAGTGCCATATAAAATATGATCATCCTCGCATCTAACTTCCTCACAAATGCACACACTAATAGCTCCATCCATAAAAATCTGTTCGAAAACGGAGAACATTTTTCTTGTGTATACTTTGGAAGCTTATTTTAATAAAGGGCAATTTTTAAATTTCAAAGTGATGGTACCGTGCTTACACTTGAAATCTTCATCATGTTCAGATCTACGCCAAGATGAAATCATCTTCTCCATCCCGGTATACACACTCAACAAGGGAACTTGTTGGTTTTGCGCAGCCATGTAAAATATTGTTCGCGGATTCTCTTCTTTGAGTAGATAGACTGCCAAGGTCTACAATGTCTTTATTTAACGCAGTAGACCATCTATTTCTAATTTTGTGCAGATCGGAAAGCTATCTGTTGTCCTTCAAGTTCCCTCTTGAAATCATCCCACTCCAATGTGAATCAAACTCAGTCTGGTCGTCGCATTTGCTCATGCAATGGTAGAATAAAGCTCTGACACTCTTATCACTGTTAAAGGATGGAACCTTTGAAGGAGCTTTCTTCGAAATATGCCACTAACAAAGGCGATGTCGAGTGCTAGCTAAAACCCTCGCAATTGCAACGTCCATCGCCTGATCCTGACCTGTAAAAATAGTGCTCAGTTGCTTTCCACCGGCAAATCTTTAAAATGTATTAAAAACTGATGAGTCCCATTTATATACACTTTTATGGACTCATCTGGGCTAGTTTTCACGCACTTGCACTTCACTTTTTGTGTAATAATGCTTATATTTCATTTAGTCATAATTCTCACATGAAGTGCACTTCTAGGCCCGTGTGGTGAATTTTCCTGATTATCACTCTTAATATCTTTCATGCTGTGTTATGTGCCACTTTTAGTGGTTTTGATTTGTGTTTATGCTGGAACAGGGGTCGTGCAGGTGTTCCCGGTACAAATCTGTACAGGAACACTATGCACGATCACTGGTTATACTGCGCACGACCACTGATCGTGCGCCGCCAATCGTGCGCGATCATTTGCTGCCCAAAGTTGCATTCTGAATTTGGTCGTGCATTTTTACGCACAGTCGTGCGTTCGGTCGTGCGATCTTTATATTTTATAAAGTTTATGTCATAGGTTCCGCTGGGATAGTGCGCACGAGCGCCTAACTTCTAGTGCGCACGACTACTGGTCGTGCGCCACTGGTCGTGCGCACAATTTTGCCAGCGCCTATTTAATGCCCTGTTCCGCGATTTTAGGGTATTCATTCCGCCCCGTAGCCGCCCATCCACGAATTTTGGGAGCTTCTCTCCCCCCATTCGCCTCCCTTCGTCCATCCATCCTCCGTTCAAGATCCGGGCATCGATTCATCATCCAAACGCTCCGCTTACTCCACTCCGGCAAGTTCTCAACCACGCAACACTATTCAGGTGAAAAGAAGAAGAAGATGCAGGGATTCGGTGCCAGTTCAGAGGTTCAAGTGAAGAAGGACGTTAGCGGAGGATTGACAACCCTTCGAGTATCCCGGACGTTAGCCGAAGCCGAGCCCGGATCCGGATTGACAACCCGGAATTCCGGCCGTGAACGACGGCGAGTCTTCAACCTTTGGTGACGAAACCTCTCTCTCATTTTCCTATTATTACTTGTTGTGTAATTTCTGAGATTTTGGTGTATTTAACAATTAGTTGTGATAATATAATCATGTCTCGTTATGTTGTTGGTTGATGATCTCGTTGTGACAATCGTTTGGTTTCATTCACGTTCACAATCCACGCTATAGCAAAAGTGCTATTAGCATTTGTGAAGAGGTGCTCTCGACCCTCAACACTTCTGCCCTTGCGATCGCCCATCCACGTGCCTTCTCGTCCATGCGCTTTCCGAAGCATGGCATCGTGGCCGTTGCATCCATCCCGCCTTGCGAAGCGGAGTTTTGACCCGCATCTCTCTTTTCTGCACTAGTTTAGGAAACCCAAAATCAAAGCCCCTATTTTTCCTTTAATTAACTCTTGTAATTATTTTCTCAATCCGAAGAGTCAAACTAACCACGCGCATTCCTTGAGAGACGATATTCGCGGATGTACTCCCAACATTATTACTTGTGCGACCGGTGCACTTGCTGAACACGCATCAAGTTTTTGGCGCCGTTGCCGGGGAATGCAGGCTTAGTTTGATTTTGGTGTTTGAGTTAATAGTTTCAGGAGTTGTTGTTTTGTTTTTATTTCTACTGTTTTTGGGTTATGTGTATGCAGGAGCGATGTCATGTTCTTTACTGCCTCTGTCACAACATGATGTGGATACAGCCTATTTGGAGGAGAAATTCTGAAATTCGCTCAAATTATAATTCAAGGCCTTGAAACGCGACAAGAGTATATTGATAGATTGACTGTGCAGGTGGAGACTTTATTGTCTCTTGCCTCGGCGTGTTGCAAGAACCTCCTCATGATGTGATAGTGGTACAAACAGAACCTGCAGGGAGTGAAACCGAGATCACTCCCTCGACTAATGATTCTTTATGTTCTTCATCTACTTTGTTTCTTGACCCTCTTTCATTGGTTATAATTCAACAGGAAGAGTTAGCGTTGGTCATCCAGGTAGAATCTGATCATCTCTCACGGGAGGATGTCACTTGTGACATTTCTTCCTCCTGCTTTGCTCCTACGGATGTTGAGTATCTCGCTCCATCTCTTCCTGTTATTTCTAACATCGTTTCATTTGTGCCCCCGCAGAATTTGGAATATGCTGACCCATTTTTGGGTAGTCGGATGATGCATTCCTGGCCGGATAAGCAAGTTGCAGTGGCAGACGATATTGCTTTGTCCACTCCAGCGTCACCGCATGTGCTTCCCCTAAAGGACTGGCTGCAGGGGGGAAAACGATTTTTCTTTGAAGAAATACTCTTGGAAGAGAGAAAGAGAGCAAGAAAAGAGGAGACTTGGGGATAGAGGCTAAACCTCTTACTTCGTTGCCATCAGTTGTGGGTCTCCGAACCTTTTTCTTCTATCTGCAGTTACTATTTTAAGTCAACATATAGTTGATTTCTCTGTATGGTTGTGTAATAATACTACGTAGATTGGGATGACCTCCTCTCTTTAGTCTTGCGTGAACAATTTTATAATCTGCTTAATACAGGTATTTGGTCCACCTTTAAGGACGTTAAACAAAAGGGCTTCTAGGGAGACAACCCATGGGAACCACCCGGTTCCGTTTGCTTGCTTTAATTTCTATTATGTTTTGTTTGTTTTTGCTTTGGTGCTAACAATGCAGGTGTGAACTCGATTGGATGAAGAGTAGGAGATCTTTAAAAGAAGGATTATATCGCTCTTCTGGCATGCTCTTATGAGCATAGGTACTCCTAACCTAGCTTTATTTTTGCTATGAAATGTTATATTTGATGTGTGTTTTCAAATCAAGTCTGGGGGAGCGGGCCTTTGCTTACGCTACACGCACATACATGCTAGAATGTTATGTTAGGAATTTTCAAATGTATTGTCGCATTGCATACCACGCACCACATTCGTTTTCTTGTTATCCGTGCGCATTTATCGTGTAAGTGCTTAATTTGTATGTTTGGAAGCTTGTTTGTTGATTTAGGATTGTGTGGCAGAACAAGTTGTGACCCGTGCGGTGCTACTAGTAGAGCGCTAACGTGGCTTAAAAATTCTTGTAGAGTATATTTTATTACAAAATTATAGTTTTATTTACTTCTGTAGTGTAAATGTAAAATACTCTACTCGAACGGTGAATTTGGTGAATCTAGCGGTAGCCCTAGGTCGAGTGTAGAAGAGCTGTTAGCCTCGTGTTGTTTGAGTTGGAAGGAGAGGAGACCTCGCTCGGTGGTTAAGAACTTGCCCATAGCTATTTTCAAAACGAGTGCGTTGAATGATCTTGCTGGGAGCATGACGTAGGCCATCATTTGATCCGATTGAGCTTTGATTTCCCAACCTAATATCACCCATTGCTAGCCTCGTTGAGCCTTACCTTTCCTATTTGTTAAACTCCACCAAACTTTCACCAAGACCACATATCCTAACCTAAAACGCACTAGAGTCAAGCTTTGAAATTTATACATTTTGTTGATGATTGTGCGATGCGGAGTAATAAAAATTTGGAGGTGTGATGTGGTGTGTGCGCGCAGAAAAATGAAAAAAAAAAATTAATTGATCCTAACCTATGTTATTATGGATCTATAAAAAAAGAGAGAGTTAATGAACTCTAAGAAGAATACAACCATAAGTATGGTAGTCTCGCGCACACCATAGTGCTTAATTGAAGTCTGGGGGAGTGTGCTTCAAGGTGAAGATGTTAAGGTTGAATTTTTCTTATTTACCGGAGGTTGGGTGTGTTTAGCCTACGTTCTTCTACTTCATTACCGTACCTCAACCCAAGCCCAAGTCTAGCCTAAAAGCCCTACTGATTCTTGATAAGATCGTCTCATGCAGTGGAGAAGGTGTGAAAGGGCAAGCATATGACCATCGACCTTGATGGATTTCTTGGAGAGCTCTTTCTTGAGATCCAATTTGAACAACGCTCACCTCAGCAGTTCACGCTATTTTCCCTAGGGCGCGACAGTTCGATTCACCAATAATTCACCTCAGAGTAGTAGTATTTTGTATTTTACACTTGTAGAAGTTCTTAAATTATAGTCTTTGTCTTAAAACCTTTTCTACTTTATTTTTACGCACGTTAGTTCTTTACTTCCCATCATGTTTTGCCTGTACAGTTGCTTATTTAACATCAATTTTTCTATCATGGGATTGAGTGTTTGCCCGAGACGTGCAAACGAGTAAGTCTGGGGGTGTGATGAGTCCCATTTATATACACTTTTATGGACTCATCTGGGCTAGTTTTCACGCACTTGCACTTCACTTTTTGTGTAATAATGCTTATATTTCATTTAGTCACAATTCTCACATGAAGTGCACTTCTAGGCCCGTGTGGTGTATTTTCTTGATTATCACTCTTAATATCTTTCATGCTGTGTTATGTGCCACTTTTAGTGGTTTTGATTTGTGTTTATGCTGGAACAGGGGTTGTGCAGGTGTTCCCGGTACAAATCTGTACAGGAACACTGCGCATGATCACTGGTTATATTGCGCACGACCACTGATCGTGCGCCGCCAATCGTGCGCGATCATTTGCTGCCCAAAGTTGCATTCCGAATTTGGTCGTGCGTTTTTACGCACAGTCGTGCGCTCGGTCGTGCGATCTTTATATTTTATAAAGTTTATGTCACAGGTTTCGCTGGGATAGTGCGCACGAGCGCCTAACTTCTAGGGTATTCATTGCCAGCGCCTATTTAATGCCCTGTTCCGCGATTTTAGGGTATTCATTCCGCCCCGTAGCCGCCCATGAACGGATTTTGGGAGCTTCTCTCCCCCCATTCACGTCCCTTCGTCCATCCATCCTCCGTTCAAGATCCGGGCATCGATTCATCATCCAAATACTTCTCTTACTCCACTCCGGCGAGTTCTCAACCACGCAACACTATTCAGGTGAAAAGAAGAAGAAGATGCAGGGATTCGGTGCCAGTTCAGAGGTTCAAGTGAAGAAGATGGGACGTTAGCGGAGGATTGACAACCCTTCGAGTATCCCGGACGTTAGCCGAAGCCGATCCCGGATCCGGATTGACAACCCGGAATTCCGGCCGTGAACGACGACGAGTCTTCATCCTTTGGTGACGAAACCTCTATCTCTCATTTTCATATTATTACTTATTGTGTAATTTCTGAGATTTTGGTGTATTGAACAATTAGTTGTGATAATATAATCATATCTCATTATGTTGTTGGTTGATGATCTCGTTGTGACAATCGTTCGGTTTCATTCACGTTCACAATCCACGCTATAGCAAAAGTGCTATTAGCATTTGTGAAGAGGTGCTCTCGACCCTCAACACTTCTGCCCTTGCGATCGCCCATCCGCGTGCCTTCTCGTCCATGCGCTTTCCGAAGCACGGCATCGCGGCCGTTGCATCCATCCTGCCTTGCGAAGCGGAGTTTTGACCCGCATCTCTCTTTACTGCACTAGTTTAGGAAACCCAAAATCAAAGCCCCTATTTTTCTTTTAATTAACTCTTGTAATTATTTTCTCAATCTGAAGAGTCAAACTAACCACGCGCATTCCTTGAGAGACAATATTCGGGGACGTACTCCCAACTTTATTACTTGTGCGACCGGTGCACTTGCCGAACACGCATCAAAAACCCAACAGAAAGATTCAATGGTTTCCTCTGCAACGAAGGCGCCACCTATTGCCAGTGATGATTTAACCCAATAAACGGAGCACAAGCCAAGTTATATTTATTCAACCGATAAGTGGTATCAAAAATAATAACATCCCTGAACATATCATAATAAATCTTGTTATGACCATCCATCCAGCAAAAACTAATCAGACGTCCTAACTCGTCCGTTTGGACATCGTAGGAGAACATGCTATCTTCCATTTGTCTTTCCTTAAATATTTTCAGTAAACTCATGGCATCGCCGCTTTCTATTAGTGCTATTCTTTCTCGTTGTACATAATTGTACGCATCTATTTTACAAAAACTAATATTTTCGTATCCACCAACCTCATCAGCCATGAAGTTGTAGGCTTGAATTATTTTGATCGCAGCACTAGTCATACTCTTCAGAAGACTTACTTGGACATTAGATATTTCTCGATGAGACCTCAACAAATGACTGTCATTTTCTGGAGCGAGTGGGTGATTGTGTTCCTCTACGAATCTCACCACCTCCCAATTCTTCCCCTCTATATCAGCACAAAATGCAAGCAAGTAAAACACCTTGTACGAGTATCAAGTTTGTGGAATTTTCATTGCACATCCTTCTCTGGATTCAATCGTTTATAGACTGCTTTTGCACATGTAAACTCTCTTGCCTTGACAATCCAAGTATGTGTCCAATATAAGATATGTTCTTTACGCACACTGAATCCAACTTTGCGAGCGTACTCCCTGTACATATTGTAGGCTTCCTCATCTGAGTGCACAGTCGGAAAGACAACAACGTCATGCTCCTACAGATTAAAAGGAGTCATTAGTTTAAGAAATAAAAAATCTTTAATTGCAAAACAATGAATACTGCAACAGAAATTTTCTGGTAAAATCCGACTGGAGAATAGCCTAGTAAGAGTACAAATAAACAAATTCTGACTGGACTTAAAAGAATCAACAAAAAAATACATTGCAAAACTCTACATGTACAACCCTCATATTTGTCGAGCTGGCGTGGACCGGTGCAGCTAGGGGGCGTAGTCGATCGACCCGTCGGAGGTCATCTAGACCAAAAAGAGATAGCCCGGGGGGCAGACTTCCTTCGATGAGTGGACCTTGGGTCCACTCGCCCAAGGCCTCGGGCGAGTGGACCATTGGTCCACTTGCCTGAGTGGGGGGGTGAGTGGACCTAGGGTCCAGTCTCCCAAGGGTGTGGGCGAGTGGACCATAGCTGGGCGAGTGGACCAAGGGTCCACTCGCCCCGGGCAGCTGGGCGAGTGGACCAAGGCTCCACTCGCCCGGAGGGTTGAGTAGACCGTGAGGTCCACTCGCCTAGTCAGGGTTGTGGACCTCGGTCCACTCACTCGACCGCCGGCAAGGGGGGAGTGGACGTCTCATTCTCCACTCGCCCCTTCTCCAGTTCTGGTCATTCAGGTTCGTGGTTGAGCTACGGATAGTAGAATTTTGGCTATCCGCAGCCCAATTTTGGGAAGTCTATAAATAGACCCCCATGGACACCTTGGAAAGGGTTCGACTCTCCTCTCCCTCGCGTGTATCTTGTGAGCAAGCATTACCCCCCCCCCCCCCCCCCTTCTCCTTTGTTAATGAAGGTTGGTGGTGAGGTGATCCATAGTGCCCGCCTAGGTGCCCAGGTACAGCATTGGCTTGGGAGGGGAAGTTCTTTGTGAGCTTCCGGGTGTGTGGTGGGACCTCCATGCTGCAGCTTAAGGGGTTTGTTTTTGGACTCAAGTGTTCTTCGAGGGCAAGGTCTTTCGGTTCTTATCAACTGGTCGAGGGTTCTAGCTCGGGTCAAGTAAGGGTTAGCTGCATCCCCCTTTCGAACGTCGAGACCAGTTCTCTAGTTTCAACATTCTGGTGCAGTGAGTGTGGAAGCATCTAGTTCGGAAAGCTCTGAGCAAGTCTCATGGCTGGAAGCGATGAGCTGGGGGACTAACCCCCTACCAGTGAGTACGTAAAGAAAGGTGACTTTGAGGAGTTCAGGAAGTCAATCCTGGAGCTCTGGCAGGTCGCACTCCCCTTCCAGGCAAGTGCTCGACGCCACCTGCACCCGTGCTTGCCTCACCATCTCTGATGGAGACAGAGCAAGCACGTCGACAAGGTAAGGGGCTTGCCTCAGAGGAAGGTTTGATCGTCCAAGCATGAATGCTTTTCAACAGCACTCCTGGGACCGGCTACCCCGGAGAGGAGGTAGGAAGAATGCCTTCGACTCGCCAGGGAGGAGGGGGAGTCCCTTCTGCGAGCTGATTACCTCATCTCCAGTTCCAGATGGGTTCAGTGAACCTGACATGTCTTACTACACTGGCAAGGATGACCCTCTCCAGCACCTCCAGTGGTTTGAAGACATGGTCTCGATCAGGCAGATGATGAACTCTTTCAGGTGTAAGCTCTTCGCCGTCACTTTCAAGGGAAAAGCGAGAGACTGGTTCCACCAGCTCCCATCAGGTTCTATCTACAGCTTCGAGGACCTCCGTCAAATCTTCTTGCTGAGATTCTCGACCTCGAAAAAGAGGAGGAAGGGGGTGGAGGCCCTGTTCGTAATTCGGCAAAGGTAGGGAGAGATGTTGGGAAGCTACGTGGATCGATTCCAAGAAGAAGTCCTCCTCGTCAACAAGGTGTCAGGGCACACCCTGCAGTTGGCCTTTACCCTCGGTCTACAGCAGGGGATATTCAGGATGAGCCTGACTCGAGACCCCCCTCTTTCCTTTGAGGGGCTAATGGAGCGAGCTGCTCGAGAAATCGATTGCGAGGCCACCAACCAGGAGTTCATGGGAAAGTTAGCCAAGTGGACAGAGGAGGACAAGAAGGAAGAAAATAAAGAGCAAGGAGGGAAGTGGAAGGAGGAAGCAAGAAGTCAGGGGGACCAGGGACCCCCAATTGGGCAGGAGCAAGGCTTGGGGTTTCAACCACCAGTTGTCCGACCGACATTTTAGGCCGCCAGGAGGACCCCCTCAAGGGCAAGGAAGAGGCCATTTCCAAGGGAGAGGAAACTTTCAGGTGGGGCAGGGACGGTTCAACCCAGCAGGGTGCAGCCGGACCCAAGGCCATTGCAACCCCAACCCCTACAGGCCGGGATGATTGGCCGAAAAAGAGGAAATAAGAAGAGGGGTCGCGCAGGGAAGGAAGCAAGGATGATGGCATTGTCATACTGTGACTTCCATCAGTAGGAGGGTCACGCGACTGCCACATGCCCATAGTTTCTGGAGGTAAGGGAAGGAAGAAGAACCCCGTCAGAGAGGAGACAGCTTTACCCGGAAGGACCAGGAGGAAGCTGAGGAGATGGAGGAAGTGATGAAGGAGATTTTCACGGTCCATGTGGCCGAGTAAGCGTAAGGAAGCGCATTGTAATTGTATGTAATCTATTTATAATGTATCGAAAGTAGTTAAAGATAGCATCTAGGTCGAGTCCTCGACTGGAGACCACTCGCCCGAGCTTGTTGATGCCAGTCGTTGGGAAGCTCGTCGGGTAGATTCATTTTAGGTTGAGTCCTCGACTGGAGACCACTCGCCCGGGCTTGTTGATGCCGGTCGCTGGGAGGCACGTCGGGTAGATTCATTTTAGGTCGAGTCCTCGACTGAGACCACTGGCCCGGGCTTGTTGATGTCGGCCGTTGGGAGGCTCGTCGGGTAGATTCATTTTAGGCCGAGTTCTCGACTGGAGGCCACTCGCCATGGATTGTTGATGTCGGTCGCTGGGAGGATCGTCGGGTAGATTTGTTTTAGGTCGAGTCCTCGACTGGAGACCACTCGCCCGGGCTTGTTGATGTCGGTCGCTGGGAGGGTCGTCGAGTAGATTCATTTTAGATGAGTCCTCGACTTGAGACCACTCGCCCGGGCTTGTTGATGCCGGTCACTGGGAGGCTCGTCGGGTAGATTCTTTTTAGGTCGAGTCCTCGACTGGAGAGCACTCCCCCAGGCTTGTTGATGCTGGTCGCTGGGAGGCTCATCGGGTAGATTCATTTTAGGTCGAGTCCTCGACTGGAGAGCACTCGCTCGGGCTTATTGATGCCGGTCGGTGGGAGGGTCGTCGGGTAGATTCATTTTAGGTCGAGTCCTCCACTGGAGACCACTCGCCCAGGCTTGTTGATATCGATTGCTGGGAGGCTCATCGGTTAGATTTGTTTTAGGTCGAGTCCTCGACTGGAGACCACTCGCCCGGGCTTGTTGATGCCAGTCGCTGGGAGGCTCGTCGGGTAGATTTGTTTTAGGTCGAGTCCTCAACTGGAGACCACTCGCATGGACTTGTTGATGTCGGTCGCTAAGAGGCTCGTCGGGTAGATTCGTTTTAGGTCGAGTCCTCGATTGGAGATCACTCACCCAGGCTTGTTGATGTCGGTCGCTGGAAGGCTCGTCGGGTAGATTTGTTTTAGGTCGAGTCCTCGACTAGAGACCACTCGCCCGGGATTGTTGATGCCGGTCGCGGGGAGGCTCGTCGGGTAGATTTGTTTTAGGTCGAGTCCTCGACTGGAGACCACTCGCCCGGGCTTGTTGATGTCAGTCGCTGGGAGGCTCGTCGGATAGATTCGTTTTAGGTCGAGTCCTCGACTGAAGACCACTCGCCCGGGCTTGTTGATGTCAGATGCTGGGAGGCTCGTCGGGTAGATTCATTTTAGGTCGAGTCCTCAACTGGAGACCACTCGTCTGGGCTTGTTGATGTCGGTCACTGGGAGTCTCGTCGGGTAGATTCATTTTAGGTCGAGCCCTGGACTCCACCACTCGCCCGGGCTTGTTGATGTCGGTCGCTGGGAGGCTCGTCGGGTAGATTCATTTTAGGTCGAGTCCTCGATTGGAGACCACTCGCCCAGGCTTGTTGATGTCGATCGCTGGGAGGCTCGTCGGGTATATTCGTGTTAGGTTGATTCCTCGACTGGAGACCACTCGCCCGGGCTTGTTGATGTCGGTTGCTTGGAGGCTCGTCCGGTAGATTCATTTTAGGTCGAGTCCTCGATTGGAGACCACTCGCCCGGGCTTGTTGATGTCGGTCGTTGGGAGGCTTGTCGGGTAGATTCATTTTAGGTCGAGTCCTCGACTAGAGACCACTCACCCGGGCTTGTTGATGCTGGTCACTGGGAGGCTCGTTAATAACTTCTCTAAATGAAGTTATCTAGGCCCTATTTTTGACTTATCATTAGCTACAAATGTTGAAATAGTGTTTAAATAACATTAAAATGAAAGTAAAATGTATATTTATGATTGTATGGCTCATTTGGTTCTTTTGCAATGTATTTTTGCTAGATTCACCAAAGAAATTCATTGGAGGATGGAAACTGCCTAAAAATATTGACCTGGGCAAAAAAGTATCAAAAGTCAGCAAAAAAAGGTTGCAAACTTTTTCTGGGCAAAATCAAAAACGTAAAATTTAAAATTAGTGTCGTTTCAAAAATGAAAGGACACATTCAATGGAGGCGGTTATGGACGGTTTTGGCAGAGTTTTAAGTGAAGTTTTCGAACCATATCAGGGGGAGATTAGAGAGAGAGAAAAAGAGGAGAACTTTGGAGATCATCTTGGAGAAGAAGAACTAGGGCTTTTCTTCCGGATCTTGGAGACGGGCGACTTCGGAAGCGTGCTGAGTACAAATTCCTGCATTTACTGAACTTTGATCATCATGTGTTGTAAGATCTTTAACATTATGTGGTTTTCTCCCATCGTCATGGGCTAACTTCTCTAGATCTTGTGTTGTGAAAGTACCTTGTCTTGTGTGATGATAAAATCTTAAAACTATTCTTAGTGATTCTGAAGTGAATTTCATTTATCGATTTCATGATCCTTATTATGTGAATTTCGGTTCTTCATTGTTTTGTTGCGTTTCATAATTCGAGAGAGGAGCTACGTAACAAGTTGATGAATATTTTATTTTCATGCTTCATAATTCGAGAGAGGAGTTGCATGAATATTCCACCGAGTTTTTTATATATTTACTACGCTTCATAATTCGAGAGAGGAGTTGCGCAAGTATATCTTGATTTCGTTATAGCATTTGAAGGGAGACCTAGATTTTCTCTTAATGTTAGCAACATAGGTTTTCGTTCTTTAAGTGGTTCTCTATCTCACCAACGGGGGATAATAGATTTAGGGAATTCCGTTATCGAGAGATACAGATTTCTATTCATAAAATCGTTGCAAGGTTTTTCACTACATACGTTTCACAAAGACACTTTCATATTGTCATCGCACTAGATTCGGGAAATCATGACACAAGATTAATTCTCCAAATCATAAGTTTAATAAAAGTTTTTCTCTAAGCATTCGTAGTTTACTTCAATTAGATTTCGTTAATAGTTGTCTTTAAATTTCACAACCTCGATAATGAATCACTTGGAATGGCTTGACTCCCAAAATGGTCTCACCACTTGACAGCAAGTGGTTGACTTATTCTTAGCTAAGTATTTCCCACCTGCTAAAACGGCTAAACTGATGCGGGATATTAGTACGTTCATGCAAGGGAATGGGGAAACATTGTACGACGCATGGGAGAGGTTCAAGGAACTTCTAAGAAAATGTCTGTACCATGGTTTAGCGATGCACCAACAAGTATGGACTTTTTATAATGTCCTCCAGACCTCTACAATGATCCAAGTAGATGGGGCTGCAGGAGGATCCCTAATGAACAAGTATCCCGAGGATGCATATGTTATCCTTGAAGATCTATCGTCAAACAATTATCAATCGTTTGACCGACAGATTCCTTCTTCTTCAGTAGGTGGTCTTCACCAAGCAGATCAAATAACCTCATTCGCTGCGCAAATCACGGCCCAATTTAACTCTATGAACAAAAGGTTAGATGCGTTAACCATAAATCATAATCAAATGAACCCACAGGTGAATAGCATAATGGCAGCTCCTATTTTGACTCCATCATTTACTACAGAACAAGTCAAAAATCACCCTACTTCTATTTATAATGAAGAAATCAATTATTTAGGAGGGTAACCTAGATATAATAATAATAATTTAATTCCAAATTATTACAATCCAGAGTTGTGTAACCACACTAACTTTTCATGGAAGAACAACGCCGGTGTGGCACACCCGCCCGATTTCAACTCAAACCCACGTCCATCTCAAAATGTTAATTACAATCAACAAGGACCTTCTAGAAAGTTAACCGATGAGATTCTCATCGAATCCATGCAAAAGAACGATACACGCATTACTAGTTTAGAGGGTTCACTTCGTGTAATTGAGTCTCAATTGGGGCAAATCGCTAACGCATTGAGACTTAGACCTCAAGGGACACTCCCAACGGATACCACGCCAAATTCGAAAGGAGATAATCAACATTGTAAGGCAGTCACTCTACGAAGTGGTAAGGAGTTGAGTAGTGAACTGATAAAAGAACAAGTTAAGGTTAATAATGAAAGAGAGTTAGAGGAGTTGACCCCTTGTATTCCCAATGATGAGGCAATACAAGAGGATAATGGCAAAGAAAGAGAAGTAGAAGTGTTAGGAGAGAGGAAGAATGAACCAAGTGTTGAAGTTAAGAAGAAAACAAAAGATGCAATAATTTATCCACCACCACCGTTTCCACAACGGTTAAAAAAAAGTAAACTCGACCAACAATTCCAAAAGTTTGTGGAGATATTTAAAAAATTACAAATCAACACCCCATTCGCTTAGGCGTTAGAGCAAATGCCTAACTACGTAAAATTCATGAAAGATATCTTCTCTAAAAAGAGAAAATTTGGAACGAATGAGATGGTAGCACTCACTCAGGAGTGCAGCGCTATTCTTCAAAAAAGACTCCCACCAAAGTTAAAAGATCCCGGGAGCTTTACCATACCGTGTTCCATAGGATACAAATTTGAAGGAAAAGCGTTATGTGATTTAGGGGAGAGCATAAATTTAATGCCATTGTCAATATTTAGGAAGTTAGGTTTGGGTGAGATTTCCAAAACATCCATAACATTGCAATTGGCCGATCGGACCCAGGCATACCCAAAAGGGATAGTTGAAGACGTGTTAGTAAAGGTGGATAAGTTCATATTTCCTGCGGACTTTATCGTTCTAGGCATGGAAGAGGATAGAGAAGTTCTGATTATTGTGGGGAGACCATTTCTAGTGACGGGTAGGACCTTGATTGACGTGCAGAAGGGAGAGTTAACTATGCGAGTTAATGATGAACAAGTCACTTTTAAGGTACTCAAGGCGTTAAAGTTTTCCCACCGGGAGGAAGACAATATGGAGGTGGTCAATTAAGTATCTATATGCGATTATATGTCAAGTTCATTCTCTGACGAACAAGATGATTTGTTGAATTGTTTATTAACGGAGGATGAACAATCCGAGGAGGAAGAAGTGATTCAAGAATGCTTACAAGCATTCGATAAGCAAATTGCGTGGTTTCGTAAGCCGGAATCATCAATTCTAATTTATTACCTGGTCAACGTGAAATATTAATAGAATTACTTAAGCAATTTAAAACGGCCATAGGTTGGACCATCGATGATATCCGGGGAATAAGCCCCTCATTGTGTATGCACAAGATTCTTTTGGAAGAATCATTTAAGGGGTCGATAGAGCCTCAATGTCGCTTAAGTCCGCCAATGAAGGAAGTGGTTAAGAAGGAGATTATTAAGTGGCTAGATGCGGGTATTGTATACCCCATCTCGGATAGCCCATGGGTATCACCTGTGCATTGTGTACCCAAGAAGGGAGGGATGGCAGTTATAAAGAATGAGAAGGAAGAGTTGGTCTCTACTAGGACGATTACGGGGTGGAGAATTTGCATAGACTATAGGAAGTTAAACAAAGCCACTAGAAAAGATCATTTTCCTCTTCCCTTCCTCGATCATGTCTTAGACAAATTGGTGGGGAATGATTTTTTTCTGCTTTCTTGATGGCTATTCAGGTTACAACCAAATCACTATCGACCCCGCTGATCAAGAAAAGACCACATTTACTTGTCCATATGGTACTTTAACATTTAGGAGAATGCCCTTTGGTCTTTGTAACGCACCTGCCACATTCCAGCGTTGCATGATTGTTATTTTCTCTGATATTATGGACCATGGTATTGAGATCTTTATGGATGATTTTTCCATCTTTGGTAAATCATTTGACGAATGTTTAGGGTGTTTGGAGAAGGTACTTACACGTTGTGTAGAGACGAACCTCGTATTGAATTGGGAGAAGTGTCACTTCATGGTTCGAGAAGGCATAGTGTTGGGTCATCATGTTTCTAGGAATGGGTTAGGGGTGGATAAGGCAAAGTTAGATGTGATAGAAAAATTACCTCCACCCACAAATGTGAAAACACTGCGAAGTTTCTTAGGACATGCCGGTTTCTATAGAAGATTCATCAAAGAATTTGCGAGAATAGCTAAACCACTTAGTGGACTTCTAGAGAAAGACGTAAAGTTTGATTTTAGTGATGATTGCTTAAAAGCGTTCGAAGAACTTAAAAATCGTTTAACCACCGCACCTATTGTAGTGACACCTGATTGGGAAGAGCCATTTGTCATGATGTGTGATGCAAGCGATTACGCGGTAGGAGTTGTTTTGGGACAAGTGCGGGGTAAGATATTTCACACTATTGCTTATGCTAGTAAGACCCTAATCGATGCCCAAATCAACTACACTATCACCGAGAAGGAACTATTGGCGGTGGTTTTCGCATTCTAAAAGTTTCGCTCGTATCTCCTATGCACAAAGGTCATAGTGTACACCGATCGCGCTGCGATCCGTTATCTCATGGATAAGAGAGACGCTAAGCCACGGTTGATTCGTTGGGTACTTCTTTTGCAAGAATTTGATGTAGAAATTAAGGATAGGAATGGAACGGACAACCCGGTGGCGGATCACTTATCTAGGATTGATGGTACACAGTTGTCGGTGAATTCTGAAGTGGAGGAGAGATTCCCCGATGAGTGGTTGTTAGCTATTTCGGAGAATACCACGCCGTGGTATGCTGATTTTGTAAACTATTTAGTTAGCAACATATTGCCTCCCGAACTCACTTATCAACAAAGAAAAAAATTATTACACCAAGTACGATCATATCTATGGGATGACCCATTTTTGTTTAAGATTGGGGCCGATGGAGTGTTAAGATGCTGCATACCTGAAGGGGAGATGAGATCAATTTTAGAAAAGTGTCATAACTCTCCATATGGCGGCCATTTTATGGGTACTCGGACAGCCATGAAGGTGCTAAAGGCAGGATTCTTTTGGCCAAATCTATTTCGCGACTCAAACTATTTTGTTAAACAATGCGATAGGTGTCAAAGAGTTGGGAATATACAAAACAAAGATGCAATGCCCATGAACATCATGTTAGAGGTCGAATTATTTGATGTATGGGGGATAGATTTCATGGGTCCCTTTGTTAACTCGAATGGCAATATTTACATTCTCTTAGCAGTTGACAATGTATCTAAATGGGTAGAAGCGATCGCCACATCAAAAAACGATGCTAAGGTAGTCTTAAATTTTCTTAAGAACTTTATATTCAATAGATTTGGAGTACCGAGAGCAATTATAAGTGATGGCGGAAGTCACTTTTGCAATTCCCAGTTTGCATCATTGCTAAGAAAATATGGGGTGGCGCATAAAGTTGCATTAGCTTACCATCCCCAAACAAATGGCTTAGCGGAGTTGTCAAATAGGGAGATTAAGGAAATTTTAGAAAAGACGGTGAGTGTCATCGTTGAGATTGGTCTCAAAAACTGAATGACACATTGTGGGCATACCGCACCGCATTCAAAACACCACTCGGCTTAACCCCATATAGGCTAGTCTATGGAAAATCTTGTCATTTTCCTTTGGAACTAGAGCACCGCGCTTTCTGGGCAATCAAGAAAATTAATTATGACTTCCTAGAAGCAGGCAAGAAGAGGGTACTACAACTAAACAAACTGGAGGAGATTAGGATGCAAGCCTATGAAAATTCGAGAATTTATAAGGAGCATACTAAGAAATGGCACGACCAACGGTTGAAAGAAAAACACTTCGAGCCGGGACAATTAGTTTTATTGTTTAATTCCCGTTTGAGATTATTTCCCGGAAATCTTAAATCACGTTGGTCGGGACCATTTATGGTCAAAGAAGTGCATATGTATGGCGCGGTGACTATTCTGAACGAAAATGATGGAACCGAGTTTAAAGTGAATGGCGAAAGATTAAAATTATATCTGCAAAAGGATGACAACCGAGCGGTGTCTTGTTTGAAGTTTCTATAACCTAGCACTGTCCTGCCGGGACGGTAAATAGGGCGCTTGATGGGAGGCAACCCATCATTTATGTTTTTGCTTTTGTCTTTTACATTTAGTCTTTTGCCTTTGCCTTCACAATTAAGAAAACAAAAAAAGTTGCAACCTTTCCTCCAAAAAGCTGCAACCTTTTTCTCACTGTCTCTGCCTTGACAATCACGGGAATCCAGACGAATGACGAACCCCCGCCTTTCCGTTCGGTGAACGGCGAATCCACCCGGTCGACAAACCCGCCTGTAAAAGCGATCGAAGAACCCTCCTGTAAGAGCGTTCGACGAACCCGCGCCTTTCTGTTCGACGAATCCAGCCGTTCGACGAATCGCCTGCGAACAACGAACCCCATTTAATCTGCGATCGGCGAATCCGCGCATCTTCGTTCGATGAATCATCTGCGATCGACGAACCCAATTAAATCTGCGTTCGACAAATCCTCTCCCTTTATCTCGCGTCCCCGATCGACAAACCGTATCCTTTTATCTCGTGTCCCCTATCGACAAACCATATACCTTTTCTCCGCTTCACAGAAGGGCGACCTCACATCCCTGTTAGCACCGGCGATCGGCGTCCCTATTTTGAACGACTGCGGCATCTTGGTTAGCAAGAGCGACGTCCGGCGACCACTCACCTCACCTTTCCTTCCCAGATCTGCATTTCGAAAGGTAATCTCTTCCAACCTAATATTTTACCTTCACTTATGGTCAGTAGTTGTGATGTCGGGTTTCTGAGTTTTGGGTTTTGCCCATTTCAGTAGTTGTGATGTCTTCAAAATGGAAAGGGAAGGGGAGACTCAAGGAGGTAGCAAGGCAGGTTCCTAAATTTGTGAATGATGATGCTATGGTGAGATATGAATCCCTCAACTCCATGCCACTGATTTTTGAACGAGGATTTATAATGGACATACGGGGATGGAGCCTTCCATATACGCTCCATATCAAAAATCTTCAATGGGAAACGTTCTGCCATCCCCGCATTGAAGCGGTTCTCCCTTGGGTTTTTGAATTTTATGCCAATGCAGTAAGTATGGAGAAGGAGACGGTTATGATTCGGGGAAATTTTATTGATATTTCTGCAAATTCAATTAATGATTTCTTCGAGTTAGGCAATGATGACCATTATGCTAAATTGAGTGAAACAATTGATCTGACTGAATTGGTTCCAGTTATTTGCAATTCCCTCGAGCCGGAGTGGTCAAGGGAACCTATGAAAGCGATGAAATCTACCTCATTATCGCGGGAGGCCAAGGTTTGGCTTCTTTTCATTAACGCGAGCTTCATGCCGACTCGTCACTTGAACGATGTCACTTACGACCGCCTTGTCATCATCTACTACATCTTAAAAGGAATAAAGTTCAATGTGGGCGAGGTAATCAGCACGAGCATCAAAAGGAACGCCTGGAACGATAAAACGAAACAACTTTGGTTCCCAACTTTAATAACTGAGCTATGTCGACGGTTTGGAGTGGAACTTCGTGATGGTGATTTAATCACACCCGTCACGAAACATATCACAGAACATGTTGTGAGAGTCAACATAAAGGTGGTCGGTGAGTTTAATGGAGGAAAAGCAAAAACAGGGGAGAGGAGTCAACCAAGGAAGGTGAATATTCCAGTGGGCAAGGATGCGACTTTAGAGGATGTGATGGATAGTGTTGAGTACATAAAGGCATATCAAAGGTGCCAACATTTATATGTCAAATCCCGCATGGATCATATGCAGAAAAAGTAGGATCTTCTATTACGGAAAGCGATGATACCTGTTGAATCCACTGTCTTTGAGTTCCAGTCACAGTTCGACGACGAGGGGAATCTCTTGGATGAAGTCGGGAACAAATTGGATCCAACCGAGTTCATTGAAACCGATTCAAACAATGAAGAAGAGGTAGATGATGACGACGGGGATGAGGCGGATGATGACGACGAGGACGAGGAAGATGATGACGACGGGGACGAGGCAGATGATGATGACTATTGAAGAGGCTGATTTTCAGTAGTTGCATTTTACTTTGATAACTTATTATGTTATTTTTACATTCAGCGGTGGACTTCTCATTTTGATATGGGTGGCTGTGAATGCTAGATTGACATTTCCTTTTTGCTAATATCTTTCTACTCTTATATTTGACTGCTTGAGGACAATTCTATCTTCGTATAAGATCTTCTATTGTAAATCGTTAATGTTTTAATGCTCATATATCTTAGTGCGGGATGATGATTTTCTTTCACATGTTATTTACTTGATGAAAATTGTATAACTCTACACTTATTTATATGGTTGTTTGCTCAATGCAATGATCTACTACTCATATTGTTGGATTGGTGCTTTTGGTTGATAGTCCAATTCTTGTTGATATTAAATTTTAAACATGATGCCTCATTGCTTGAACAGATCACATACTTATATGCGTAGATAATGTGCTACTTTATTGCCCTCGTATCTTTCAAACATGTTGAATGAATTTTTGGTTTAAAGCTGGACATTGTGCACCCGCTACTAGATATTATAATTGTACTCCTCTTTTCAATACTTGATCTTTTCAATACTTGATGATATTGGTACTCATGATATTGTGCAACTATAAATTGCACTTAAAATTTGTTTTTCCTAGTAAACAATATGAGTTTGCAGATTGCCATACTTGGGGAGATTTTATGATGCTGCATTTCTGAAAAGAGTTTCACGGATTCATCAACGAGCAGTTTCTGACATACCTTCAAACACTCAGATTTCAGGGGAGTATTTAAATTTCAACTTTTCTGCATTCCGTAGATTTCTAGTATTTGTTTCAATTTCTCAAATTCTATTTTCATGAGTAGCAAAGTCGCTTTGCTAGGGACTAGCAAAGGGCAAAAGTATGGGGGTGGGGGTAGTTTAACCCCTACCAACTGGGTGAGGATGATTTTATTTATTGATCCTAGTTCTTGTGAATAACTTATTCTAGAGTATATGATACAGTCAACTTATGTGGATAGTCAATCTTAAGGGTTCACACCATTTCGATTTGAAATTAGCAAGATGGGTCGAATTTCTTTTAAAGATTTCCTTTTTCCACATTACTCTTTAAAATAGTTCTCTTCCTAAAAACTAGACCCGGATGGACTTCTAAAAATAATAATGAAAGGGTGAGCGATAATCGAGTTGGAGATGAAAACCAAAGCATTGATGATAGATAGTTATAATGATTAGTACTTCTCTTTCATCATTTCACGCCATACCTCTTCAATTCTATCACCATTTACACCCTTGAGTTTCAACTTTGAATTTTTACGCATAATTTCCCTAGACTTCTATTTGGCAATTCTTAGTACGCTCTTCATTTATGATTGATTGTTTAAAAAAAAAGAGAAAAGAATCGTAGTGATATGTGGCCTAAGTGTGTGTACACCTACTTAGAATGATCCCAACTATGGACTCTAGAAATCAGACAAAAAAGAAAAATATATGTGTCATAGTGATATGCGGCCTAGGTATGTGCATTCATACCTGGAATGATCCCAACTATGATTATCAATTTTTTTTAAAAAAAAGGAGAAAATAGTCGTAGTGATATGTGGCCTAAGTGTGTGTACACCTACTTAGAATGATCTCAACTACGGACCCAAATTTACCTCATAGTTTGGAGAGTTGCTAAGAATTTTTCATCTAGGGAGAAAAATTCCACCATCCATAAATATTCTAACTAAACCAAAGTCATCCTCAGCACCAAACTTCATGTCTTCTTTTCATACCTAATTACTAAATCTTGCGGAGGTTAAGTCGAAGACTCGGCATATGCTAACCCTTTCTTAATCATTATAAGAAATTCAATGGAAAGTTGGAGGAAAGTAAATTATTTTAAAGGATTGCACACACCACGCTAGAAATTTTTAATTGAGATTTTCTTCCATCAAGTTAATGAATTCTTGAATGATTTGAACTTTTAGTGATTGACATATCCTAAAGTAGTTTTATCGGTACTCTTGGCTAGTTTTCTTTTAGTCTTTCTTGAGAAAAAGGATCTTGGACATTTTTAACTTTTGATGTATATCACCTCACTCAATTTGATGATTGGAATTGTCTTTGCTAGGGACTAGCAAAGGTTTAAGTATGGGGGTGTGATAACTTCTCTAAATGAAGTTATCTAGGCCCTATTTTTTACTTATCATTAGCTAAAAATGTTGAAATGATGTTTAAATAACATTAAAATGAAAGTAAAATGTATAATTATGATTGTATGGCTCATTTGGTTCTTTTGCAATGTATTTTTGCTAGATTCACCAAAGAAATTCATTGGAGGATGGAAACTGCCTAAAAATATTGACCTGGGCAAAAAAGTATCAGAAGTCAGAAAAAAAGGTTGCAACCTTTTTCTGGGCGAAATCAAAAACGTAAAATTTAAAATTAGTGTCGTTTCAAAAATGAAAGGACACATTCAATGGAGGCGGTTATGGACGGTTTTGGCAGAGCTTTATGTGAAGTTTTCGAACCATATTAGGGGGAGATTAGAGTGAAAAAAGGAGAACTTTGGAGATCATCTTGGAGAAGAAGAACTAGGGCTTTTCTTCCGGATCTTGGAGACGGGCGACTTCAGAAGCGTGCTGAGTACAAATTCCTGCATTTACTGAACTTTGATCATCATGTGTTGTAAGATCTTTAACATTATGTGGTTTTCTCCCATCGTCATGGGCTAACTTCTCTAGATCTTGTGTTGTGAAAGTACCTTGTCTTGTGTGATGATAAAATCTTAAAACTATTCTTGGTGATTTTGAAGTGAATTTCATTTATCGATTTCATGATCCTTATTATGTGAATTTCGGTTCTTCGTTATTTGTTGCATTTCATAATTTGAGAGAGGAGCTACGTAACAAGTTGATGAATATTTTATTTTCATGCTTCATAATTCGAGAGAGGAGTTGCATGAATATTCCACCGAGGTTTTTATATATTTACTGCGCTTCATAATTCGAGAGAGGAGTTGCGCAAGTATATCTTGATTTCGTTATAGCATTTGAAGGGAGACCTAGATTTTCTCTTAATGTTAGCAACATAGGTTTTCGTTCTTTAAGCGGTTCTCTATCTCACCAACGGGGGATAAAAGAATCAGGGAATTCCGTTATCGAGAGATACGGATTTCTATTCATAAAATCGTTGCAAGGTTTTTCACTACATACGTTTCACAAAGACACTTTCATATTGTCAATGCACTAGATTCGGGAAATCTGACACAAGATTAATTCTCCAACTCGTAAGTTTAATAAAAGTTTTTCTCTAAGCATTCGCAGTTTACTTCAATTAGATTTAGTTAATAGTTGTCTTTAAATTTCACAACCTCGATAATGAATTACTTGGATTTAAAGAAAAAGAATAACTAGTAGTTGCAAGCACTAAATCACCCACCTCTCCGTGGAAACGATCTCAACTCTCACTTTATTACTTGACACGACACGTGCATTTGCGTTTAAATTATACACCGGTTACGGGCGTATCACTCGTCGGGTAGATTCATTTTAGGTCGAGTCCTCGACTGGAGACCACTCGCCCGAGCTTGTTGATGTCGGTCGCTGGGAGGCTCGTCGGGTAGATTCATTTTAGGTCGAGTCCTCGACTAGAGACCACTCGCCCAGGCTTGTTGATATCGGTCGTTGGGAGGCTCGTCGGGTAGATTCATTTTTGGTCGAGTCCTCGAATGGAGACCACTCGCCCGTGCTTGTTGATGCTGGTCGCTGGGAGGCTCGTCGGGTAGATTTGTTTGGGTTGGTAAGGCTCCGAGAAGAGAAGCCGGTCTGGGGATGTGTTGAGTTCCTCTGGCTCCAGGTGGCCTAAGCCCCTAGGAAGTGTTGTAGTTCTCCACCCTCAGTTATTCCGGGGCAGTGCTCAGTTCCCTCCATCTCAGGTCGAGTTCAGCTCAACTAGAGATGTTGAGTTCCCTCCATCTCAGGTTGAGTTCGGCTCGACGAGAGATGTTGAGTTCCCTCCATCTCTGGTGGAGTTCGGCTCGACCAGAGATGTTGAGTTCCCTCCATCTCAGGTCGAGTTAGGCTGGACTAGACATGTTGAGTTCCCTCCATCTCAGGTCGTGTTCGGCTCTACTAGAGAAGTTAAGTTCCCTCCATCTCAGGTCGAGTTTGACTCGACTAGAGATGCTGAGTTCCCTCCATCTCAGGTCGAGTTCAGCTCGACTAGAGATGTTGAGTTCCCGCCATCTCAGGTCAAGTTTGGCTCGACTAGAGATGTTGAGTTCCCTCCATCTCAGGTCGAGTTCGACTCGACTAGAGATGTTGAGTTGCCTCCATCTCAGGTCGATTTCGCCTCGACTAGAGATGTTGAGTTCCCTCCATCTCAGGTCGAGTTCGGCTCGACTAGAGATGTTGAGTTCCCTCCATCTCAGGTCGATTTCGGCTCGACTGGAGATGTTGAGTTCCCTCCATCTCAGGTCGAGTTCGGCTCGACGAGAGATGTTGAGTTCCCTCCATCTCAGGTGGAGTTCGTCTCGACCAGAGATGTTGAGTTCGCTCCATCTCAGGTGGAGTTCGGCTCGACCAGAGATGTTGAGTTCCCTCCATCTCAGGTGGAGTTCGGCTCGACCAGAGATGTTGAGTTCCCTTCATCTCAGGTCGAGTTCAGCTCGACTAGAGATATTGAGTTCCCTCCATCTCAAGTCGAGTTCAGCTCAACTAGAGATGTTGAGTTCCCTCCATCTCAGGTCGAGTTCTGCTCAACTAGAGATGTTGAGTTCCATCCATCTCAGGTTGAGTTCGGCTCGACCAGAGATGTTGAGTTCCTTCCATCTCAGGTTGAGTTTGGCTCGGCCAGAGATGTTGAGTTTCCTCCACCTCAGGTCGAGTTTAGCTCAACCTAAGGTGTTGAGCTTTCTCCACCTCCCGTTTGAGCTCGGCATACAGGAGGGGTGTTTAGTGGAGAAAGGTCTGTTCTCCAACTTAGGTCGAGTTCATCTGGACTAGAGGTGTTGAGTTTTTCTCCACCTCAGGTCGAATTCGGCTCGACCAGAGGTGTTGAACTTTCTCCACCTCCCATTATGCTCGGCTCACAGGAGGGGTGTTTAGTGGACAAAGGTCCGTTCTCCACCTCAGGTCGAGTTCAGCTTGACTAGAGGTGTTGAGTTTTTCTCCACCTCAGATCGAATTCGGCTCGACCAGAGGTGTTGAGCTTTCTCCACCTCCCGTTGAGCTCGGCTCGCAGGAGGGGTGTTTAGTGGAGAAAGGTTTGTTCTCCACCTCATGTCGAGTTCAGCTCGGCAAGAGGTGGTGAGTTTTTCTTCACCTCAGGTCGAATTTTGCTCGACCAGAGGTGTTGAGCATTCTCCACCTCCCGTGGAGCTCGGCTCACAGGAGGGTTGCTAAGTGGAGAAAGGTTCGCCTTCCACTTCAAGTCTTCGGCTCGACTAGAGGTGTTGAGTTTTCCTCCACCTCAGGTCGAGTTTAGCTCGACCTAAGTGTTGAGCTTTCTCCACCTCCAGTTGAGCTCGGCTCACAGGAGGGTTGCTAATTGGAGAAAGGTTCGCCCTCCGCCTCAAGTCGAGTTCAGCTGAAAAGCTCGGCAAGAGTAACCCGTTGGCAGGACCCTTCGTAGATTCCCATAAAACCTCACCTACTCGTCAAATAGGTGGGTTGGACTTTCTTTCCTAGCTTGAGACAAGCTCGAAAACAGCGGGGATTGTGTACAACCCTCATAATTGCCGAGCTGACGTGGCCCGGTGCAGCTAGGGGATGCAGTCGATCGACCCGTCGGAGGTCGTCTGGACCGAAAAGAGAAAGCCTGGGGGGCAGACTTCCTTGGACGAGTGGACCTTGGGTCCACTCGCCCAAGGCCCCGAGTGAGTGGACCATTGGTCCACTCGCCCGAGTGGGGGGGGGGGGGCGAGTGGGGTCCACTCGCCCAAGGGTGTGGGCGAGTGGACCTATGGTTCACTCGCCCTAGGCAGCTGGGCGAGTGGATCAAGGGTCCACTCGCCCGGAGGGTTGAGTGGACCGTGAGGTCCACTCGCCCAGTCAGGGTGGTGGACCTCGGTCCACTCACTCGACCCCCGACAAGGGGGGAGTGGATGTCTCGTTCTCCACTCGCCCCTCCTCCAGTTCTGGTCGTTCAGGTTCGTGGTTGAGCTGCGGATAGTCGAATTTTGGCTATCCGCAGCCCAATTTTGGGAAGTCTATAGATAGACCCCCATGGGCACCTTGGGAAGGGTTGGACTCTCTTCTTCCTCGCGTGTATCTTGTGAGCAAGCACTACCCCCCCCCCCCCCCCCCCCCCCCCCCCTCCATTTCTCATTTGCCAGTGAAGGTTGGTGGTGAGGTGATCCCTAGTGCCCTCCTAGGTGCCCAAGCTCAGCATTGGCTTGGGAGGGGAAGTTCTTTGTGAGCTTCTGGGTGTGTGGTGGGACCTCCAGGCTGCAGCTTAAGGAGTTCATTTTTGGACTCAAGTGTTCTTCAAGGGAAAGGTTTTTCGGTTCTTATCAACTGGTCGAGGGTTCTAGCTCGGGTCAAGTAAGGGTTAGCTGCATCCCCCTTTCGAACGTCGAGACTAGTTCTCTAGTTTCAATACTACAATCACACATCCAACAGGATCAAACATACAATTAACCAGAACTACATAAAGGACAAAGATAGAACGACGGGAGATTACATTAACTGTCGGAATGTTCTTATCTAAAGTTTCTCTAGTTTCCTCCATGGTGGCGGAGCGGATCTGAACTTCTCGGCGGAAGATAGGACGACGGTCGCTTGGACTAAGTTTGCGAGGACAACAACAGTGGCTGTCTCCGGTAGAAAGGCAGTAAGGAGAAAGGTTCTCTGCTTGCCGGAAGAAAGGAGAAGAAGAGAGATGTGCAGCTCGCCGGAAGAAAGAAGAAGGAGAGATGTGCAGCTCGCCGTCAAAAAGGAGAAGGGGAAAGAAGCAACTCGCCGGAAGAAAGGAGAAGGGGAAGATGACCAGCTGGCTGGAAGAGAAGAGGGAGAATGTGCGGTACTCTGGAGGAGCGAAAAAAATTTTGCGCAAAATGGAGTTTTCGCGATATTTAAAAAATGGAGTTTTCGCGATATTTAAACCCGGACCGAAAAATTTTCCCTTTGGGATGGTGTTAACGATACAGCTTTATCGGCATTTGTTTGTGCAGCTGTGACAAAAGAACTTCTTGGAAAAAGAAGTATTTTCAAAAAAATTTAAAACGATGGGCTCGCTACTTTTCATAAGAACGGTTTTTTAAAATATTTTTTTTTTTTGAACAAAACACTACGTCGAATTCGAATATTTAGGTTCGGAAGTCGGGTTTGAGATTAAGCATTCTAGAACTGCAAACTCACTCGGGCACGTTTTCGCCGGGGCCTTTGTTTTCGCATCGGCGCTCATTTTCGCACTGGCACCTTTTCTCCAAGACGCGCATTTTTTGTCGGGGCGTGCATTTTCTCCCGGGCCCGCGTTTTCGCATCGATGCTCATTTTTTGCCCTGACACATTTTCACCAAGGCACTCGTTTTAGCCCGACCGCATATTTTCTTTCCGAGCGTGCATTGTTCACCAGGGCGTGCATTTTTCGCCCGAGCAAACATTTTCCACCCTGGCGCGCATTTTTTGTCAGGGCGCGCATTTTTCGCTAGGGAGCGCATTGTTTGTCTGGGCGCGCATTTTTCGCTTACTCACATTTTTCGTCATGTCGCACATTTTTTCCCGAACGCGCATTTTCCGCATGGGCGCGCATTTTCCGCCGGGGCGCGCATTTTCCGTCACGACACGTATTTTTTGCGCGGGCATGCATTTTCCGGCATGGCGCTCATTTTCCGCCCGCAAGCGCATTTTCCACCCGTGCGAGCATTTTCCACCCGGGCGCGCATTTTCCGCATGGACACATTTTTCCCTCAGACGTGCATTTTCGCTCGGAAGCGCATTTTTCTCCACGACGTGCATTTGTCGCCCGAGCACGCATTTTTTTTCGGGGCACGAATTTTTTGTCATTCTTTCCAATACCAATATCAATTCTCTCTCCCATGCATGCTAAAAAAGAGTCAAAAATCTAGAGCGATGTTAAAAGCAGGCCAGTTTTGGCTATATGCAGGCCACAATTTTTTAAAAAGAGCGATGTTAAATGCAGGTCAGTTTTAGCTATATGCAGGCCACAGTTTTTTAAAAAAAGATATCATTTTTCCTTTTAAAACTTCAGGAAAAATGATTGGAGTAGTTTAATTTTATGTGTTTTTTCCTTCCTTGTAACCGTGTCCCCAAATAGTTTACTCGTTTGTCCGAGTCCGATGTGTTTTTAAATTACAACTGGCCTAAAGCTATTCATGGGTATTTGCTACGGCGATGGCGACGATCGCAACTTCGTCGGCGATGGCGGTGATGTCGGCGATGTCGGCGATGGCGGCGATGACGGCGATGGCGGCGATGGCGGCGACGGTGATGATCGCGACGTCGTCGGCGATGGCGGCGTCCGCGACGCCGTCGGCAATGTCGGCGATGGCGGCGTCCGCGATGTCGTCGGCGATGGCGGCGATGGCGACGATCGCGGCGTCGTCGGCGATGTCGGCGATGGCGTCGATGGCGGCGATGGCGGCGACGTCGGCGATGGCGGTGACGTCGGCGATGACGGCGACGTCGGCGATGGCGGCGATCTCTCTCTCCTCGCATGCATGATATTTTACTTACTTATTTTATGAATGTTATTTTGCTTCGTGATTTATTTAGGAAAATATTAATTTAATTTTTGAATATAGTATGTAAATATGAAATTTGGCTTTTTTGACCTACATATATCCGTGGTCTGCATATAGCCAAAACCGGCCTTCATTTAACATTGCTCAAAATCTATTACTAAAAAGTTGTTATTCGACATAGAAAATTTAAAATAACTTTTTAAAAATAATTTAAGTGAAGATTTTTCAAACACTCCACAACTTTTTCAAAACAGTTTTTTGAACACAACTCTAACGTCACCATTGATCTTACCCTACTTTTTCCACCGTCCCAAAGAGAGCTTTAAATGTTCGTTATCACATAATAAATTATCATCAATACATTATATTAGATTTTCTACTCCTTGTATATTTACTGCAATATTCAATGCAGCAGCATACTTACAAGTTACAACATATGAAATATTTTAAAATATTTGATACCATTATTTCAAATATTGGTCGCCAAGCCATATTATTTCCTTAAAAATTAAATATTTGAGTAATTACTAATATTTTTTAATAACTATACCACTAGTGGGATAATAAACATCGCATAAAGAGGCAAGAGCTTTAAAACATGCTAATAATTGTATACAATATTCTAATTGTTATACCATCCATAAAGGTCTTGGGGTGCGTCTAGAGAAAACTTCACTGAAGAGAGATGGGGTCAACGGTCAGCACGCAATCGCTCGAATCGAAGAAACCGAGCCCGGCATTTCCGCCGCCAACCGCCAGAAACAGGGCGCGCGAAGAGCAAACCGCAAGCGCGTGCGCTACCGCATGCATGGTAGCGCGCGGACAGCGCCCCCCTCGGGGTGCGGCTCGCGCGGAGCCGCAACCCCCTTGGGGGTGCGGCCATGGGGGTGCGGCCCAGCCGCGCCCCCTCGGGGTGCGGCCAAGCCGCATCCCCCTGGGGTGCGCCTCAGCCGCACCGCCATTAGGGTGCGGTCCGGCCCCCCTCCCCTCGCCTTTTTCCGCAGGGGGGCTCGCTAGGGGCCCTGCCATAGTCGCACCCCCTTCTCAGGTGCGTCGGATCCCAATTTCTATTTGGGGCACAACTCCCCGCTCCACCGTTCGCTCAGAACGCCTCCGCGCTCACGCGCGCTCAGAACGCTTCCGAGCGTGCTCAGAACGCCTCCGCGCTCCCGCGCGCTCAGAACGCCACCGCGCTCACATGCGCTCAGAAAGCCTCCAAGCGCGTTCTAAGCACTTCCATGTTCGTTGCGCGCTCAGAACGCCTCCAAACGCGTTCAAAGCACTTCCATGTTCGTTGCGCGCTCAGAACGCTTCTGAGCGCGCTCAGAACGCTTCTGAGCGCGCTCAGAACACCTCCGCGCTCACGCGCGCTCAGAACGCCACCGCGCTCACGCGCGCTCAGAACGCCTCCAAGCGCGTTCAAAGCACTTCCATGTTCGTTGCGCGCTCAGAACGCCTCCGCGCTCACGCGCGCTCAGAACGCCTCCAAACGCGTTCAAAGCACTTCCATGTTCGTTGCGCGCTCAGAACGCTTCTGAGCACGCTCAGAACGCTTCTGAGCACGCTCAGAACGCTTCTGAGCGCGCTCAGAACGCCACCGCGCTCACGCGCGCTTAGAACGCCTCCAAGCGCGTTCAAAGCACTTTCATGTTCGTTGCGCGCTCAGAATGCTTCTGAGCGCGCTCAGAACGCCTCCGCGCTCACGCGCTCTCAGAACGCCTCCGCGCTCACGCGCGCTCAGAACGCCTCCAAGCGCGTTCTAAGCACTCCCATGTTCGTTGCGCGCTCAGAACGTTTCTGAGCGCGCTCAGAACGCCCGCGCGCTCACGCGTGCTCAGAACGCCTCCAAGCGCGTTCTAAGCACTCCCATGTTCGTTGCGCGCTCAGAACGTTTCTGAGCGCGCTTAGAAAGCCCCCGCGCTCACGCACGCTCAGAACGCCTCCAAGCGCGTTCAAAGTACTTCCATGTTCGTTGCGCGCTCAGAACGCTTCTGAGCGCATTCAGAGCATTCTCACTTTTTGTCTTTCAGGCTTCTCACTTTTTGTTTTTCCGACTGTCTCACTTTTCGTCTTTCAGGCTTCTCACTTTTTGTCTTTCAGGCTTCTCACTTTTTGTCATTCAGGCTTCTCACTTTTTGTCTTTCAGGCTTCTCACTTTTTGTCTTTCCGACTGTCTCACTTTTTGTCTTTCAGGCTTCTCACTTTTCAGGAACGACCAGTCGCTTTTTTCGCCTCCAACAGAACTGCCCCGAACTGCCCAAGCCGCCCAGGCTGCCCGAAGGGCAAGGTGGTCATTTACGAAAAATGGCGATCCGTGTGACCCAAATCGGAAAATATGATTCGTCCACCAAACATTTATGGAAACTGCCGACGGCAAGATTACCGGACCGCCCCCGGCTAAAGCTATAAAAGGAGCCCCAGGGCTTCATTGGAAAAGACCTTGACTTCTGGACCCGGGAGAGCTCCTTGCAGACTTTTGCGGAATTCTCCTTCGGCGCTTGAAAATCTCCTTCGTGGACTTGAAGATCTTCATCATCCCGAAAGGCGACTAGCCTTCTCACTTCCGAAAGGCGACTAGCATTCTCAGAAAGAAAAAGGCAACTAGCCTTCTCACTTCCGAAAGGCGACTAGCATTCTCAGAAGGAAAAGGCGACTAGCCGCCTCACTTCCGAAAGGCGACTAGCATTCTCAGAAGGGAAAAAGACTTAGTTTTTCCGAGAGGTGGCCTGTCACCCTCGGGGCTCGTTCTCTCTCTCTCCAAATATTGTAACGAGCAGCGGCCTGTCGCGCTCAAGTTCTAGTTTCCAAGTTGTAACCCCCAGAAGATAGTGAAGTTTGGTCGGCACAGCTCCGGGCGCGTGGTTTTTTACCCTTTCCGGGTTTTCCACGTTAAAAAGTCTCTGTGTACTCAGCAAATCTCTAATTGACTGTTTGCGCGCTTAGTTCGCTCACGAGCTAAGGTGGTTCAAGTGAACCGGTCTACCACGAGCCCTAAGCGTTCCGCAACAGTTTGGCGCTGTCTGTGGGAAGAGTTCCCCCAAAGCTTGAAGAAGACTCTGAAGACAGTATCCGTTGCACAACGATACTCGTGACTGGAGATCATGGCAGGAAAATCCATCCGCACAAGTGAAGAATCAATCCCCGGGGGGCATGCTGATTTGGCTCCCCTCCACTCGCTTATCAGCAAACCCGAAGGAGAGCTCTCCAGTACGAATGCCCAAGACCGCGTGGCCCATCCTGACAGAAGTCCAGAAACACAGTATCACCAGCCCAACGATACTCGTGACTTGGCATCATGGCAGGAAAAGACATCAGCGCCGCCGAAGGATCAATCACTGGGGGGCAGTCTCGCGCAAACCAAGTCGCGAGTAAATCTCGCGCGAGTAAAAGCCGCGAGCCAGACTCGTGCAAAAAAGCCGCGAGCCAGACTCGTGCAAAAAGCCGCGAGCCAGACTCGTGCAGAAAGCCGCGAGCCAGACTCGTGCATCGTAGGGGCCTGCCCCCCTTACGTTTACCCTCGGTTTGAATACAAACGCTATTCACCGGCCAAGCCGCGAGCCAGACTCGTGCAAAAAGCCGCGAGCCAGACTCGTGCAAAAAGCCGCGGGCCAGACCCGTGCACCTATTTTATAAAAGCCGCGGGCCAGACTCGTGCACCTATTTTATAAAAGCCGCGCGCCAGACTCGTGCACCTATTTTATATAAAAGCCGCGAGCCAGACTCGTGCACCTATTTTATTATGTAAAAGCCGCAAGCACAGACTTGTGCAAAATAATTTTTTATTATTATGTAAAAGCCGCGAGCACAGACTCGTGCAAACTAATTTTTTGTTATGCAAAAGCCGCGAGCACAGACTCGTGCAAACTAATTTTCTATTATATAAAAGCCGCGGGCTCAGAACCGCGCAAGTTCATCTGTTATTTTGCAGAAATCATTCAACCTATACGGATATCAATGCTAGGCAGCAAGCCAGCAACAGTCTCAGAGAACCAACGCCCTTCACCGGCCATCTTAAAGCGTCTTCCCTCAATCAACGCTTCGTCAGCAACCAGGGCAGCAGGACCATCAGAGGGCTATCATGACTCAGCGTACGACGAGAAACGTCTGTCCAGAACAAAGAAACAAAGTCAACCACACTTACCCCCGACGACAACTCCTACCCAAGGCACCACAAAGAGAGCAATGATCAAAGCCGCCGCAGAAAAATTAAAACCTCCGAACTCCTCCGCGTCGAAACTCGGACTCCGAAGGATTGGGGGGCTTATGTTATACCATCCATAAAGGCCTTGGGGTGCGTCAGGAGAAAACTCCACTGAAGAGAGATGGGGTCAACGGTCAGCACGCAATCGCTCGAATCGAAGAAACCGAGCCCGACATTTCCGCCGCCAACCACCAGAAACAGAGCGCGCGAAGAGCAAACCGCAAGCGAGTGCGCTACCGCATGCATGGTAGCGCGCGGTAGCGCACGGACAGCGCCCCCCGTCGCGGGGGAACGACCCCGCCCCACCCCCCTCGGGGTGCGACTCACGCGGAGCCGCACCCCCCTTGGGGGTGCGGCCATGCCGCACCCCCGTTGGGGGTGCGGCCCAGCCGCACCCCTCAAGGGGTGCGGCCCAGCCGCACCCCTCAAGGGGTGCGGCCAAGCCGCACCCCATGGGGGGTGCGGCCCAGCCGCGCCCTCTCGGGGTGCGGCCAAGCCGCATCCCCCCGGGGTGCGACTCAGCCGCACCGCCCTTAGGGTGCGGTCCGGCCCCCCTCCCCTCGCCTTTTTCCGCAGGGGGGCTCGCAAGGGGCCCTGCCATAGTCGCCCCCCCTTCTCAGGTGCGTCGGATCCCAATTTCTATTTGGGGCACAACTCCCCGCTCCACCGTTCGCTCAGAACGCCTCCGCGCTCACGCGCGCTCAGAACGCTTCCGAGCGCGCTCAGAACGCCTCCGCGCTCACGCGCGCTCAGAACGCCACCGCGCTCACACGCGCTCAGAACGCCTCCAAGCGCGTTCTAAGCACTTCCATGTTCGTTGCGCGCTCAGAACGCCTCCGCGCTCACGCGCGCTCAGAACGCCTCCAAACGCGTTCAAAGCACTTCCATGTTCGTTGCGCACTTAGAACGCTTCTGAGCGCGCTCAGAACACCTCCGCGCTCACGCGCACTCAGACCGCCTCCGCGCTCACGCGCGCTCAGAACGCTTCCATGCGCGTTCAAAGTACTTCCATGTTCGTTGCGCGCTCAGAATTCTTCTGAGCGCGCTCAGAACGCCTCCGCGCTCACGCACGCTCAGAACGCCTCCAAACGCGGTCAAAGCACTTCCATGTTCGTTGCGTGCTCAGAACGCTTCTGAGCGCGCTCAGAACGCTTCTGAGCGCGCTCAGACCACCTCTGCGCTCACGCGCGCTCAGGAAGCCACCGCGCTCACGCGCGCTCAGAACGCCTCCAAGCACGTTCAAAGCACTTTCATGTTTGTTGCGCGCTCAGAATGCTTCTGAGCGCGCTCAGAACGCCTCCGCGCTCACGCGCGCTCAGAACGCCTCCAAGCGCGTTCTAAGCACTCCCATGTTCGTTGCGCGCTCAAAACGTTTCTGAGCGCGCTCAGAACGCCCCCGCGCTCACGCGCTCTCAGAACGCCTCCAAGCGCGTTCTAAGCACTCCCATGTTCGTTGCGCGCTTAGAAAGCCCCCGCGCTCACGCACGCTCAGAACGCCTTCAAGCGCGTTCAAAGTACTTCCATGTTCGTTGCGGGCTCAGAACGCTTCTGAGCGCGTTCAGAGCATTCTCACTTTTTGTCTTTCAGGCTTCTCACTTTTTGTCTTTCCGACTGTCTCACTTTTCGTCTTTCAGGCTTCTCACTTTTTGTCTTTCAGGCTTCTCACTTTTTGTCTTTCAGGCTTCTCACTTTTTGTCTTTCAGGCTTCTCACTTTTTGTCTTTCAGGCTTCTCACTTTTTGTATTTCCGACTGTCTCACTTTTTGTCTTTCAGTCTTCTCACTTTTCAGGAACAGCCAGTCGCCTTTTTTGCCTCCAACAGAACTGCCCGAACTGCCCAAGCCGCCCAGGCTGCCCGAAGGGCAAGGTGGTCATTTACGAAAAATGGCGATCCGTGTGCCCCAAATCCGAAAATATGATTCGTCCACCAAACATTTATGGAAACTGCCGACGGCAAGATTACCGGACCGCCCCCGGCTAAAGCTATAAAAGGAGCCCCAGAGCTTCATTGGAAAAGACCTTGACTTCTGGACCCGGGAGAGCTCCTTGCAGACTTTTGCGGAATTCTCCTTCGGCGCTTGAAGATCTCCTTCGTGGACTTGAAGATCTTCATCATCCCGAAAGGCGACTAGCCTTCTCACTTCCGAAAGGCGACTAGCATTCTCAGAAGAAAAAGGCGACTAGCCTTCTCACTTCCGAAAGGCGACTAGCATTCTCAGAAGAAAAAGACGACTAGCCGCCTCACTTCCGAAAGGCGACTAGCATTCTCAGAAGGGAAAAAGACTTAGTTTTTCCGAGAGGTGGCCTGTCACCCTCGGGGCTCGTTCTCTCTCTCTCCAAATATTGTAACGAGCAGCGGCCTGTTCTGCTCAAGTTCTAGTTTCCAAGTTGTAACCCCCAGAAGATAGTGAAGTTTGGTCGGCACAGCTCCGGGCGCGTGGTTTTTTACCCTTTCTGGGTTTTCCACGTTAAAAAGTCCCTGTGTACTCAGCAAATCTCTAATTGACTGTTTGCGCGCTTAGTTCGCTCACGAGCTAAGGTGGTTCAAGTGAACCGGTCTACCACGAGCCCTAAGCATTCCGCAACACTAATATTTCTCGGTCACTATTATTTATTGCATGCATTTCAGTACTTGATTAAAATCTCATATGTTAATATTATTGCAGCATCGTTCTTTTTATATATTAAAGAATAATGCTATATGCAGGCTATTTTTTCGCTACATAATACAAGACCGTGATATATGTAAGCCGCTAAATTTTTTATGTAGACCAAATTTAATACATGTAGGACGATGACTCCCTTTTCCTGCTTGTGGAGACTTCATCGCCGTTCGCGGAAGGATTGGAAGTCGGCTCTGTAGGGATACGGCGCAACCAACTGCACCAAAAGACCGGCTTGTTGGTCAAGGCGCCTACCGCTCCTTTATAGAGTCGGCTATTCTCGGGCGGATCCACAGGGCAGTCAGTTAAACCCACGGGGGACACACCCTTCCGCTTCGAAGAGCACCGCAGCGCCGGGGGCAATTCTGACACCCCAACAATCCCCCCGCCCAGAAACGACCCCGAGGTTTCGAACCCGCGACCCCCTCTGATACCACTTGTAGGGATACATCGCAACCAACTGCACCAAAAGATCGGCCTGTTGGTCAAGGCGCCTACCGCTCCTTTATAGAGTCGGCTATCATCGGGCGGATCCACGGGGCAGTCAGTTAGACCCACGGGGGACACACCCTTCCGCTTCGAATAGCACCGCAGCGTCGGGGGCAATTCTGGCACCCCAACAGGCCCGGCTTCTGCATCGCTGTCGTGCTCATGCAAATCATTGTCGTCCTCCTCGATCACACAGTCAAGATCATCGTAGTCGAAGTCTACGCCTTTGTCTCCCTGAGCAAGACCGCCCCTGAACCGCTATTTGTACACCATGTTGTTATTCATAGTCCAAAACAAAAAAAAAATCGCATTTATATTTCTAAATTTCAACTACACATTCATGCACTACACCAGGATATGAAGAAAATATATGTCATTATGAGCTTAACTGATCGATTCTATCCAGTTGTTTATCATTCTGGTACTACTAAGTTATTAATCGTGAACAAAAATTTTTATAATCACAGAAATATGAGAAGATTTAAAACTCTCATCATACCTTGTTGGAAAGATGAACCCTAAAACAAAACAAAAAAGAAATAGAAATTGAAAAACGACCTAGGGCATCAATAGCATCCATGGAAGTCCCTCCTGCGAGATACCTTCGGTGTTGGCGATGGAGGAATGGAGAGCCAGCGAAGCCCCTCCGGCGAGGTTGCGCGCTCAGGCGAGGGGCGAGCAAGGTAGCGGGGAACTTGGCGTAATAGGGAAGAGGCACTGGTATCGGGAAAAATAAAGGTGGGCTGAGAATATGAAGAGGTAGGATTTCTGATTTCTATTTTTAAAACTTAAAACATAATCTGCGAATAGCCATTTTTGGTGTGCACTCCATTCTTTAAATAATTTTGGCCTTATGCACTCCATTCTTTAAATAATTTTGGCCTTACCCGGTAAATAATTTTATAAATTTTTTTATTAGAACCTTAAATACGTAATTGCTGTTTTATCATCATAAAATTTCATAAAAGACAAATAATTTTAGGTAATTAAATTAATTATGTGACAAATACATCAAGTAAAAAAAATATTATTCATAAAAGTTTTAAATATATATATTTATTGTCTATTTTTACAAAAAAAAAATCTTATTAATTTTTATTTTAAATTCCCTAACACATTTAATAATTATATAATAAATAGTGTTTCATGAAACCAAAGCTTTCAAACAAAATCATAAGTCATGATAACTCCCATGAAATGAGATATATATAATGACATGTAATGCAAATATATGAAATGATTAAGTATCGCATTCTTCAAAATTATGGAAATATTTAAGTAAAGATTTTATAAATTTTAATACAAACTCTATGCACGTCAACTCTAAGTGTAGTATATACATAATTGACGATATTTTGGTTGCTGCTCACTGTGTAATCTGTTTCGTACTCATTTGTTATAGAGGTTGAATGGCAATCCATGTCAGATTATATTATTCATTTGTTTCTCGTTACGTGCTTTGGTCGTGTGATCAAATATGTCCCAAGGTATGTAATTGCTCGACTTAACTAAGGTGCCCGGTTCTCAAAACAAGACTTTTAATTCTGCATTAAAAATAATTTCATCGCACACTGATCACTGTGATCCAAGATTTCGAACGCCAACAAAAAACATAGAGAACGTTCACAATTCTGAGAAATCATCAATGCAAGTGCATTGAGAGAATTCATAGACACTAGAAGACATTGTCTATAATGTAAAGAATGAGGATTGGAGAGTTGAAGCAAAACAATAGACCTCCAACAGCCTCTTTATTTATAGTTCAGGTCGTGCACCACGTAAAAATTGGTGCCCAGGACTAACTAGGATCGAGCCTAACCTGACGCATTCAGCACGGCTTCAGGCTTCAGCTATTTCTGCACCCCTCTGACTGATAAGTAAACCAAGTGTGTTTGGCACAAGGTATAGATTTTTTTTTTCACAAGGTATAGATATTTACTCTTAAATATCTATTCAAGTTATCTAGGCATGAAAGAATATGTATATTAATTATGAATAAACACTCCAAGCGCATAATATCTGTTACACATCCATAAAGGCTTTGTGGTGCGTATAGAAAAAACCCCGCTAAAGAGAGGTGGGGCCAGCAGTCGAGCCCATGATCGCGAAAGTGGAGGTTCCGTCGCGCAAACACGTCGCACCGTAAACGGCGCCGGGAGGACACGGAGCCGCGCCCCGCTACCGAGGTACGTCCGCACCCCACCAAGTGGGGTGCGGATAGCCTGCCCCCCACTCACGTGGGGTGCGGCCAGGTCGGCCAGGCCGCACCCCCCATAGGGGGGTGCGGCCAAACCGCACCCCCCATGGGGGAATGCGGACGAGCCTCCTTCCGCGGGGGATGCAGCCGAAACCGCATCCCCTAGGCGGGTGTGGTCGGAGTTCATTTTCTCCTTAGGGGGCGCGACTCTCCGTTCCACCGTTCGCTCAGAACGCCTCGCAACGTGACCAAAGCATTTCCATGTTCGTTGCGCGCTCAGAACGCTTCTGAGCGCGCTCAGAGCACTCTCGCATTTCCGACTCGGCTCGCTCACTTTTCCGCCTCGCTCACTTTTTGTCTTTCTAGCATTCTCACATTTCCAACTCGCTCACTTTTCCGACTCGGCTCGCTCACTTTTTGTCTTTTCAGTTTCTCACTTTTCAGGAACAGCTTGTCGCCTTTCCTCGAAGGGCAGGATGGTCATTTACGAAAAATGGTGATCCGTGGGCTCTGAACCGGAAAATATGATTCGTCCTCCCAGGTGGTTATGGTGGTTACAACGGCAAAATTACCGGGCTACCCCCGGCCAAAGCTATAAAAGGACCCCCTAGGCTTCATTTGAGAGGATCCGGCCTGAATGCCCAGAGAGAGCTCCTTGAAGATTTCCACGGATTTCTCCTTCGGTGCTTGAAGATCTCCTTCGCGGACTTGAAGTTTTCCGTCTTCACGAAAGAGGACAAGGCTGTCTCACTTTCGTCTCCACGAAAGCAGACAAGGCTGTCTCACTTTCGTCTCCACGAAAGCGGACAAGGATGTCTCACTTTCGTCTCCACGAAAGCAGACAAGGCTTTCTCACTTTCGTCTCCACGAAAGCGGACAAGGCTTTCTCACTTTCGTCTCCACGAAAGCGGACAAGGCTTTCTCACTTTCGTCTCCACGAAAGCGGACAAGGCTGTCTCACTTACGTTATCTACCGTCCTCAGAAGAAAAGGACTTAGTTTTTTCCGAGAGGTGGCCTGTCGCCCTCAGAACGTTCCCTCTCTCTCTCTCTGATATTGTAACGAGCAGCGGCCTGTCGCGCTCGACTTCTAAGTCTCTAATTGTAACCCCTCAGAAGATAGTGGAAGTTTGGTCGGCACAGCTCCGGCCACGTGGTTTTTTACCCTTTCCGGGTTTTCCACGCTAAAAAGTCCCAGTGTAATCAACGAATCTCAAATTGACTGTTTGCACGCTTGGTTCGCTCCCGAGCTAAGGTGGTTCAAGTAAACCGGTCTACCAAGAGCCCTAAGCGACCCGCAACAGTTTGGCGCCGTCTGTGGGAAAATTCCCAGAACTTTTTGAAGGCCAACTGCAATGGCAAGGAAGAGTGCTCGCACTACTGAAGGATCAATGCCGGAAGGACGCATCGACCCCGCTCCCTCCCACTCGCTCGTCAATGCGCCTCTCACAGAAGAGGCAGTGCTTGTGCCTGCGACGGTTCTGGAAGGTCGCATTCGGCAAATGGAAGAGTAGCAAGCCGAGATGCTGACTCTCGTGAGAAACCTAGGGGCACCTCGAGTTCCCACTCAGCCTCCAGCATCAAACGCTCCGCCACGCCCAGTTCCGAACCATGCTCCGGTCGAGGGAGCCGTTCGGGAAGATGAAGTCTCTGAAGATTTCTCTGACGCTGCAAGCTCCGCACATCCTGCTCCGCCGGTCAGAGGACCGGAGGCTGACCCTCATCACCCCCACCAAGGAATAGCTGCTCCCGTCCGAGCAGTGGAAAGGACCACGCGAGAGGAAATACGCGACATGATAGAATATGAGTACGCCCAAGCAGGACGACGCGCGACTCTCGCCCGCCGTCCCGCACACCGCGGCTACCCCCTATCGCCTCAAGTATTGACTCATCCAATTCCGAACGGCTTCAAGCTTCCCCACATCGAAATGTTTGATGGAACAGATGACCCCCTGGAACATGTCAATCACTTCTCCACCATCATGAGGATTTACAGTGCTCCCGATCAACTCCTTTGTCAAGTGTTCCCAGCAACCTTGAAGGGACAAGCACGCACTTGGTTCCACTCCCTGCGAGATGGGGCCATTAACAACTTCGCTGAAATGGCGCAGCAGTTCGTGGACCAGTTCATAGCCAATCATAGGATTGTCCGAGATCCCTCCCATCTCTCGGAAATCCGCCAGAACGACGAAGAAACTTTGAAGGACTTTTTCTGGCGCTTCACCTCTGAGGCTCAGCAGATTCCGGGAGTCTGACCCGAACTCCTGCGAAGAGTTTTCCTTGGAGGCCTCCGCCCAAGTGGTTTCTACTCAGCCCTAATGAGAGAAACTGTACCAAGTTATCCTGACCTCGTTCATCGGGTTGAAGCTCAGATAGCCGATGACGAGGCCATCAAAGCGCACCGTCGACAATTCGAAGGTAGCCAAGGAAGAAAGAAGGGGTCAGATCAAGCGCCTCGTGGACGAGAAGAGCAGCGTGATGAGGGACGCCGTAACGATGAACGTCGCCGCGACCCCCGAAGAGACCTGGGTCCGCAGCCCCCCAGGGTCTACACTCCGTTGAATACTACCAGAACAAACGTACTATATGCCATTCAGAACAACCCAGAGCTCCGCGCACCTCGGGCGCTAGCCCCGAACCCAAGGGGTGATCAGTCCAGGTATTGCGAGTTCCATCGGGTGACCGGGCATACCACCGAAGAATGTACCAAACTTAAAGATGAAATCGAACGTCTCGTCCGTCAGGGACTCCTAGGGAGATTCCTACAAGGCCAGGTCCCCAATCAGCATCAACATCCTAAGGGTGCAAAGGAGCAGCCTCCCGCTCCCCGCGGCGCGGAAGGAGGAAGACCGATGGTGGGAGAAATCGAAACGATCGCTGGGCCTCCCATCCTAGCGGCACAAATCCTCTCGATCGCCAAACCCCCGAGAGACCACGAAGACAAGAAGCTCAAACAGGACACTACGATTGCCTTCGGAGAGGAAGACCTACAAGGATTACGACTACCACACCAGGATCCCCTTGTAATCAGTGCAGGGATCGGGGACCCCTACTTTAACGTGAAGAGGATATTGGTCGATAACGGAAGCTCAGTTGATGTTATGTTCCTTTCCACCTTGCAAAATATGAAGCTCACAAAGGACCAGCTCAACCCTGCAGCCGGGCCCCTCTACGGCTTCGACAACCGACCTGTCCCTGTTCAAGGCATGATCACTCTCCCAGTCACGTTGGGCGAGTTCCCGATACAGTCAACATACAACATCCAGTTCGTGGTGGTGGAATCCACTTCCGTCTATAATGCCATCTTCGGGAGACCGCTCCAGTCTATTTTTGGGGCGGTCCCATCTATCCCGCATCTGGCTATGAAGTTCCCAACTGCCGCAGGCATATGAGTCGTAAGAGGGAATAAGGAGGCAGCCAGAACCTGCTATCTGAAGCAAGCTCAGCCAGCAAAGGCAACCGCTCTCAGCATCAATAACTTCGATCTGCGAGACGAAGCTACTCTGCAGCGAGGAGCGCCCGTCGAAGGACTAATAGAAGTACCGCTCTCCCAACAAGACCCAGCTCGGACCGTTCAGGTCGGATCGCTCTTGTCACAAGAAGAGCGGGAGGAGTTTGCAACCTTTCTACAGGAGAACGAAGACATTTTCGCTTGGAGCCCAGAAGACATGCCCGGAGTAGATCCCGAAGTCATTTATCACTCTCTAAATAACAACCCCGCCTGTAGGCCTGTAATTCAGAAGAAGAGGAACTTTGCCCCCGAGCGACTGAAAGCGATCGAGGAGGAAGTGGACAAACTCCTGGAGGCGCGATTCATACGCGAAGCAGAATACCCCACGTGGCTCGCCAACGTGGTCATGGTAAAAAAGGCCTCGGGGAAGTGGAGAATGTGTCTCGACTACAACAATCTGAACTAAGCGTGCCCAAAAGATAGCTTCCCCCTCCCAAGGATCGACCAGCTCGTCGACGCGACGGCTGGACACGAACTACTTAGCTTTATGGATGCTTATTCTGGATACAACCAGATAAGGATGAACCCCACGGACGAGGAGCATACCACCTTCCGCACTGACAGAGGGGTCTACTGCTACAAGGTGATGCCCTTCGGTCTCAAAAATGACGGAGCCACCTATCAAAGGCTAATGAACAAGGTCTTCAAGAATCTCATCGGGGAAACGATGGAGGTTTACGTGGACGACATGCTAGTGAAAAGCATCCACCGTTGCGACCACCTGAAAGACTTGGGAAAGTGCTTTCAGCTTCTCCGTCGCTTCCAAATGCGGCTCAATCCCAGCAAGTGTGCATTTGGTGTGACGGCGGGGGAAGTTCTTAGGTTTCATGGTAACCCATCGGGGGATTGAGGCCAACCCCGAGAAGATCAAGGCGTTGGAGGATATGTCGTCACCTCACTCAATTAAGGAAGTACAACGCCTGAACGGGAGGATCGCTGTGCTATCCCGTTTCTTGTCACGAACGGGAGACAAGTACCTCCCCTTCTTCAAAATCCTCCGGGGAGCACGCCACTCCGGCTTCCAGTGGACTGACGAGTGCCAGGCGGCGTTCTTATCAAACAATACCTGGCTTCGCCACCACTTCTGTCAAATCCCACCCCCGGAGAAACTCTATTTCTATACCTGGCAGTATCGCCTACGACTCTTAGCTCAGTGCTCGTGAAAGACGAAGGAGGGATACAACGACCAATCTACTACCTCAGCAAAGTCCTCTCCGACACCGAAACCAGATATCCAGCAGCGGACAAGACAGCCTTGGCCCTTGTCTTTTCGGCAAGGAAGCTTCGGCCCTACTTCCAAGCTCATACAGTAAAAGTGCTGACACAACTCCCACAGCGAGCGATCCTCCAGAAACCAGAAGTCTCAGGGAGACTAGTGAAGTGGGCCGTAGAACTCGGCGAGTTTGACATCCAATTCTTACCCCGACCAGACATCAAGTCACAAGTACTCGCCGACTTTGTTGTCGAGTACACAATCCCACCAGAAGCAGCTCCCATCGAAGACACCACTAGCCCCCATTGGACTCTCTATGTCGACGGTGCCTCGGGAGCTGAAGGAGCCGGAGCGGGACTGCTCCTCATAAGTCCCGATGAGATCACCTTGGATTACAGTCTCCGGTTGAAATTTCCCACAACAAATAACATTGCAGAGTACGAGGCGCTGATCGCCGGTCTCCGGCTCGCCATCGATTGCAAAGCAGAAAACCTGACGATTTACACAGATTCTCAGCTCGTAGTCTCGCAAGTCGAAGGAGACTACGAGGCTAAGAGCGACCAGATGGCGAAATACCTCGCGTTCGCGAAATTACTCCTTCAGAAGATCTCGTCATATCAAATTCTACACATCCCCCGAGAGCAGAATTCCAGGGCAGATGCTCTATCCAAGCTCGCCACTTCACCCTCCAGCTACCAGTCTCGAAGACGCTGAATAGAAGAGATCGTGATTCTGAGTATTCAAGGACCGTGGGAGGTCGCAACCATCCACCAGGAAGAGTCATCCTGGATGACCCCCCTACGAGCTTACCTCGAGCACGGACACCTCCCTGAAGACCGCCTAGAAGCACGCAAATTGCGGATGCGGGCGACATCATTCACTTTCGTAGAAGGGGAGCTTTACAAGTGGGCATTCTCAGGACCGTACCTAAAGTGCCTACCAACAGGCAAGGCGGACTACGCCCTCAGAGAAGTACACGGAGGAGTCTGCGGAGAGCACCTAGGTGGGAAGGCGTTGGCACAAAAGATTCTACGCCAAGGCTTCTATTGGCCGACAATAAAGAAGGATGCGACCGAGCTGGTCCAAAAGTGCAGGAGCTGTCAGCTGCATGCCAACGTACCTCATCAGCCCCCGGTCACGCTCTCCACACTCCAAAGTGCGTGGCCGTTCGCGCAATGGGGAATCGACCTCCTCGGCCCCCTACCTCTGGCTTCCGGACAAAGGAAGTTCATCATTCTAGCCATCGATTACTTCACCAAGTGGATAGAAGCAGAACCCCTAGCCAAAATCACATAAGAGAATGCTAAACAATTTGTCTGGAAAAACATCGTCTGCCGCTTCGGTATCCCAGCAGCAATCATTGCCGACAACGACACTCAGTTCACCGGGAAGTCCTTCACTAAGATGTGTGAAGACCTGAAGATCAACCTACGTCATACCGCCGTAGCACATCCGCAAACCAACGGACAAGTAGAAGTTACGAACCGCACCATCCTCAAAGGGTTGAAGACGCGTCTGGAAGAAGCAGGGGGACAATGGGTAGACGCACTCCCAAATGTACTATGGGTGTATCGAACAACAGAGAGGACTCCCACAGGAGAGACGCCATATAACCTCTGTTACGGTACTGAAGCGGTCATCCCCATCGACATCGGCATTCCGAGCACTCGAGTGCTAACCTTCGATCCCAGCAAGAATGACGGACTGCTTCGGGAAAACCTTGATCTAATTCCCGAAGTCTGGGACGACGCCGCCCAGCGTGCCGCGTCTTACCAAAGGCGCGTAGCCCGACTCTATGACAGAAGGGTGAAGCCCAGACCAATCAACATAGGAGATCTCGTCCTACGCAACATCGAGGCGGCTGGAAAGGGCCCCCAAGGAGATAAACTCTCACCCACCTGGGAAGGTCCGTACGTTGTCACCGCAATCGTAAAACCCGGGACATACAGGCTCAGAACAGCGGAAGGAAAGACTCTACCACGCACCTGGAACGCCCAGAACCTGCGCCGCTTCTATCAGTGACATCAAGCCTTCTATCAAGAAGAAAGCTGCGAGCTCAGACTCGTGCAAACCTATCTTATATTACGTATGCAAAGCCGCGAGCTCATACTCGTGCACTTATATTATGTTATGTACTAAGCCACGAGCTCAAACTCATGCGAACCCATCCTATAATGAAAACATTATGTGTAAAATAACTTCTTACAATGAAAATATGCATATACTTCGCCACCTATATTAAATAAAGAAAAAAATTTTACTTCGGGGCCCTGCCCCGGGGACTTTGCACCGCCGTCGATTGAAGGTTCGCCATTCTCCTCCGTCGTCGAGTCCCGGCGTCGTAGGGGCCTGCCCCCCTTACGTTCGCCCCCGGTTTGAATACACCCGCTATTCACCGGCTACTTCGGGGCCCTGCCCCGGGGACTTTGCACCACCGTCGATTGAAGGTTCGCCCTTCTCCTCCGCCGTCGAGTCCGGCGTCGTAGGGGCCTGCCCCCCTTACGTTCGCCCCCGGTTTGAATACACCCGCTATTCACCGGTTAATTCGGGGCCTTGCCCCGGGGACTTTGCACCGCCGTCGATTGAAGGTTTGCCCTTCTCCTCCGCCGTCGAGTCCCGGTGTTGTAGGGGGCTGCGCCCCTTGCGTTCACCCTCGGTTTGAATACACCCGCTATTCATCGGCCAAGCCGCGAGCACAGACTCGTGCAAAAAGCCGCAAGCACAGACTTGCGCAAGCTAATTTTCTATAAAAGTCGCGGGCTCAGAACCGCGCAAGTTCATCTGTTATTTTGCAGAAAGCACTCAACCTACTCGGATATCAATGCTAGGCAGCAAGCCAACAACAATCTCAGAGAACCAACGCCCTTCACCGACCAACTTAAAGCGTCTTCCCTCAATCAACACTTTGTCAGCCACCAGGGCAGCAGGACCATCAGGGGGCTATCACAACTCAGCGCAGAGCGAGAAACGCCTAACTAGAGCAAAGAAACAACGTCAACCACACACTCACCCTTCGACAGCAATTCCTACCCAAGGAGCCGTAAATAGAGCAGTGGATAAAGCCGCCACGGAAAAATCAAAACCTCCGAACTCCTCGCACAGAGATTCAGACTCCGAAGGTTTGGGGGGCTTATGTTACACATCCATAAAGGCCTTGGGGTGCGTATAGAAAAAAACCCCGCTAAAGAGAGGTGGGGCCAGCTGTCGAGCCCATGATCGCGGAAGTGGAGGTTCCGTCGCGCAAAACGTCGCACCGTAAACGGCGTCGGGAGGACACGGAGCCGCGCCCCGCTACCGAGGTACGTCCGCACCCCACCAAGTGGGGTGCGGATAGCCTGCCCCCCACTCACGTGGGGTGCGGCCAGGTCGGCCAGGCCGCACCCCCCATAGGGGGGTGCGGCCAAACCGCACCCCCCCATAGAGGGGTGCGGCCAAACCGCACCCCCCCAAACCGCACCCCTCATAGGGGGGTGCGGCCAAACCGCACCCCCCATGGGGGAATGCGGCCGAGCCTCCTTCCGCGGGGGATGCAACCGAAACCTCATCCCCTCGCCGGGTGTGGTTGGAGTTCGTTTTCTCCTTAGGGGGCGCGACTCTCCATTCCACCGTTCGCTCAGAACGCCTCGCAACGTGACCAAAGCGTTTCCATGTTCGTTGCGCGCTCAGAACGCTTCTGAGCGCGCTTAGAGCACTCTCACATTTCCGACTCGGCTCGCTCACTTTTCTGCCTCGCTCACTTTTTGTCTTTCTAGCATTCTCACATTTCCAACTCGCTCACTTTTCCGACTCGGCTCGCTCACTTTTTGTCTTTTCAGTTTCTCACTTTTCAGGAACAGCTTGTCGCCTTTCCTCGAAGGGCAGGATGGTCATTTACGAAAAATGGTGATCCGTGGGCTCTGAACCGGAAAATATGATTCGTCCTCCCAGGTGGTTATGGTGGTTACAACGGCGAAATTACCGGGCTACCCCCGACCAAAGCTATAAAAGGACCCCCTATGCTTCATTTGAGAGGATCCGGCCTGAATGCCCAGAGAGAGCTCCTTGAAGATTTCCACGGATTTCTCCTTCGGTGCTTGAAGATCTCCTTCGCGGACTTGAAGTTTTCCGTCTTCACGAAAGTGGACAAGGCTGTCTCACTTTCGTCTCCACGAAAGCGGACAAGGCTGTCTCACTTTCGTCTCCACGAAAGCGGACAAGGCTGTCTCACTTTCGTCTCCACGAAAGCGGACAAGGCTTTCTCACTTTCGTCTCCACGAAAGCGGACAAGGCTTTCTCACTTTCGTCTCCACAAAAGCGGACAAGGCTGTCTCACTTACGTTCTCTACCGTCCTCAGAAGAAAAAGACTTAGTTTTTTCCGAGAGGTGGCATGTCGCCCTCGGAACGTTCTCTCTCTCTCTCTCTCTCTCTCTGATATTGTAACGAGCAGCGGCCTGTCGCGCTCGACTTCTAAGTCTCTAATTGTAACCCCCCAGAAGATAGTGGAAGTTTGGTCGAAACAGCTCCGGCCACGTGGTTTTTTACCCTTTCCGGGTTTTCCACGCTAAAAAGTCCCAGTGTAATCAACGAATCTCAAATTGACTGTTTGCATGCTTGGTTCGCTCCCGAGCTAAGGTGGTTCAAGTAAACCGGTCTACCAAGAGCTCTAAGCGACCCACAACAATATCAGTGAAATTAAGGCTCTGTCTGATACCATTTTTTCTATTCAAAAGTTCCATTCGAGCAGCAAAAGCTATTTTTTTGTTATTTGAATGATCAGCTTTTTCAAAATAGCTTCTTTAAAAAAGCTGTTTTATAGTCTTTTTGAGAAGCCAGTCAAATATTGCTTTCTACAAATCTCTTTTTCTGCTTTTAGCATTTTCTCTTTTTTTAAATTCATCTCGCTACATACCAATCGAGCAATTTCGTCCGAGCGCACATTTTCGGCCGAGCACTCGTTTTTGGCCGGGCACATGTTTTTCGCCTGAGCGGCCATTTTTTGCCCGGGCGCTCGTTATTTTCGCCCGGGTGCGCGATTTAGCCCGGGAGAACGTTTTTCACCTGGGCGGCCGTTTTTGGCCCGGGCAAACATTTTTCGCACGGGCGAACATTTTTCTCCCGGTCGCACGTTTTTCGCACGGGAGGCCATTCTCCGCCCGGCTGGCCGTTTTTCGCCCGGGCGGCCGTTTTTAGCCTAGGGGGCCGTTTTTCGCCCGAGCAGCCTTTTTTCGCCCGAACGGCGATTTTTGAAAAGATATAATATTCAAAAAATTTATATTCGAATAACAAAAACTATTTTTTAGTTGTTTGAATAAACATTTTTTTGAAAAATGTTTTTTCAAATAAACTGTTTTATAAGTTTTTTGAAAAGCCGGTCCAATTTGATTTCTAAAAACCGCTTTGTCTGTTTTTAGCCTTTTCTCTTTTATTAACTTCATCTAGCTACATACCAATCGAGCATTTTCATCCGAGCGCGCATTTTCGGCCGGACATTCGTATTCGATCGGGCACTCATTTTTCGACCGAGCGGCCATTTTTTGATAGGGCGCTCGTTATTTTCGCTCGGGGGAGCATTTTTCGTCCGGGCTGGTATTTTTTCCCGCGCGGCTATTTTTCGCAGGGGCGACAATTTTTCGCCAGGGCACGCGTATTTCACATGGGCGGTCGTTTTTCGCCCTGGCGCCCGATATTCTCCCGAGCGTCCGTTTTTCGCCCAGTCGGTCATTTTTTGCCTGACGCGTGTTTTTCGCCCGGGCAGCCATTTTTCGCCCGGGCAAAAGTTTGTTTGCCCGGGCGCACGTTTTTTGCCTTCCGGCCATTTTTCGCTCGGCCTGCCGTTTTTCACCCTGGGGCCATTTTTCGACCGGGTAGCCGTTTTCATATGTGCGCGCGTTTTTCACCCGGGTGGCTGTTTTTCGCCCATGCGCACATTTTTCGCCCGGGCAGCCATTTTTCGCCCGGGCAGCCATTTTTCGCCCAGGTCGCATTTTTTTGCCCAGGGCGCGTTTTTTCGCCCAGACACCCATTTTTCTCCCGGGGGACCGCTTTTTCGCCCATGCGGTCATGTTTTGGCCACGGAAACCGTTTTTCGACCGGACAGTCGTTTTTTGCCTGGGCGACCGTTTTTTGCCAGGGCGACCATTTTTAGTCGGGACGCGCGTATTTTCCTGGGCGCGAGTTTTCACCAACATTACATGTCAATATTTTTGTTTAAAAAAAAACAGTTTTTCAAACTGTTGTTATACTAAACAGTTTAAATGAAAAAATTATATTCGATCAACACTTAGGCTCAGTTTGGTTGGACTATCGCTTATGAAAAGCTGCTTATTAATAAAGCTCATGAAAATGAGTTGTTTATTGGAAAACAGAGTTTTGCTATAAAATTATTTGGGTGAAATGAAGTTTGCAGTGTTGTTTGATAAGTTGTTCTGAAAAACTGTTTATGTACAAAATGAAGCTTTTGGTGAATAATAATAATAGTAATAATACTAATAATAATAATAATAATAATATTACTACCAATAATAATGATAATGATAATAGAACTAATAATAATACTATTAATACTAATAATAATAATAATTCTAATTCTAATAGTAATAATAATAATACTATTAATAATAATAATAATACCTTGTCGGAAATCAGTTTTATCACCGAAACAGTGAAAAAATTGGGGGGGGGGGGGGCAATTTTGTTTCAGTTTTATCATCGAAACAGAAGAAAAATGGGGAAGACCTACCGACGGACCCCTTCCTCCTCCAGCAATGTTGCCGCCCGTTTCGTCTAGCAGCGTCGGCACGAGTATGGATCTGGATAAGCGAGTCTGGATCTGGATAAACTGTAAAGAACATCCGTTTCTCCTCCGCCGCCCGCCGCCCGTTTCCGAACTGAATAAGCTGAGGAGTGGAGAAAGGCATGGTCGCGAGTCTGGATCTGGAGAAGCCTCGTCATCGTCGTCGGTCTGGAGAAGCCTCGTCGTCATCTTTGTCGGGGAGGACAGCAGCAAAGAACAGAGTCCAACCAAACACAGCTTTTGCGGAGAGCACGTGGAAGAAGAATCGTGCAGCGGTGCAGAAGAACTGGAGAAAAATCTTACGGTCAAAGATTTGCCTATAGACAGCTTATTTTACAAACTTTGTTTTATCCATCAGCTCAATCAAACACAACTTTTGCTCAAACCTGTGTTTTTGAGCAGCCGCAACGGAGGCTATCAGCCTATCAGCTCTCCCAAACGCTACCTTAGGCTAGGTTTGGTTGGGTTGTTGCTGATGAAAAGCTGATGATTGAATGAGCTGAAGAAAAGGAGCTGTTTCTGAGAAATAGAGTTTTGCTATAAAACTTTTTATAAGAAATGGAGTTTGCACTGTTGTTTGATAAGCTGTTTTGAAAAACTGTTTGGGTACAAAATGAAGTATTTGATGAATAACAGTAATAATAATAATACTAATACTAATAATAATAAAGACAATAATACTATTAATACTAACAATAATAATAATAATAATAAAAATAATAATGATAATAATAATAATAATACTAACAATAAAACTATTAATACTTGTTGCGTGTCGTCCAACGCTCTCCTAGACCGGTCGAGCTGAACCGCCTTAGCTCGAGAGTGAGCTGAACGCACAAACAGTCAAAAGTGAAAACCAACAGTAGACAACAGGATTTTTACGTGGAAAACCCAAAAAAAGAAAAAACCACAGGGCCTAGCCCAGTTCTAAACAATCCACTAGCTTTGTGAGTTACAGAGAAATTTGTTTTTAAGGGTGACAGGTCACCGCTCGTTACAAAGATTTTGCTATGTCATTTCCGCACTTAGGAGTCGTTCTCAATGAAGTGCCCTCGTGGATCCCCTTCAGCGGGAAACTTGGTGGTGCTTCCTCGAACAGAATGCCGCGGAGCAGCTTTGGAGAAGAACATTGAGAAGCGGCCTGGAGCTGAACGTTCTGGAGCAGTCTAGTTCCCCCCACTGGGGTCCTCCCAAAGTACTTGGAGTAAAGCTGAGAAGCTGAGGGAGAACTGTAACATCCCCAATCCTGCTAGACCCATTAGAAATGTTAGAGCATAGGGGTGAGGTGAGTGGCCACTAGGGCCTTAGGCTAGGGTGGAAATGGCTAAGTGCACACCAAAGCTCAAAAACCAACCTAGCCCTAAGCCCTTCAATTAGGCCAATTGACCCTCAATTGTCCAAATTGACCTCACATTTGTTGCCCTAACCACTAAGGGAGACCAATAGGATGGAATTTGCACATGGGTGGGACCCAATTGCATGAAATTGACCAAAGTCAAACTTTACCTAATTTTGGTCAAATCTACACCCTTTGGTTAAATTAAACCAATTAGGGCCCCACCATGGATCAACCAATGTTGGGTGATGTCAATGGACCCATGACCCCCATGTGGGGTCAACCCACTCACCTTGTTGACCAAAGCCAACCATGGTCAACATAGCCATTAAGGGGAATTCTAAGCCTAATTTGAATGGAACCCAACCCCCCATCATCTAATCAATCACTTATGGACTTAGGACATGCCCATATCAGCCTTAGACTGAGCTCAAACCTTAGGCTTGATTAACCAAAGGAGAGGGGGACCAAAAGTGATTAAAAAGCATAAAGCTAAAAGAGAAAAGCAAAAAAGCAAACCCCCCTCTAACACTCCACCTCCAATCAGCCTAGGGGCCAACCCTGATTGCTGATGATCTGGGATTGACCCAGAGGGAAGCAGGAGGCCAGCAGGTGCAGGAGGGTGGCAGCAAGGAGCTGCCCGAGAAAGCTAGATTTCAAAACCGGCTATAGAGGCCTCCCCACCTCATTCCAGCCACACCATCAACTTGAGAAGGGAGAGAGCAGCCGGGAACGACACCTGGAGCAAGGCAATTGCCGGAGAATCGAGTTCGGGAGCGGGGTCGCTGGAGCAAAGCATATCCATGGTGAACCATCGCCGGAGCCGCCGCCACGCCCCAATCACGGTTCGTTTCTCCTCCCCTCCCCCCTTGCTAGCTTCCTATCACAAAACGAAGAATGATCGGGCTCAATTGAGCCCGAATCCACTCCTTAAATCCATGAAATTCGGCTCGAATATGGAAGCCTGGGATCGCCGGAAACCGCCGCCTCCGGCCGCCAGTCGCCGGTGGATGGTAGCCCCGACCACCACGAAGGTGTCGGTGGTGTTGGCCGGCGGTGGTGGTGACTGGATTGCCGACAAACTCAATCGCAAAATCACCCAGTGCAGTTCAATCTCAGCCGTTGGCTGGTGGAGGAAGACAAGCCGGCTACCGCTAGATCTGCTTTAAGATGCGTGCGCGCCTCTTTTCTTTAATTAAATTAATTCAAACTCTTGGATTTTCTGCCCCTATTTATCCAGCCACTTCTATAATTAATTAGGGTCCCTTAATGACTGAATTTGAAAAAGTGCCCAACATGAAAGTTGTAGGCCTTGACCTTAGCTTTCATTAGGGCTTAAGTTCAGGTCATTTGGTGACCCACAGCTCCCTGGAGAGCTGTTTTACTAGGACTGGTCCAACACTAGGTCAGTCCACTAAAATAATTATCTAGCCTAGACCTCTCAAGATATGAAGCTGAGATTTTAACAATGGGTAGGTATACCCTAGGGTCACCCCCTGCCCAAAGATGAGCCCTTGATGGGCACTTTTACCTATAGTTTTTGTGGTATTTAAGATATTTAAATAATGTTGATTTTTGGAGCATATGAAGTCCTAATGATACCAAATTTTGGTGGCATGCTCTTTAGTACATGAGTAGTGCCTGCATAAATGTTCACTCCATTTGGAGTTGATTTGATTTGGAAAATGGGAAACCCCAATGAGGGCCCTTAAAGCTCAAATTAGGGTTTAGGCCATATGAGGAGTTGAGTGAGTTGGCCTCCTCCAATCTGGATGATTATGTAGGTAATGATATATAATTGTATGTGACACCCCCTAATGGAGCATTTGGAGCCATTAGGGTGGTGTGTCCTAAAACCCTAAGGGTAAACCCTTAAGGTTGCAAATTAGGGCTTGTGAAGGACATAAGACCAAATGTCCTTTCCTTGGCTCAGAACTTGGTAGACATGTTTGTAGGAGCATTCATTTGCTTAGATAATTTAATGGGAATTTTTAGAGTCATGTTTATATTTTTCTTCTATTAAATGAAATTGCCACTATTTCCTTAAATAAATAAAATGCATGGTCAGATGACCTTGTATGGCTTGGATATTTTAACAGTGGCTGAACTGGGATAAAAATAGGCTATGGTAATTTTAATAGGATTTATTGAAGTGTTATTTCTTGTGGAGGAATTTTTAAGTGCTTACTAGCTTAGAGGAATTTAATTATGAAAAATGTCAAATCATTGGGAAAAATTATGAAACTTGATTATCTGTCATATTTTGTTTATATATGCCCATGATAATTATTTGGAAGCCTGTGGATTTGTATTTCATGTACTTCATGTAGAAATTGTTATTTACTACACTTGGATGTTAAATCATTTTAATTAGTCAAATCATATGGTGATGATATAAATATTTGGCAGAGGACTCTAGAACCCCATTTGAACTCTTGGTAATTTTTATAGAATTTTCAGATGTGAAATAATATTTTTCCTAATTATAGTGGCATTTTGGTAATTATACAACTATGAGGATTTAGTAGGCCACATGGTATACTAGGGTCATGAAACTCAGTAAACTACCTTGATATGGAATATTACCTTACTGATAATTTTCATGTAGCTTGTAGAAGTATTTTGAGGATAGATCATGTGTAATTTGACCTAAGGCCTTAACTACTTTAAATAATATTAAATACCAAATTAATATGGAAAATTATGGAAATTGGAACATACCTTATTAAGGGCAGTGGAAGCCTAGTATAATTATACCAGACCCTGGTGATGAGTTTTTAGTAGGATCTCCTTTTGAGGCTTGAGGATAGTTCAACCTATAGGTCTGCGATTAGTAAAAATAGAATTTTTAATTTTAGACAATTCAGACCCCTAAGTAGTGTTTGGAAGTTATACCCATTTAGTAATTGAGTATAGCTCACAATGATTCAAGGAGGGTCAAGCCTAGGGTTGACAGTGAGACGGTGCTAGGGTTAGTGCGTGAGGGTGGAGGTACGTCCAACCCAATTGGGTGGGACGGGTGTTGAGCTAAGTTACTTTAATTATATGAAATAATGAGGGGTGAACTAAAGGTTAATCACCAACTAAAGTAATTGTCTTGAGAAAGAGGATGGTGGGGTTGAGCCCATTAAATCCTTAGTACCGTTGGGGGCCCCTTTACGGGGTATACCGCGAGAAGTCCAAGATTCACCCTAAATATAATACTAACTAAATTCTAGGCAAGAGTAGCCTAATTAGGTCAGCAAACTAGTATGGATCTCCTTCGAGGAGGAGATGGGTTGGATTAACTTGTGTGTTAGTCCCTGAGCCGGAGGCTCGGGTAGACTTAATAACACCTGTTACTTATACAACTAGTGGCGAGTCTTCGGTACTAGGCTAGTCGTGTCACCGACAGTAGTACGTTGACTCAGGTGAGGGTGAAGTTTAGAGGGCCGGTATGTTTGAGTACCGCGGTCTGGAGGACAATCCCTAATAACCCACCCCGACCTTAAAGTCTGGTGGATTCCAGCAAGAGTACGCAGGAGCTCCGCTGTTGTGTTCTTAGCGTTGAGACGTACGTGAGGTATAGGCTTGGTAGTGAGCATACCCGCCTAGGATGTGGAGTGCCCGATCCACGACGGTCGGTACCCGAAAGATTGGCTTCCTTTCTAACAAAGTGGGAACTATAAAGGTCCGTGCGCATAGAGTCGTGTGGGTGAGTCACATTGCATAAACACATTAAGTCATCATAAGCATAGCATAGCATAACATACACATTAGCATACCCCCATCATATAAATTAGTATGGACTCTTTTATATGATGGGTTACCTGGACATCTTAACTTATATGTCGTATGGGCGTTCATATAAGTTAAGGTACGAATCTGTGATGGTAGATTAGTTTTACTTACTGCACGACATTTTTATTACTGGTTTACTTCACGCTCTACTTTACTGCCATTTATTTGCACTATACTGCTAGCTAGTTTTACCGCTTTTCCTATACTTGCTAGATTAGTGCCATGTCACCTCTTTCCTTGTTTACCCCTTGTTGTCCTCCGCTTCTTCCTCCCGCTCGGTTCCTAGGAGTCGTGGAGGGAGGCAAGGGCAAAACGACTTAGTCTTTATGACTAACGGTCGGATGTGTCCGTAATAGGAGTCCGAGGAGACGGAGCTGTCCCGCGCGCAGCTGGACGAGATGGTAGGACCTGAGCAGCGGATGCAGCGCACTACCACGACGCCACAGGTTGATGAGTAGACAGTTAGCTTTCAGTTTTGAGAGTTTGTAGTTTCCGCATGTTGTAGAGAGAGAGAGAGAGTACTCATTTTTGGATATGTATCGGGCTTAAGCCCCTTTTGCTTGTACTGTCTCTTTTTGGACATTTCTGTTTCATTATATATCTATATGATGTTGTGACATGTGGACATGCTTTTAATTATGTACTTACTTTTGGCATATATTTACTTATGATCGTATAGCCGGTAGAGTCGGTGCTGAGTGGGGTTAGCCAACCCGAGTGTTGGTGACACCGCAAGGCAGCGATTCTGGGCGAAGATCCACCGCAACCGTGCGATGCGGGAGAGGTTCGAGTTTTCATGTACCCGAACGGGTTTTGAGAAAAGAGATCTTACAAGAACTCTAAGAGGAGTTTGAATGCCAATGAAGATCTTCCAAAAATTCTCGCCGGAAAACTCAAGAGCTCCTTCTTCTCCCAATGCGGTACCATCGTGCTCGGACAGGGCTGAACCGCCGCGTAGGGGCAGGGCGGCACCACCGCGTGCAGGCACCGCGACACCGCCGCGCCCATGCACTGCGGCACAGCTGCTCCCAGGCTGCGTGGCCTCACCGCGCCCAGGAACCGTGACACTACCACGCGGCCACGGTGCGGCTGCCGCGCACTGGCCTGTTACGTGCAGCCAGAGCGCTCTACCACGCTCAGGGCGCGGTGCTGTCTCGCTCGGGGCACTGCCACGCTCCCGGGGGTGCGGCTCGACGTCTGGGGAGGGGCAAAGTGCCTTTTTCCTCTCTTTCCCTCCTCATCATTACTTATTTCGTCATTTTTTTCTTATTTCTCTACACTCATGGTGCCCATAATTGCGCGCAGGAACCAAAGTGAAATAGCCAAGCGAGGCCCACACATTTGCGTTAGACTTTGAACTTAGACCGGATCGAAGCATGGCGGAAGCGCTTTAATATTCCCGTTAGCAGCGAGTTGAGGATTCCACTGCCCGAAGAGCGAGCCCAACTCCCCCCTTCCGACTTCATTACCTGTGTGATAAATCAACTTCTCTAATACTGATTGAAACAGGAGTTTTTAATTGAAAGCATTAGATACTAGAAATTGAAATGGTAAAATCAACACCCTCTGATACTAATTGAAAGTGGAGTGTTTTAGTTCTTATTCTTCTTATTAAAAGATCTTGTTTAAGTTTTACTTCCAAAATAATGATATATAAATATATAAGAGTGTTGATTGCTGTAGGAGTAATATACACAAATAGTTGAAGTGCATAAATAATAAACAGCAAAAGAAATAAAGCAAACAAACAAGAAGCACAATCCAGATGACACAAGATATATAGTAGTTCCCCTCAACTGGGTACATCTACTCTTCCACCCACTGGTAGGAATCCACTATGAGGTTGTTGATAAGGTGCCCTCACACCAGGTGAGCTGTTGATAAGATGCTCTAACCAAACTGCAGGTTTTTGCTAAGGTGCCCTGTCACCGGGAGTTAACTTTTGAAGGGAGTTATAACCCTGTACAGGATGGGGTAAAGGAAGGAAAAATAAAAACAGAAAATATAATGTTCTTCTCTGTATAAGAAGACTCTTGAAGATCCTGGTTTGAAGTTGAATGGATCTTGATGAAGATGTTGAAGAGCTCCCCCTGTCTGATGAGAGTTGATGACAGTTCTGGAGTCCTCTTCTCTTGATTGTACAAACACTTCTTTCTTCCTAAGCAGAGATGATCCTGAGCAAATGGTTGTGATTGGTGTCTCAGGATATATGTGATCTGCAGGAAGATGTTAGTACTGAAGAACAACAAAATAAATTTTCTCTTTTCTGTTGTGTGTATCCTGAATTGTGTGTACTGCTCTGCTTCTTTATAATCTGAGAGCCTTTGCTCTTAATTTGAATTCTTCTCTCGGGAAGAAGGAAAGAGCTTAGGTCTCCATCAATGATTTGACTCCTCGAGAAGATAACCTGCCGTTTCTGTTCATTAAAGCTGATCTGCAACGGCTATAGTATTTATTGATCTGCAACGGCTAAGTTAAATATTATAAAGAAAGATAGCAAAATAAAATATTAGTTGAGCTCTGGCTAGAATTTGTCGAGCACTGAACGACATTTGTCGAGCGCCTTTCTGAAGATTTGTCGAGCGCCTTTTGATGTGCTGAGCAATTGTCTTCACTTGTCGACCGCTGAGACTGGCTGGATTGAGTTTGTCGAGTGCCGTTCAGAGAATGCCTGCCCGCTCCAATTGTTCTGACTGGATTCGTCGAGCGTCGTTCGCTATTTGTCGAACGCTGTTCTGATGAATATTAGTCGAGCGCTGTCTGGCTATTTTGTCGAGTGCCGTTCGACATTTGTCGAACGTAGAGAACTTATATTATTTGCTTAAGTATACTCTCCGATTCGATCGCATCATATTTGTGTTAATTTAGATTGATCTAAATTATTAGATTTAACAAAAGGATGGATCCTAACTCAAATCAAAAGCTATGGTTCCAACAAAATATATGCTGAAAAAAAGAGGTTAGAAGAGAATCGGTTTTTGGAGAGAATAGGAGAGGAAGTTTCAGCTACATTGAAGGAGGCTCCTTGAAAGGGGTTGGTCGGCCATCAAGGAAGAAGACCACATCTGAATCGGATCCATACATCGCTCATATTTATCTAAGGATGGCTAGTAAGATCTCTCTGATTGTGTGGTTAAACATTTCCTTCATGAACTAATTCTTCAATGTCTTGTATGATGTGAGTACCGTGTTTATTGTGATGGATTGATGTTAATTTCCTCTTCATGGTTGAATAATCTTCTTTCTTTATTGGATTTATGTTCATTATTATGGATATTTTGAGCAATTATTCTTCTTCTACTTAGCGTGACGAGATTCGAGAGAGGAGTTGCGCTAATCTAGGGTCTCCTCTTTTCTACGTGGCGAGATTTGAGAGAGGAGTCACGTATTTTCTTAAATCAAAATTCCATCTTTTTACTGCACTGCAAGATTCGAGAGAGGAGTGGTGTAAGTATAGCATAAGTTCCAATATAGTTTCAAAAGAGAAAGAGATTTCCTCTTTGGCTAACAACTGTGATTTTTGCACTTTATGTTGTTCTGTTTCGTCCTAAGTTAGAGATGACTAGGGGGATATGGAATAACCGATATCGGAGATCGAGAGATGATGATATCCAATTTAAAATCGTTATAGGAAAGTGATTAATCAATTCATGAGGATTATGTTTGAGAATTCATCATAATAGGCACGGGAAAATAAAATACAAGAATATCTTTCCAAAAATCTGAAACCAAGGGTCTAGTAATAGCAATCGAATAGTTTTATTTTCTCGTTGTAGTCTAAAAATTAATATCGAAATTCACCTTAAAGTTGTCACTTGAATTTAGAAAAAAGAACGATCTAGTAATTGCAAGCATAAATTCACTCACTTCCTCGAGGGAACGATCACTTCTCACTCTTTATTACTTGGTCTGGCACGTGCACTTACAATATTGGTGAAATCTTAGTATTTAGAGATCAAGTGTTTGTTTAATTATTTGTCTATTTTTGTTGTTTTCATTTAACCAATTGGAATCCTGATTTGTGTATGTCCAGATATAGGCAAGTAAATTTATTGACTTTGAATTTTGAATTCGAACGCACGTGTAGACAAAACAGGAGAGAATCTAGAACATTGAACAATGCTCATTCTGCAATGGATGATAATTTGAATGATAATAATAATATGAACAATAACAATGAGGGTTAGGTTGACCAAAATGGTCAACCCGCTGCTCCACGAATGACATGCTACGATTATAACACACCTCTAAGGGGAGGTTTGCACTTCAGCATTGCCCGTCCCGCAATTGCTGCTAATAACTTTAAGATGGACCCACTAATCATGCAACAAGTTCAACACAACAAGTTTGGAGGTCTTAGTCAGGAAGATGCAAACTCGCATTTAAGTACCTTCTTAGATATATGTGACATGTTTAAGTTTAACGACGCATCCGATGATGCAATTATGTTGATATTATTTCCGTTTTCGTTAGAAGGAAGAGCTAAAGATTGGTTAGACTCTTTACCTAATGATTGTATAACCACTTGGGAATAGTTAGTTCAGAAATTCTTGCATAAATACTTTCCTCCATCAAAAACTGCAAAGTTGATAAGGGATATAACCACATCTACACAGTATAATGGGGAGACACTGTACGACGCTTGGGAGCATTTTAAGGGGTTATTAAGAAAATGTCCCCATCATAGGTTAGCCCAACATCAGCAAGTCTCCACCTTCTATAATGGTTTGCAAACTGCAACCATGATTTTAGTTGATGGAGCTGCTAGAGGATCGTTGCTTAAGAAATATCCCGAGGATGCTTATGCAATCCTTGAAGATCTTACCGCTAATAATTACCAAGCCTATGAGCGACAAGGGAATAATAACACAGTTGGAATCCACCAGGTGGATCAAATCACATCCTTGGCCGCTCAGATGACATCACAGTTTTATCTAATCAATAAGAGATTAGATTCTTTATCATAACCTTCATCTAGTGCTCCATTGACCGTGGAGCAATTGAATCAAATGACTGAAGAGGTGAATTATTTGGGAGGGGCACAAAGGAAAATTCCTCCTAGGTTTGCCAATCACTATCACCCGGAATGACGGAACCGTCCAAACTTTTCTTGGAAGAATAATCAAGGGATGAGTCAACCGTTAGGGTTTAATCAAAATCTGAACCACCCCAATAATAATAACTCTATCTCAACCCTAACAAGTAAACCAAAGGAAGATGATAGATGATTTTATCCTTGGCATGTTCCAAAAGTATGATTCTAAAATGGTAGGGATATAATCTTCTTTAAGATCATTAGAGACGACTTTGGGACAACTTGCAAATACTTTAAGCCAAAGACCCATGGGTGCTCTACCTTCTGATACCACGCCCAATCTAACAATTGATGATCATTATAATCATTGTAAGGCTATTGTCTTGAGGAGTGGTGTAGAGATCCCAAGTGGGGATGGGTTGCTAGAGAGAGTTAGGGAAGAGGAGAAGAATAAGAAGATTAGTGAATCGAGCATGCTAGAAATGGAATGATCTAGGTGAGAAAAAGGAAGTGGGAGAGGAACAAAAGGAGAAGTTAATTAATAAGAAGAATGAAGTTATTTACCCCCCACCCCCATTTCCATCTAGGCTTGCCAAATCCAAACTTGACTTACAATTCCAAAAGTTTATGGATATGTTCAAAAAGCTAACCATAAATATCCCATTTGCTGAGGCTCTTGAGCAAATGCCCAGTTATGTCAATTTCGTGAAGTATATTTTGGCAAAGAAGAGGAAGTTTGTTGATAGAGAAATAGTTGCATTGACTGAGGAGTGTAGTGCTATCTTGCAGAAGAAGTTGCCACCCAAACTTAAAGATCCAGGAAGTTTCACAATACCATGTTTGATAGAATTAAAGTTAACCGTGAAAGTTTTATATGACCTTGGGGCTAGCATCAACTTGATGTCACTGTCCATCTACTTAAAATTAGGCCTAGGGGAGATCACACCTACATCTCTTACTCTTTAGTTCGCCGATAGATCTCTCGTATATCCTAAAGGGATTGCTGAGGATGTATTGGTTAAAGTGGAAAAATTAATCTTTCCCGCTGATTTCGTTGTGCTAGACATGGAAGAGAACAAAAATGTCCCGATCATTCTTGGTAGACCATTTTTAGCTACTGGGCGCACACTCATTGATGTGCATAAGGGTGAGTTGATAATGAGAGTTAACGATGAGGAAGTGACATTTAACATCCTCAAAGTAATGGAATTTTCGGATGAGAAGGAGGAGTGTTTCTCCATTGAGGAGGTAAATACACCTACACGAATGATGTATGATGAGAATGATTTAGAGCATAAGATCCTTAGTGTGTTGACAAATGAAGAAGTAGAAGAGGACCAAGACTTAATGGAATCTGTGAAAGCTTTGGGTAATTATGAGCACTTACCGAATGGTAAAATTTTTTAACTAATAAGTAGACCAAGTGAGTCTAAGCTCATGAAGCCTTCTATTTTAGAACCACTTGCACTAGAGTTGAAACTGTTAGAACAACCCTATTAGTGTTTTGGGCTAGGATCACTATATTTTCAATAAGATCAAGTTGACTCCACTGTATAGATTAATGGTCAAGTATTTAGGCTGATTGATTAGCTAGAACTTAAGGAATATTTAAGTTCCCAGCATTCGACAACTGGCGAGTGGCGTTCGACGAATGACTAGCTTCGTTCGACAAATTCTTCTCAACAGACTGAAGAATTATAGCCAGTTCCAGCGCTCGACATTCTCTGAGCAGCATTCGACAAATGGCAAGCAGTGTTCGACGAATTCCAGCCAGAGCTCGACAAATTTCATATGAAAGCTCAGTTCGACAAATACAAGTCCATATCATTTATATCAGTTATTTTGTCAACTCTCTGAACACAGATCGACGACCTTAACAGATCTATTCAAGTTCTTTTGGACGTATTCAGTCAGTTTAGTAAGGATATCTTATTCATTTATTATATTTTTTTATTCCTTCTATTCCAAGACAAGAATAGCCGTTGAAATTTAATGCTACGACATCTTTCACATCAAAGGAATCAAAAAGGACCTGCCAAAATTGTTTTGGTGGCTGTTACAGTTCCAAGAAGGATTTAAGCCAGAATAATATATTCCTTAAAGACAGATGATTTGAATTTGAAAATTAGAAATCCATCACAGGAGAAAACATATACAAAAAAAACATTCGTATACTCGTAGAGACAGAGATCTTATACAGTTATTTAAAAGAGTTTCTCAGATATACAGTTCTGTAGAACAACAAGAATACAAAAGGATTAGAGAAAGAAGAAGAAGAATATACACACAGAGAATATATACTTTCAGTCTTCTTCTTCCTAAAAGCAACATCTTCATCTCTCTGAGAACAATATTCATTCTCTCAGATCTGCTGCAAGTTCAAATCTTCAAAAGAGCAACAACAATCTGAAGATTTACTTCTTCCAGATTAATCTGCTACAGAAGAGTTTTGTTTTAGAGAAAGCTTCATCCTCAAGCTATCAATAACTTCAAACAGACAGGGGGAGCTTTCATCCTCAACAGCTTTTGTCTTCTCTCGGAAATATTGACAAAGAAGAACACTCTAAACCTTCTTACCTTATCTTGTACAGGGTTAATTCTCCCTTCAAAAGTTTACACAGTGGTGGTAAGACACCTTATCAAAAAATTCTTGTGTGGTTTTTAAGCACCTCATCAAAAGCTTATTGGTGTGTGGACACCTTATCAAAACCCCCTGGTCTTGAGCACCTTATCAAAAGCTCTGTGGTGTGTGGACACCTTATCAAAAACTCCTAGTGGATATCCTACCAGCTGTGGTAGAAGAGTAGACGTACCAAGATTTATTGGGGAACTACTATAATTTCCTTGTGTCCCCTGTGCTTATGATTTTCTATATTGTTTCTGTGCTGTGTGCTTTTCTTTATTCAAACTACATATCACTCTTTGCATTACACATACATATATACATCAGTAATTTAATTCCGCTTTTAAAAAAACTAATAATTTTTTTTTAATACTCTATTCACCCCCCTCTAGAGTAAGTTAAGATCTAACCTCCACTTTCAATTGGTATCAAAGCGAGGTTGATTCTTTACAGGCTAACACCTGAATCACAATGATCAATTAGATCTTAAATTCATATAGAGGTTCTGTTTATTTTTTTTGTTTGTTAAAAACTCATGGCACAAAATAAGGAATACTCAAGCACAAGACCTCCAATGTGCAACCTTAGCAAGTTTGCTCTTTGGAAAGCAAGGATTATACTTTATATGAACTCCATTGATGAAGAGATTTTTAATGTTATTTTGACAGGGCCTCCAGCACCTACAACATCAACCAGCACTGAAGCTACAGGAGACAATCATGCTGTACCACCTCCTGAGTGGACAGAAACTCAAAAGAAGCAAAGAAATGCAGATGTTAAAGCCATGAACATATTGGCTCAAACCATGTCTGATGATATATTTCAAAAAGTGGTTGAATGTACATCAGCTAGAGATATTTGGATTTCTCTAAACAACATGGTTGCAGGTTCTGCAGATGAGAGAAAGGACAGAAGATCATACTTGATCTCTCTGTATGAAAACTTCAAGAAAGGAGACACAGAGACAGTGGCTGACATGTACAACAGACTCGGTCTCATAATAAATGAGCTGAAGACCTTGGACAAAGTAATTCTATCCCTGAAATAAATGACAAGATCTTGATGTGCTTCCCCAGCACATGGGACTCAAGAATCTGGCCAATCAAGGATGTCAGGAGTCTCAATGAGATTACCACAGAAGCACTGTTGGGCAAGCTCAAATCTTATGAGCAGCTCATCAAGTCCAGGGAAGCAAAATCATCCACTACATCTCCAGCAACAAGGAAAGAAAATAGCATAGCTTTCAAGACAGCTGATGCAGAAGAAGGAAAAACTCCTGACAATGAGGAGTTTATGAGTCTAATAGACAAAAGATTTTACAAGATGGCTAAGAAAGACTTCGGGAAAAAGTCATCCAGAAACTATGACAAGCCAAGGTATGACAAAAATCACGCTAATGAAATTATATGTTTTGGTTGCAGGAAACCAGGACATATTGCACCTGATTGTCCAGAAAATCAAGACAAGAAGGACAAGAAGGAAAAGAGAAAAGAAAAGGAAGAAAAGAGAAACTCCAACAAATCTTCCTCCCACAATCACAAAAAGAAGGGAAGAGGATTCGTAGCAAAATCCTGGAGTGAAACAGAATCAGAATCAGAATCTTCATCCTGCTCTTCTGATGAAGAAACAAAAGAAAATGACCAATGCTTAATGACCATTTATGACTCAGACAGTGAGTCAGGATATGCTTCTTCATCCAGCTCCAATGATGATGAAGAAGAGAAAAATTTTTGCATGATGGCAATCAATGCCTCAGCCAACAGTTCTGATGAAGAAAAATCAGAATCAGAAGCAGAAGATGATGTTGATCAGGTAATAGCTAACTTTGACTTTACTTCTATTGAATTCAAGGATGAATTCAAAGTCCTTTGCCTAGACTTAATTAAATATGAGAAGGAAATAATCTCACTCATACTTAAGCTAGCTGAAATGAATAACTTAAGTGAAGAGAATGCTACTCTTAAGAAAGAGTTGGCAGCCTCCAGAGAACATACTATTCTCATTGAGAATAAATTATCTGAGGCCAAGAAATTTGAAGAATCCATAAATGGGAGAAGTATCAAACTGATGAACATAACAAGCACAGTTAATGCTAGACTTAATAACAAGCTGGGCTTGGGTGCTTCATCAAGTGAGCCACCTCTAATTAAGAAAAACATCCTCTCTACACCCATAAAATTCGTCTCTGCTAAAGGCAAAGAGGCTACTGAAGCCAATAAAGATATTTCAAGCAAGAATATTAAGAATAAGAGAATTCAGAAGAACTCGTCGAACGAAGCTCGATAAAAAGATTCAAATTTGTCGAATGGGGATCGATGAAAACTGAGAATAGACTTTCAGTATAGTTATAATATGAACGACGCTCGACAAAAACATGCACATTCGTCGAACGGCGGTCGACGAATTTACCCAAATTTGTCGAACAGATATTATACAGAAAGTTCTAAGAATTCTAATTCTAAATATGCTAAAAATCCTTTTACTGAGTGGGTAATACCTCCAAGGAGTTTCCACCGACAAGGCTATAAGGATCAGCCTGAAATATCCTTTATATCTGAATATTGTGGATAAACAAATGGACCCAAGGTAGTTTGGGTCAAAAACAACTAGTTTATTTTTCTGTCATTGCAGGTACACAGCTATCCAAAAACAAATGAAAAATGGTATTTGGATAGTGGCTGCTCAAAGCATATGACAGGAAACAAGGCCAACCTGAACAACTACAAGGCAAAGCTTGTTGGAACACGGTCTTCTGCATCTCCTAGGTTTGAGAATAACAAATCCTATGTGTATTTGATCTTGTGTGTTCAAGTGTGCAGGTTAACATAGTCCACATGACTCAAGGAGTACTCATGATGTATGCCCCCAAAATTTAGGCCAAAATTCGAACAAGCTCACTAGCGCCGGCGGTAGCGATAGCGCCTGGCGCTAGCATTGATTAGCTCGATTCTGGCGGCATTTTTAGAAGGAGCTAGCGCCCGACGGTAGCTACTAGCGCTGGCGGTAGCATGGCGCACAAGAGGCATAGAGCAAATTGGTGCCACGGATGGGAGATTCGGCCGCGCAAGATCATTCCTAATTCCGGCTAGCGCCGGCGGTAGCGCTAGCGCTAGCGCCGGCGGTAGCGTGAAGGCTATAAATTGGATGCTTTGGCTCCGAATTCTTCATCCTCCTCCAATCCCAAACTCTAGAGCTTCGTGCCACAACAGAGAGAGGAAGATTCAGAGCGATACTCCCACAATTCCATAAAGCCTTAAGGAGATCCGTGGAGAAGATTTCAACACGCATCATCATCGTGACGAAAGGCCGCATCGACTACAATCATACTCTGCGGGCCTTCGTCCACTTCTCCAAGAGATCCACATAGAGGGAGTTTTTATATTATTGTCTTTTTCATTTCATATCTTTTCTGTAAACGGTAGTGAAATCGCCTCGTGTTGGCGACTAGGTCTGGGGTAGGACTTAGGGCTGAAATTTGCCTCATGTTGGCGACTAGATCTAGGCTAGGTCTAGGGGGTGCTCGAGGCCTTTCTGGGGATAGATTGGCCAGAGCGGCTTGAGGCCGTATCTGGGGAGAGATCGGCTAAAGCCAACCGGTTCGTGGGGATACGAGTCGGTATAGAAAACGAAAAAGAGTTTTTATTATTCGCCTCCGATCTCTAGCACCATTGAGATCAAGTTTTGTAAAACTTATTTAATATCAATAAAGCTTGTCTCTCTTTTTGTTTTACTTGACTTCTTGTTTTATTATTGCAATATTCCAAAGTTTTCTAAATAAAATATAAAGTTTTTGAAAACCCTTATTCACCCCCCCTCTAAGGGCGCCGACCGATCCAACAAGTGGTATCAGAGCGGTTTTATTCCAATCGGCTTAACAACCGGGAATAATGGCGTCTCATGATCTCGCTTCTACTAGTGGGGGAGATTTTTGTGAAGAGGAAAAATCACTTGCACCACCTTTATTTGAAGGGATAATTTATAAAGGATGGAAAATCTTAATTGAAAAATTTATTAAAACTTTAGACATCGAAGTTTGGAATTTAGCAATAGCAAGACCCGCAAATGAATCAAATAAAAAAGAACTTCAATTAAATGCAAAAGCTAAACACTATTTGTTTTGCGGTATATCTAATGAAATTTTCAAATTGATATATTGTTTTTCAAGTGCATATAAAGTATGGCAATTTCTTGAAGAAATGTATGATTCTCCATCTACAGGTATGGAACAATCGCAAGAACCGGAGAATATTCAAGCGTACACAAATCATCAAGAATTCCCTCCTCATGATGAATCAGTGGAGCACACATCAAAGGAAAGAGATGAAGCAATCTTACTTTTGGAAGAGGAGTGCCAAGAAGAAGACAAAGGAACATTATGTTCAAATCCTCCCTCATCCAAAAGCAATGTAAGGAAATCAAACTTCATCGCTTGTACTTCCATTTCTACTTTACAATTGCTACAAATTACAAAGCGCAAACTTAAGAAACTAAAAAATGCAAATTGCAAATTGCGCTTAGAAAATAAAAATTTAAAAGCAAAAGTTAAAGTAGTATCAAAATTTGATTTATCTAGCTTTACTCATGTCACTTCAATTGAAAATACAAAACCTTGTCTTGATTGCAATAATATTAAAGAAAAATTTAAGGAACTTGAAAAAGAAATTATTTTTCTAAAAGAACAAAATGAAAAATTACATTTAGAAAATTCATCTTTGATAAATGATTGTGCTAAGTGTAAAGAATATAAAATTGAAATTAAAGAGATGGATGAAACATTTGATGAATATAGAAACAACTATCAAGATCATATTGATTCAATTGTTTCCATTCTTAAAAATAGCACAATCGCTTATAATAAAGCTAGACATAATTTAAGAATTAAAAATGATGAATTAAAATCAAAAATCAACTTACTTATGAAAATTGTAAATACAAATTCACAAAATCAAACAATATCCAAAAGCAAGAAGAATACAAATATGAATATCTCACTTAAACCTAATATTGGGAATAAGAAACAAAAAGCTTTTGGAAATCATAAACCAAGTCTTGAATGGAGACCAAAAAGCAAAAATGAAACTTAAATGCAAGGATCCATTCATCACATTCTTTTCCCAACTTAAATTCAAATGAAAACAAATTTCCATTATATAATAAGTTCAAGAGTAATGATTATGGAAATTTGAAAAACAAAAATTACATTTTTTCATGGTACGAATGGAAACCCATACTTAAGAATGACACATTAATGTCAAACGAAAGGGCCCATTCAAACATATCTCCCCAAAAGAAAACACGATGTATTTGGGTACCCAAAGGAACCGTCACTCCCGGTCCTCTTTGGATACCTAAATCTCTTATTCATTAGTATCCCATCATTTGCATGAAGTAGAAATCAATTAAAATGAAATACACAAATTTCTACTTCATGATGCGCGTTAATGTCTTTTCTATCTTTTTCTTTTTGTGTTCTTTTTAAACTATCATGCCATGGTCATCTTATATAGTATTGGAAATATGATTTTATCTCATAAAGCTTAATGAGTTTATAAATCATTTTTGATCAAAATTCAAAATCATATTTTTATTTTGATGACCTATCTTTTATTATTATATTCAATGCTTCTAAATATCTTATATTATCCATATGAATCAAACTCTAAATTTGCTATAAGATATTTCAAATTAAATCCGGTTATTAGGCTATTAAGATTCTTAGCCTTCACCAACAAGTGGTTTAGTGAAATAACTTGATCTAAAAGAAAATTCAAGATTTAAATAAAAGCTCAACTTTCAATATGGGTGTCATTGTTCACAACAAAAAATTATATTGTGTTCTCTCCTTGATGTCAAACATGATCTAAACCATCATTATTGTTCACCTATCAAAAACTCACATATATATATTCAAAATTCTTAATTAAAGGAAAATCACTAAAATGTATTGAAAGAAGTTATCTTCATAATGAATATTGAATTCACAAACACCACTATGATCTAGTGATATATTTTGCTAAACATCTCTAAAATCATAATTAATATCAAGAATCATCTATAAACAACTATCACAAATTATATGATAACAATTGACATTATAATTGTTTACCATGGTTGGTGTTATGGTGTATTATGTGTGTATTGTGATTTATTTCTAGTTTAGACCTTTGAATCATTTTGATATCAAATCAAACAGAATTGTCACTCCATTCTAGGTCTCTAAGTTGAAACACAATCAATCTTTGGCATAACATTAATCTCAAATTTATCATACTAACATTGTCACCTAAAGAATATTTATATCTATGTTAGGTTTTATATGTCAGGGCATATCCATGTTACTATTTGCGTGAACATTACTCCTTGTTCACCGAAACCATGCATATTTGATTTGTTCAAACATGATATCTTGGGTTTTCATTTCCTATTTTTTTTAAGTTATAAGCACAAGTCTTTAGAAAAGTCAAAATGAAAACATAAGTAAAGATATCTCGTGCAATGATTATTTTGTCAAGTCATATAAGAAATCGCTAACGTTTCAAGCAATTTGGACCATCCAAAACATCTCCTAAAAATCTGCAACTTCAGCATGGAACTACTATTTGGACACCTAATCAAGTTCAAACATCAAAATTTTCAAAACCCTAAAAAATCACTTACTGTTTCCCGCGCTAGCGCTAGCGCCGGCGCTAGCGTCGAGGTTGGTTTTTCTATAATTTTAAAATTTTGAAAAATCCCTAATAATATACTAATCTATATGTACTATTTAGTTTTGCACTTCGGATTTTATTTTATTTTTGAAAAATCAAATACAAAAATATAAAATCCAAATTACAAAAAAATATGTTCTGTCTTTTGTTTTTTTTGTCATTTGTTTAAATTCTATTTCCTAAAGCAAAAATCAAATACAAAAATATAAAACAAATTTTTTTTTTATCAAAAATCAGTTTTTGAACTTAACTTTTTACTTGTATCTTGCGAAAGGGTGATCGGGCTATCATCCCATCATATCACCTAGTACCGGGCGAACCTCTCACAAGGTAGTCCTCGGGAAGTCCAAGATCAATTTTATAAGTTCAATCTTTAAATAAAAATTTTTTTTCAAAAATATCTGTATGGACTTTATTGTAAAAATCAAGCATGATTTAATCTATTATTCAAAACTTCTATAATGTTGCAATTTATCTTTTCAAACTACTTTGAACATTGTTTTCATCATGCTTAGATATATCTATTAATATGTGCATAAATTATATTGAAAAAGTTGTGTAGAACTATGCGTAGCATGCCTCTAAGTATGAGTAATGTTTTATGTTTGATAATGATCGCAACTCACTCACTTATTTTGGCATTGTCTACTTATGTGTTTAATCTAAGAATGTTTGTGTATGTTTTGTAATAGTACAATGAATTAAAATTGTACAAGTATCTTACCTACACAACCTTTATTTGCACTTTTAAAAGTTAAGAAAAGTGGTTATCTTTTTCATAAATTATATTGGTTTGCAAAACAAGTGTATTCGGAGAACTTTGTACAAAACAAAATCATAAAATAAAGCGACAAAGATAACTCCACTAAGCACTACTTGAACCTCCTGATAAGTCTTAATAAGCGTTGTGAGGTTGAGCACCTTGGAAAGAATAATAGAGTATCTTGTGCAAACCATAACTTTCTTTCAAAATAAAAACCACTTATTCTTAAGTACACCGGATCACAATAAAAATCAATCTTGAAGAATAAAACTATGTGATCCCCCAAGCACTACTTTGCACCCTGATAAGTCTTGATGAGCATTGTGTGTGCAGAGCACCTTGGTAGTTGTACATTTTTCTTTGTGCATTGAAGTGAGTGGAAGTAAAATTATTTGTGTTTTATTGTGCTCTTTACTTTACATATTACTTGTATTTTTGATTAAAACATTTGTTTACTCTATTCAAAATACACTTTTATGCACATCATTATCTTCCATAACCCTTCTTCTCATGAGTATTGGATCCTAATGCTAATTCTATACTACTCTTTATTTATGAAATGCACTAGATAACCTAACATGCTTTCTACAATGTTTGGTATGTTTTGAAATTGTGAATTAAAGTAACATTGTAGTAATCTCTTTTTGATAAGATTATTTCATGCTTGGTTACTGTATTGTCAAAACAAAAATTTTAAATGCAAAATGATTTACAAAAACATCTTCTTTTTGAAATTGAACTCATATATCTTTTTATGAACCATCATTGATTACCATAAGATGTTTTTTGTACTTCTATATGTCTTCCGCATCATAACCATATAATTGTTTTACCTTGCACTTTAATACTTATTTAAAATCTTTCATCTTGTGTGCATCATCACTTGAATCTTCAAATTTCTTTCTTGCAACAAGTGGTAGACTTGCTTGGTAAACTTTATATTGGTTGAATTTTTTTGCTTATAACTCTGATCTATTTCTATTCTAAACACTCCTCCAACAAGTGAAATATTGCTTATAAAACATCTCTTTTTTAACTTAAACTCTTATTTAGTATTATGATGTTTCTTTTCGAAATCTTCCGCAATACTCAAACTCTGATTCATTCATGAATTTCAATATAGCTATGTGAGTTTTATTTCAAAAATTCAAATATAAATATAAACCCATATGCTATGATATTTCCCATTAGATTTAAATGCTTAATGTTTCCAATAATTGTTATCCATGACTTCATTTCTCACCATAGCGGGGGCGTAGGGTTGTAGACATTAGATAACCTTATCTCTAGTCATGTCTTATCCTTAACCGGGGAGGGTTCCAGTGGGGCCTTGCGAGGCACTAGGGGAAAAGAGTGCTAGGTTAAGTTTTTGTCTAGTGTTTGCATATGGGATTAACACCCCAACCTACGACATGTTTGTAGCTCCTCATGCTCATCCGTCACTTAGTACGGGGCTAGGGTGTTGACATATTGTCTGGATAGATTGGTTACTTGGAAAATCATGATTGTTTTTAGGCTTAAAACTCTTATTTAAAGGGGAAATCATTTATTTTTGCTTAAACTCTGATATATAAAAGGGGGAGAACTACAAACAAAAGGGATAAAATAAGTCATAACTCTGATCATTTTCAATGAAAGACAAGTCTAAAACTCCTTATCATTTACTTAAAAAGCTCGATCATGCCTTCTCTTTTATTTACACATTTTTTAGTGCTTTGTTTCCCTGCCCACTTTTGTTAATAACAAAGGGGGAGAACTAACATGATAAAATGCAAAAGGGGGAGAACTAACAATGATAAATGTAACCCGCTATCATAAACCCAACATGACAAATTCAGTTGATAGCATACATATTAAGGGAGCATTCACATAGGGGGAGCATATATTTAGGGGGAGCAATTCTAAATGCTAAAATCAATAATCATCCTAAAGTCATCACTCTCACACACACACAAGTATAGTCTCATCATGCTTATTTATTAATGCTTTGATTTATCATTAATGGATTTGTTATTATCAAAAGGGGGAGTTTGTTGGAACACGGTCTTCTGCATCTCCTAGGTTTGAGAATAACAAATCCTATGTGTATTTGATCTTGTGTGTTCAAGTGTGCAGGTTAACATAGTCCACATGACTCAAGGAGAACTCATGATGTATGCCCCCAAAATTGAGGCCAAAATTCGAACAAGCTCACTAGCGCCGGCGGTAGCGATAGCGCCCGGCGCTAGCATTGATTAGCTCGATTCCGGCGACATTTTTAGAAGGAGCTAGCGCCCGGCGGTAGCTACTAGCGTTGGCGGTAGCATGGCGCACAAGATGCATAGAGCAAATTGTTGCCACGAATGGGAGATTCAGCCGCGCAAGATCATTCCTAATCCGGGCTAGCGTCGGCGATAGCGCTAGCGCCGGCGGTAGCGTGAAGGCTATAAATTGGATGCTTTGGCTCCGAATTCTTCATCCTCCTCCAATCCCAAACTCCAGAGCTTCGTGCCACAGCATAGAGAGGAAGATTCAGAGCGATACTCCCACAATTCCATAAAGCCTTAAGGAGATCCATGGAGAAGATTTCAACACGCGTCATCATCATGACGAAAGGCCGCATCGACTACGATCATACTCTGTGGGCCTTCGTCCACTTCTCCAAGAGATCCACATAGAGGGAGTTTTTATATTATTGTCTTTTTCATTTCATATCTTTTCTGTAAACGGTAGTGAAATCGCCTCGTGTTGGCGACTAGGTCTGGGGTAGGACTTAGGGCTGAAATTCGCCTCGTGTTGGCGACTAGATCTAAGCTAGGTCTAGGGTGTGCTCGAGGCCTTTCTGGGGATAGATTGGCTAGAGCGGCTTGAGGCCGTATCTGGGGAGAGATCGGCTAAAGCCAACTGGTTCGTGGGGATACGAGTCGGTATAGAAAACGAAAAAGAGTTTTTATTATTCGCCTCCGATCTCTAGCGCCATTGAGATCAAGTTTTGTAAAACTTATTTAATATCAATAAAGCTTGTCTCTCTTTTTGTTTTACTTGACTTCTTGTTTTATTATTGCAATATTCCAAAGTTTTCTAAATAAAATATAAAGTTTTTGAAAACCATTATTCACTCGCCATCTAAGGGCGCCGACCGATCCAACAAAGCTTGGACCAAAGGTTGTATTTGGAGACTCCAATTGTGGACAGACCAAAAGCTATGGAAAAGTCAAGGTTGGAGAAGTCACCTTCAAAGAGGTAGCTTATGTCAAGGGACTGAAGCACAACCTCATCAGCATAAGTCAATTATGTGATGAAGGGTATCAGGTAACCTTTAATAAATTGAATTGCCTTATTAAATCCACTGATAATATTACTGTTCTATCAGGTATTAGGCAAGGTAACATATACTTAGTGAATTTCAATTCATCTACTTCAGAAGTTTGTTTATTTAGTGATGGAAGCAAATCTAGTGAACTTTGGCATAAGAGACTAGGACATGTAAACCTTAGGACCATTGTTAAACTATCTAAGGACAATCTTGTTAGAGGATTACCCTCAGGATCATACAAGAAAGAAGGTCTTTGTAGGGCATGTCAACTAGGTAAGCAAACTAAGAATAGTTTTAAATCATTATCTAAAAGTGATTCACCTAGAATCTTATATTTGCTACGTATGGACCTTTTTGGACCTATAGCAACAAAGAGTTTAGGAGGGAAGTCTTACACTCTAGTTATTGTAGATGACTTCTCTAGATTCACTTGGGTGTTCTTTTTGAGAGAAAAGTCAGATAACTTTAAAGTTCTTACAGACTTTCTTAAGAGCATACAGATTGAGTACTCTACTGTAGTTGCATTGATCAGAAGTGATCATGGTACTAAGTTTGAGTCTCTTCTTATGCAAGAATTCTGTGAGATGGAAGGTATCATGCATTGTTTCTCAGCTCCTAGAACTCCTCAACAAAATGGGGTAGTTGAAAGGAAAAATAGAACTCTAATTGAATCAGCAAGAACATTGCTTGCATATGCTAATCTGTCCCTATCCTCTTGGGCAGAGGCTGTTAGCACATCAAATTATGTTCTGAATAGAAGTTTGATACACAAACTTAAGGGAAAGACTCCTTATGAATTACTCAAAGGGAAGAAACCTAAAGTTAACTATTTTAGAACATTTGGTTGTAGATGTTATATTCACAATAATGATAAGAAATACCTTAGGAAATTTGAACCAAAATCAGATGAAGGAATTTTCTTAGGATATTCTCAAATCAGTAAAGCATATAGGATTTATAATAAATCTATTCTTAAAATAGAAGAATCTATGCATGTCTCTTTTGATGAAACTAACATGTTTTACAAGGAGAAGATTCCTTCTACCATAGAAAATCTGCAGGTACCTATATTATGTGAGCAGCTAGATCAATTAGCTCTACATAAAGAAGGAATTCTGAATCTTGACCAGCAGAATGATGAAGAGAGTGAAGAAGAAAATTTCCCAGTTTTTGTTGAAAGTTCAGAACAGACAACAACAGATCACTCTTCACAAGATATAACAACTGAACAAATTCCCGAAGTGGATACAATTGCTGAACCAACTCTTACTGTTGATCCCATCACAATTAGAGATCATCCAATTTCACAAGTAATTGGAGATATTTCAGCAGGTGTTCAAACAAGGCATCAACTACACCAAAATCAAATGCATACTTGTTTCCTATCACAAGTTGAACCTCAAACCTAAAAGATGCAGAACAAGATCCAAATTGGATTCTTGCAATGCAAGAGGAGCTCAACCAATTTGAAAGGAACAAGGTTTGGGATTTGGTTCCAAGACCAAAGAATTATCCAGTAATTGGAACCAAATGGGTCTACAGGAACAAGCTTGATACAGAGGGAAATATTGTGAGAAACAAAGCTAGGCTAGTAGCTCAAGGATACTCACAGGAAGAAGGGATAGACTATGATCAGACATTTGCACCAGTTGCAAGGTTAGAAGCAATCAGGATCTTCCTTGCATTTGCTGCATACAAAAGATTCAAAGTCTATCAAATGGATGTAAAGAGTGCATTCCTAAATGGAGAAATCAAAGAAGAAGTTTATGTGGAACAACCACCATGTTTTATCTATCCAACTCAACCCTCTTTTGTATTTAAACTTAAGAAAGCTCTCTATATTCTCAAACAAGCTCCTAGAGCATGGTATGAAACTTTAGCTAGTGTTCTCTTGGAAAACAATTTCTGTAGAGGCATAGTAGAAAAAACCTTATTTTACAAAGTACATAAAAATCAAACTCTACTAGTTCAAATATATGTAGATGACATTATCTTTGGATCTACTGATTCAAATTTGTGCAGAAGATTTTCCAGTCTAATGCAATCAAGATTTGAAATGAGTAGTATGGGTGAGTTATCATACTTCCTTGGTCTTCAAGTGAAGCAAACTCCAAATGGAATCTTCATATCCCAATCTAAGTATGCTAAGGAATTAGTGAAAAGATTTGGTATGTCTGATTCTTCCACCATGAAAACACCCATGCCCTCAAATGATGTTGTTGGTAATGATGAATCAGGAAAACCTGTTGATTCAAAAGTATATAGAGCAATTATTGGCTCACTACTTTATCTAACAGCTAGTAAACCTGACATAATGTTTGCTACCTGTATTTATGCTAGATTTCAAGTTAACCCCAAAGAATCTCACTTAATTTTATTAAAAAGGATTTTGAGATATATAAAGGGTTGCCCTAATATAGGACTTTGGTATCCAACAACATCTGAATTAACTGGATTCTCAGATTCAGATTATGCTGGATGCAGAGTAGACAGGAAAAGCACATCAGGAACTTGTCAGTTTCTTGGTGATAGGCTTGTGTCTTGGTTTTGTAAATAGCAGACATCTGTGTCTACATCAACAGCTGAAGCTGAATACATGACTGCTGGCAGTTGCTGCTCACAGATGTTGTGGATACAAAATCAACTTCTAGATATGGTATCAACTTAAATAAATCAACTATATTTTGTGACAATACAAGTGCAATATCTATAGCACAAAATCCAGTTCTCCATAGTATGACTAAACACATAGAGATTAGGCACCACTTCCTTAGGGACAATGTGGATAAAAATAAAATTTGCCTACAGTTCATTTCCACTGATTTACAAAGAGCTGACATTTTCACCAAGCCCTTGGATGAAAAGAAGCACATCTTCTTTATAAATCAACTAGGAATGATAGATGGAGATTCAATATGTTAAAAATTAATATTTCTATTTATCCTCTAAATTTGTCGAACGGAGGACGACGAATTTGAACCATTTGTTGAACGGCAGTAGACAAAACCTGTTAACCTCGGAATCGATAAAGACAATTTCATTTGTCGAACGGTGGTCGACGAAAAGGATACTTTTGTCGAACGCTGTCTGACGGAGACCTAAAGTCTTTTCGACTTCTGTTTTTATTAGGTTTTTGCCAAACCCCGCTCCTCAAATGTGCCCCCTTCTCCGATCTATATAATATCTTTTTCTATTTCATAATAGATTGCGCCTACAGAAATCGTTTCCCTCTAGTTCCTCTCTACACTTGATCTTTCTCTCTTGCAGGTACAAATGGCGATTTCTCAAGCCGCGCTATATTCGATGAAGTTTGATACCGGGTTCGACATCGACATGGAATCCTTTACTCAATCTGACCAAATTTTCAAGGATATCCTTCAACTGTTTGAAGAGCAGCAGTTAAAGAAGTTAATGAGCATGAGGATTAAGCTGCACACAGCAGAAATCAAGGAATGGTGTTTTACAGCTAAGCAGGAAGATGAATGTCTGACAGGAACTATTTCAGGACACCAGGTCTCTCTTACCCCTACAATCTTAACTTAAGTTTTTGGTTTTGTTAATGGTGATGATGAAATAGAGCTCAGCTCTGTTGAAACTGGTGAAGCACTGATTGAAATGGGTCATTCCACTGAAACCCTAATCACCTGCTTAAGAAGAACTTATCTGTAGATTATAAGTTTCTTTCTGATATAGTTGGCAAAGTGTTGTTAGGGAAAACAACATGACATGATTATATTAATAGGCACCAATTTATGTTGATGGTGGCCATAGTGGAAAAGAAGAAAGTGAATTGGGGATCAATCTTCTTTGGATTGATTAAGAAGAAGATTTCAAAGGACAATATCTGCTTTGGAAGGATTATAGGAATTGTTTTGCAGGAAAGACACCAAGACCTTATGGTCTCTCCCAAGGTGACAATTAATGCTAGCAAGAAGCTGACCTCAGCTCTCTTTGCTAAGTGGGACAGGGTATTTATCAAGAAGAACACAGGAGCAGTTACAAAGAAGAAAACTTCTGAAGGCACAAGGACTGACCCAGTCACTCCCTCACCCCTTCTAGAAGCCTCTTCTCCTCCTCCTATTGTTTCCTCTTCTCCTCTCCCATCTCCACCTCAAAATATTTCCCCTGCACAATCTCCACCTCCAAATTCTCCCACACTCATTGATGACATTCCATCCTCATCTACCCTTCTAACCACCCATACTTCTCCACCTCCATCTCCAATGCATGATGACTATCATTCACCCATCCATCACTCTTGCCCCATTCATTCTAACATCCCTCAACAACATGCAAATGTTGCAAACATTTTTGTACCAACCTCCCTTCCATCCACTTCTCAACCACCTTCATCTCAACAACCTGAAATGTTATTTTTACATTTTCAATCTGTTGTAGATCAAATTCTTGAATATATTCTTCCAAAAATTGATCAAATCCTGGATGCAAAACTTGCTCCGGTGTATAACATTCTTTCTACTCTCGACTCCACATTGGATGCAAAAATTTCTCCAATTCTTCAAGCAATCTCTGAACTCTCTTCTACTATATCTTCTTTTCCCTCTTCCATCTCTGTCCCTTCTTCTAGGGGCCTAGATTCAAGTCTCCCTGAAGCTAGGCAGGGGGAGATGCCTTATGAAGAAGTTTCAGAAGGCATAATTTCAGAGGATATAGTTTTTGTTTCAGATACAGTTTTTGTTGAAGAGGATGCTGAAGAAACAGTTCAAACTTCTGATGTAGATATGTGTGAAGAAACTCCAGAAGTACCAATCATAGAAAAGATAAATAATATCTATATTCATCCCTCCCTAGATATTATTTCCTTATTGACTAAGTTCAATCCTATTTACTCTATTCTGCCAAAACATCATAATTATTCTAGAGCAATTGTTCCATACAATGCTCCTATAGATAAAGTTCTATTGAAAAAGATTATCAAAAGTTTTAAAGTTCAGACTACAGAGCCAGCTCCTAAGACAGTTCAAGTTCAAGATCCAGCAGAAGTATCAGTTATTATTCCAGAAGAAAATTTCAAAGGCTTTGCTGTTCCTCATTTTATCTTTGATGAATCACCTATTCCAGACTTTGATGAAATCTAGAAAGCAGAGGATGAAGCTTATGAGGCTGAAGAGCAAAGAATCAAAGCTCTTAAAATGATCAATGATTTATATGATAATCCAATTCCCTCTTCTGATTCTGATGAAGAAGAAAATGACAGTAATTCTGATGATACTTTATCAAGGAAGAGGAAGAAAAGAAAAGCTAAGTCAAAAGCTGTTCCCAAGCCTCCAAATCCTGAGAATGATATTCCATATTATGTTCTTCATAATATTACTCTTGACAAAGATACACCTCATTGGATGAAATTCTCAAGGAATGAGAATAAAAGAAGAAAGAAGATGAGGAAGACTGGCTATTATTCTGACAAACCTATCAAATATAACCATCCTCCTCCTCCCCCTCCAGCAGCAGGCTCAGCAGCACCATCATCCTTCTCCCAGAAGCCCAACTCTTAGTACTCAAGGAAATCAGGTAGTTCTAGTGGATCTCAAGCATCAGGATCAGCCAGTAATCCTCCTCTAAGAAATTAGCAGTTGTTTCACAAGAAAGTCCAGTCATTATTTCACCTCAAATATCCTCAGAATACAAACTTCATATTTCTGATGGATCTTTCCACAAGATCAGAAATCCTCAAAGTGATCTTCAAGATCAAGTTGATAATTCAGAATATGTTCCTTATCTTCCATATCCTGAAGAGGAAAGATTATTTCAAATGGCAAGACTCAAAGAATCAATTGCTTATGCCAAGATTAACAAAGCAAAATCAGAAGGTAAAGATTTTACAAACATTTCTGCCATGTCTGATTATAGAAGGAAAGAACTTGACAAGTACAACTCCAAAGAGTTATTCAATGCTGAAGAATATCTTGAAAAGCACCCAGGAGCTTTTGTCCCTCATGTTAAATCTCAAACTATACTGGGAGCTCAAGATCTCTACATAAGCAAGAAGAAGTCTGAAGATCCAAACAGGATAATCATATTCAAACCTCCATCAGCAAAGAAGTAAAAGAGGTTAAGACTTATTTATTTTTGCTACTGTTAAACATTTTGATTGTAATGAACTCAGAGCACTAGTTTTATTCAATCTGCTGAAATGAATTTCTCATTCTGTCAGATACATATATTTTATGCTCTGTTGTTTATGTTTTCTATTGTTTTTATTTGATTAATTGTCAAATAGTATCCTAACCCAAATAAAGGGAGATTGTTGGAACAACCCTATTACTGTTTTGGGATAGGATCACTATATTTTAACTAAGGATCAAGCTGACCCCACTGTATAGCTTAAGGGTCAAGTATTTAGGCTGATTGATTAGCTAGAACTTAAGGAATATTTAAGTTCCCAGCATTCGACAAATGGCGAGTGGCGTTCGACGAATAACTAGCTTCGTTCGACAAATTCTTCTCAACAGACTGAAGAATTATAGCCAGTTCCAGTGCTCGACATTCTCTGATCAGCGTTCGACAAATGGCAAGCAGCGTTTGACGAATTCCAGCCAGAGCTTGACAAATTTCATATGAAAGCTCAGTTCGACAAATACAAGTCCAGATCATCTATATCAGTTATTTTGTCAACTCTCTGAACACAGATCGACGACCTTAACGGATCTATTCAAGTTCTTTTGGACGTATTCAGTCAGTTTAGTAAGGATATATTATTCATTTATTATATTCTTTTATTCCTTCTATTCCAAGACAAGAATAGCCGTTGACATTTAATGCTACGACATCTTTCACATCAAAGGAATCAAAAATGACCTGCCAAAATCGTTTTTGGTGGCTGTTACAGTTTCAAGAAGGATTTAAGCCAGAATAATATATTCCTTAAAGACAGATGATTTGAATTTGAAAATTAGAAATCCATCACAGGAGAAAACATATACAAAAAATAGTCGTATACTCGTAGAGACAGAGATCTTATACAGTTATTCAAAAGAGTTTCTCAGATATACAGTTCTGTAGAACAACAAGAATACATAAGGATTAGAGAAATAAGAAGAAGAAAAATATACACACAGAGAATATATACTTTCAGTCTTCTTCTTCCTAAAAGCAGCATCTTCATCTCTCTGAGAACAACATTCATTCTCTCAGATCTGCTGCAAGTTCAAATCTTCAAAAGAGCAACAACAATCTGAAGATTTATTTCTTCCAGATTAATCTGCTACAGAAGAGTTTTGTTTTAAAGAAAGCTTCATCCTCAAGCTGTCAACAACTTCAAACAGATAGGGGGAGCTTTCATCCTCAACAACTTTTGTCTTCTCTCAGAAATATTGATAGAGAAGAACACTCTAAACCTTCTTACCTTATCTTGTACAGGGTTAGTTCTCCCTTCAAAAGTTTACACAGTGGTGGCAAGACACCTTATCAAAAAATCATTGTGTGGTTTTTAAGCACCTTATCAAAAGATTATTGGTGTGTGGACACCTTATCAAAAACCCCTGGTCTTGAGCACCTTATCAAAAGCTCTGTGGTGTGTGGACACCTTATCAAAAACTCCTACTGGATATCCTACCAGCTGTGGTAGAAGAGTAGACGTACCCAGATTTATTGGGGAACTACTATAATTTCCTTGTGTTCCCCGTGCTTGTGATTTTCTATATTATTTCTGTGTTGTGTGCTTTTCTTTATTCAAACTACATATCACTCTTTGCATTACACATACATATATACATCAGTAATTTAATTTCGCTTTAAAAAAACTAATATATTTTTTTAATACTCTATTCACCCCCCCTCTAGAGTAAGTTAAGATCTAACCTCCACTTTCAGAAACCTTTACCTAAAAATTTAAAGTACGCTTTTCTTGGTGAGGAAAACACACTACCGGTTATTATAGATTCATCATTAGAGAAGGAAAATGAGAAAAACTGCTTAAGGTTCTTCATGAGTATAAAGGAGCAATGGGTTGGACCATTGCAGACATTAGAGGGATTAGCCCCTCAATTTGTATGCACAAAATTCTTCTAGAGAATGACTCAAAGGAGTCCATCGAACCCCAACGTAGACTTAGCCCACCAATGAAAGTAGTGGTGATGAAGGAGATAATCAAGTGGTTGGACGCGGGTATTATTTATCCTATCTCCGACAACAAGTGGGTAAGTCCAGTTCATTGTGTGCCGAAGAAGGGGGCATTACTGTCGTTGAAAATGAGAATAATGAGTTGATTCCCACTAGAACTGTAACTGGATGGTGAATCTGTATGGATTATCGAAAGCAGAACGAAGCGACTAGGAAAGATCATTTCCCACTTTCATTCCTCGACCAAGTTCTGGATAGGTTGGTGGGCAATGAGTATTTCTATTTCTTAGATGGTTACTCAGGGTATAATCAAATCATGGTGGCCCCTGAAGATCAGGAGAAGACGACCTTCACCTGTCCTTTTGGGACATTTTCTTTTAGGAAAATTCCCTTTGGATTGTGTACGCTCCTGCCACATTCCAGCGTTGCATGATCGCTATTTTTACTGACTTGATTGATGAGGACATCAAGATTTTTATGGATGATTTTTCGGTGTTTGGGAAATCATTTGATGATTGTTTAGAGGTGTTGAAGAAAGCGTTGGACAAGTGCATTCAATCCAATTTAATCCTGAATTGGAAAAAATGTCACTTCATGGTTAGAGAGGGGATTGTGCTTGGGCACAAGGTGTCAAAGAAAGGATTGGAAGTAGATAGGGCTAAGACGGAAGTTATAGAGAAATTGCCCCTGCCAACTAATGTTAAGGGAGTGCGTAGTTTTTTAGGACACGCGGGTTTCTACCATCGTTTCATTAAAGATTTCTCAAAAATTTCTAAACCACTAAGTCAATTGTTGGAAAAAAAATTCACATTTTATTTTTGATAAGGAATGTCTAGCCGCTTTTAATATATTGAAGCACAGTCTTATTTCTTCATCGGTCATCATTGTACCCGATTGGTCCTTTCCTTTTACCATTATGTGTGATGCTAGCAACTTTGCTGTCGGCGCAGTATTAGGACAAGTGCACGACAAGATCTTCCACACCATCTACTACGCTAGCAAGACGCTGATTGACGCTCAGATAAACTACACAACTACCGCAAAGGAGTTATTAGCGGTTGTTTTTTCTTTTGGCAAATTTCGCTCCTATTTGATAAATTCTAAGGTGGTAGTCTATACAGATCATTCAGTAATACGATTTTTAGTAGAGAAAAAGGATGCAAAACCGAGACTCATTAGGTGGGTTCTCCTCTTGCAAGAGTTCAACTTATAGATCAAGGATCATAAGGGTGCTGATAATCCTGTAGCTGATCGCTTATCTTGTCTAGATTATGAGTGTGCGAAGGATGCACATATAGAGTTTAGAGAGAATTTTCCTGACGAGAGATTACTAGAAGTATCTGAGGTTAGCACCCCATGGTATGCTGATTTTGTTAATTTCATTGTGAGCAATGTTTTGCCTCCGGATTTAGATTATCAGCAGAAGAAGAGATTCCTTCATCAGGCTAGATTTTATCTATGGGATTCCCCATATGTGTTCAGGATTTGTGCTGACCAAGTAATTCATAAATGTGTGCCGGAAGTAGAAATTTGTGATATCCTAGAAAAGTGTCATGCATCTCCTTACGGAGGACACTTCAGGGGAGAACGAATGGCTATGAAGGCGCTGGAGGCTGGATTCTATTGGCCAACATTATTTAAGGACGCACATGTGTTTGTCAAGGAGTGCGATAGATGCCAGAAGTTGGGCAATATCCATCGGGGGGCAAGTATGCCATTGACTAGCATTCAGGAGGTGGAGGTATTCGACGTATGGGGCGTTGACTTCATGGGGTCGTTTGTAAATTATGGTGGGAATCTTTACATATTACTAGCGGTAGATTATGTGTCAAAGTGTGTAGAGGTCGTTGCTACACAGAAAAGTGATGCCAAAGTTGTACTCAAATTTATTAAATCTAATATATTTACGAGATTCGGTATGCCGAGGGCGATAATTAGTGACGGGGGTTCACACTTTTGCCATTTTCAATTTAAAGCACTTTTAAAAAATATGGTGTAACACATAAGGTGGCCCTAGCATATCACCCGCAAACCAATGGATTAGCCGAAGTTTCCAATAGAGAAATTAAGTCTATTTTAGAGAAGACGGTAAGTACAACTAGGAAGGATTGGGCATTTAAGTTGAATGATGCTTTATGGGCCTATATGAATGCCTTCAAGACGCCCATAGGTGTAACTCCTTTTAGAATGGTGTACAAAAAAGCTTGTCATTTACCCATAGAATTGGAACATAGAGCTTTTTGGGTCATAAAGAAATTAAATTTTGACTTTCAGGAAGCGGGTAAGAGTAGGCTTTTGCACCTTAACGAATTAGAAGAAATGAGATTTAAGGCGTATGAGAACAGTAAATTATATAAAGATCAAATAAAGAAATGACACGATTCTAGATTGCAGAAGAGGGAATTAGGATTGGACAACTTATGCTTCTATATAATTCACGACTTCAATTATTCCCAGGGAAACTAAAATCTAGATGGTCTGGACCATTTCGCGTAAAAGAGGTGTTCCCGTATGGTGTGGCAACAATCTGCAATGAAAAGGATGGGTCCACATTCAAGGTGAATGGTCAAAGACTCAAGACATACTATGAGAGAGGTGACCATCATGATGCGGTGGTAATGAAATTTCAATAATAAGAAGAAGGACTGAACGTCTTGCCGAGATGAATAAATGAGCCGCTTGGCGGGAGGCAACCCACCTCTATTCGTTGTGTTTTAATTTTTAGAAATGTTTTGTTTTTCGTAACAAGGATAATAAAAATTTACTTGAGGAAAGTTTGCCATGTATTGTTGAGTATATTATGATTGAAATTTGGTAGGAGAGCTTTGGAAGGATCAAAAATTCGAGCCATAATCGATTACAAATTTTCTTAAGTAAAAGTGTTGCGACACCAAATTCAGGGTGTTGCAACCTTTTTTTCTCTGAATTTCTGAACTAGGCGGAGGTCGGGTTAGCGCATGGTGTTGTGACACCAAATTCAGGGTGTTGTAACCTTTTTTTCTCTGAAAAAATAATAATGAATGCTGAAAATTCTGGGTCCGGTTCAAATGAACCGGCATCTGATGTTAGGGGTCAATTTAATCCTGAACGGGCGCGCTTAAAGCAATTAAACCATGCGTATTAACCTTAATAACTACCCATAATCTGGTTTAGCCTAACCTAAATCCCAGTTCTAAGAAGAAAAGTGTGCGTATTCCAACTACATTTTGATCGCGACATTAGGGCTCCGCATTTTTCTTTGTCGAGGAGAGGGCTTCGTCGAGGAGAGGGCTTTGTCGAGGAGAGGAATTCGCAGAGGAGAGGGCTTCACTGAAGTCATCGTCCGCGGAGAAGCTTCGTAGGAGAAGACACGACCCCGTCGAAGGAAATCGCGGCAACTCTGAGATTCATCTCCATTCCGCATCTTCATCTCTGTGCTGACGCCATTCCAAAACCTGGTAAGTTCGGTACCTTCTCGTATTGCCTAGTATATAGAAAATGTATTCTTAGTTGTTTTCAATTAGGTCATGGCTCCTAAAAGAGTGGATAAATGAAAAAGGAAGGAGTTGGCTAGCAAGGGGAAAGCTCAATTTATCAATGATGCAGCATGTACTCGTTGTGAGACACTGAAATACATACCTTGCATCTTCGAGAGAGGGTTTATAATGGAACGACCATTACAAAGTCATTCAGTCATCAGTATCTCCAGACGATATGGCTGCAGTGGTGTGTCGAACAAAACCTGAGTGGACCAAGAAGTACAAGAACGGACTGAAATCCACATGCTTGTCGCGGGAGGCGAAGGTGTGGTTACTCTTTATCAATGCTGGAATCCTTCCAACTGGACATTTGAACAATATTTCGCTGGACCGCTTATCAATCATTTACTGTATTTTTAAAGGCATTAAAATTAATGTTGGAATGATTATTAATGAATCTATCAGAGCAAAGGTCAAGGAGGAGAAAGCAAGGTTCTTATGGTTCCCAACCCTTATAATAGAACTGTGCAGGAATGCGGGAGTTCATATTTAGGCTGATGCTTTAGTGACCCAAGTAGGGCACCACATCACTGAGATAGTGGTTGAGATTAATATCAAGTTTGCTAATGAGACCACCGAAGGAGGGGAGTATGCGAGGAATAAAGTATCAAGTAGATACACTCGGCCACAACCCTCCACTCCCGAGCCATGTGAGATGACGAAAACTGATAATGAGTACATCAAAACCTACCTGCGATTGCAGCACCTCTATTTTGAATCCATAGCAGATTATATATCTAATGTGCTGGCCCGGTTAATGGATAGGGCAAAACTGACAATGCCAGAGCCCAGCTACAAATTCTCAGGGAATTTCGATTCAGAGGGATACTTAGTAGATGAGAATGGAGAATGGGTTGATGCAGCACCCAACAATGATGAAGAATCGGGTGTTGATGATGATGCAAATGAATGAGATGAGAGCTAGATTACTTTTTAGTTTGCTTGAACGTTTTCTATCATTCTCATATTAATATATTGTACCATTTGATGACATTGCTATGCTAGATTTCAGTTTGTGGATGCTGCTAAGATTTTAACTCACATAATCTATCCTATTTGGTATTGTTTTGATATCTCTTTGTTTATTCACTTAAACTTTGCTTACTTGCTATGCCTCTAACTCGTTATGCGATGAGGCTAGATCATTCCAGTTTAAATTCCAACTAGCAACATAAAAACTTATATTGTGGAAATGCTTTGTCTACACTAACAATGTCTGCAGGATTGATCTATGCTGACAAGTTATTAGTTAAGATTGAGGAGCTTTGGGACAAGGGTGTTGGTTCAAAAATGGAGCTTTCAGTTAACCCCATTTTCCAAATTCTAGGGGAGTTCTCATTTTCAATATTAATCTTTTTGTGCACTGCTGCTATACCATTTTATTATGGATCTGGAATGACGGTTTTCTCAAAACTAATATCTTTGCTAGGGCCTAGCAAAGCCTTAAGTGTGGGGTGATAGAGTTTAACCCCTACTGCTTGGATAAGGACTTATTTATTTACATGTGCAAACTCAATAATTACATTCTTGTTTTTGCAATTAACCTATAGGATATTCTTGTTATCCAATGATAATTTATTGATATGGCTGAATAATCTAAAGATTTCATTCATTGAATTTGAAATTAGAGAGAATTTTTTTGGTAAAGCGCTCTTTTAAGACTGATTTATGCACATTTTTCCTTGAAAACGTTTACTTCAAAACCTAGCTTTTGATATGATTTTCTAAAATATAATGGGGATGGGTGAGTAAGAACTGAGTTAGCGATGTTGGCTGAAACATGGATTTATGTAGTTAAACCATTTTTACCCTCCACTATAATCTTTGTGCTTGAACTCTTTTCATGTTGATACGTATTATTCCACGCTTACCTTCCCAATATTCTTACTAGTCACGTCTTAGTATATTAGCCATTTTATGGGTGTTTAATTTAAAAAAAATGATTGAGATCCGTAGTGATATGTGGCCTATGTATATGTATACATACCTAGAATGATCCCTACTATTCTAGTAAATTATAAAATTCATGAATAAAAATGCATCATAGTGATATGTGGCCTATGTATGTACACTTATACTTGGAATGATCCCTACTACGAATAGAAAAAAAAGTAAAAAAGTAAAAAAATAAAAATATCAATAAACCCCATAATTTGGTGAATTACTAAGATTACGAACTAAGGTAATGTCTTCCTGGTATCAACATTAACCTTGAACGCTTAACCAAGTCAATTCTAGTCTCATTTGAACTACTAATATTTGTGTAGGCTCAATCAATAACTTAGCTTATTCTTATCCTTCTCTATGTTGCGGAGATCCAATGTTAAACGATGTTTAGGAGTAACTAATTTTAAGGAAAAGAACACACAACACTTATGTCTTTATTGAGCTTTACCTTTCATTCGAGCTAATGGATTTGTGAATGATTGAATTCTTGTTGATTTATAGGCTTATCAATTGAGTAAAGCAGATTTCTTGAATATGCCCTAGTTAATTTGTTGTTTAAGGATGTGTGATTAGCATAGTTTGCACTTTGTTTTTAGTCCTCTATTTAAGTTTTGAATTGATTTTATTTGCTAGGGACTAGCAAATGCTTAAGTGTAGGGGTGTGACATCACTTCATTTAGAAGTGATATAACTCCTTATTTTGTTATAATATTTGATCTAAATGAGAGAAAAATGCGTAAAATGAATAAAAATATTCTTAATTTATATTTATGACCAATGCTGATTTATGTTGACATTTTCCATTGTTTCTTGCTAGTTTTATTGAAGGAACTGAATCGGTGGTAATCTGGGTCGTGCTATGCAGCTTTGCTGAATTTTGACAAAGGTGTTGCAACACCTTGATGAAGTGTTGCAACACATCTGCGAATTTTTAAATTCTGAACCACTTGATCGTAACTGCCAATAATTTGAATTCAAAGGAGGCATCCCTTCAGTTTTTTTTTTGGGGGGGGGGATGGCCTGGACGAAATATATGTTGAAAAAGAGAGGTTAGAAGAGAGTCGGTTTTTGGATAGAATAAGAGAGGAAGTTTCAGCTACATTGAAGGAGGCTCCTTGAAAGGGGCTGGTCGGCCATTAAGGAAGAAGAACACATCTGAATCAGATCCCTACATCGCTCATATTTAACTAAGGATGGCTAGTAAGATCTCTCTGATTGTGTGGTTAAACATTTCCTTCATGAACTAATTCTTCAATGTCTTGTATGATGTGAGTACCATGTTTATTGTGATTGATTGATGTTAATTTCCTCATCATGGTTGAATAATCTTCTTTCTTTATTGGATTTATATTCATTATTGTGGATATTTTGAGCAAGTATTCTTCTTCTACTTAGCGTGACAAGATTCGAGAGAGGAGTTGCGCTAATCAAGGGTTGAATCCTCTTTTCTACGTGGCAAGATTCGAGAGAGGAGTCACGTATTTTCTTAAATCAAAATTCTATCTTTTTACTGCACAACAAGATTCGAGAGAGGAGTGGTGTAAGTATAACATAAGTTCCAATATAGTTTCAAGAGAGAAAGAGATTTCCTCTTTGGCTAACAACTGTGATTTTTGCACTTTATGTTGTTCTGTTTCGTCCTAAGTTAGAGATGACCAGGGGGATTTGGAATAACCAATATCGGAGATCGAGAGATGATGATATCCAATTTAAAATCGTTGTAGGAAAGGGATTAATCAATTCATGAGTATTATGTTTGAGAACTCATCATAATAGGCACGGGAAAACAAAATACAAGACTATCTTTCCAAAAATCTGAAACCAAGGGTCTAGTAATAGCAATCGAATTGTTTTATTTTCTCATTGTAGTCTAAAAATTAATATCAAAATTCACCTTAAAGTTGTCACTTGAATTTTGAGAAAAGAACGATCTAGTAATTGCAAGCACTAATTCACTCACTTCCTCGAGGGAACGATCACTTCTCGCTCTTTATTACTTGGTTCGGCATGTGCACTTGCGTAAATACTATTTTCCGTGTATCTCCTGGAGCACTAGCTCTGCCTTTCATCCCAGGCCTTCACATAGGCCGCAACCCATGCCACCCCAACACCTCTATGCGCCTATTTGGCCACGGTGGTTGTTGGAGACCGCAACCTCCCTTTGATGAGAAGTGATCCAGTTAAGCACCTCTACAGGGACTTCCCATGAGGTCACCCATCCCCGAATTTCTCACATCCGAGCACGCTTAACTATAGAGTTCTTTCACTTCTCATCAAAGGGAGGCTGCAGTCTCCAACAACCCACCGTGGCTGAATAGGCCCGGAGAGGGTTTGGGGTGGCATGGGCTGTGGCCCATGTAAGGGCCTGGGATGAAAGGCAGTACTGGTGCGCCAGGATGTGGTCAGGTTCCTCACATAAAAGTGCACTTTTTTATGTGAGGACCCTGACCACAGCCTGGCGCACCAGGCTGTGATCAGGGTCCTCACATAAAATGTGCACTTTTATGTGAGGGCCTGGGACGAAAGGCAGTGCTGGTGCGCCAGGCTGTGGTCAGGGTCCTCATATAAAATGTGCACTTTTATGTGAGGGCCCTGACCACAGCTTGGCGCACCAGCGCTGCCTTTTATCCCAGGCCCTCACATGGGCCACAGCCCATGCCACCCCAACCCCTCTCCACGCCTATTCGACCACGATAGGTTGTTGGACACCGCAACCTCCATTTGATGAGAAGTGATCCAATTAAGTGCCTCTACGGGGAATTCCCAGAAGGTCACCCATCCCAGAATTTCTCCCATCCGAGCATGCTTAACTATAGAGTTCTTTCACTTCTCATTAAAGGGGGGTTGCGGTCTCCAACAACCCACCGTGGCCGAATAGGCGCAGAGAGGGGTTGGGGTGGCATGGGCTGCAGCCCATGTGAGGGCCTGGGATGAAAGGCAGCGTTGGAGCACTAGGATGTGGTCAGGGTCCTTACATAAAAAGTGCACTTTTTATGTGAGGGCCTGGGATGAAAGGCGTCGCTGGTGCGCCAGGCTGTGGTCAGGGTCCTCACATAATAAGTGCACTTTTTATGTGAGGACCCTGACCACAGCCTGGCGCACCAACACTACCTTTCATCCCAGGCCCTCACATGGGCCGCAGCCCATGCCACCCCAACCACTCTCCGTGCCTATTCAGCCATGGTGGGTTGTTTGAGACCGCAACCTCCCTTTGATGAGAAGTGATCAAGTTAAGCGCCTCTACGGGGACATCCCAAGTGGCCACCCATCCCGAAATTTCTCCCATAGTTAAGCGTGCTCGGATGGGAGAAATTACGATATGGGTGACCTCCTAGGACCCCCCCGTAAAGGTGCTTAACTGGATCACTTCTCATCAAAGGGAGGATGCGGTCTCCAAGAACCCACCGTGGCCGAATAGGCGCGGAGAGGGGTTGGGTGGCATGGGTTGTGACCCTTATGAGGGCCTGGGATGAAAGGCAGCACTGGTGCGCCAGGCTGTGGTCAGGTTCTTCACATGCAAAGTGCACTTTTTATGTGAGGAACCTGACCACAGCCTGGCGCACCAGCGCTGCTTTTCGTCCCAGGCCCTCATATAAAAACTGCACTTTTTATGTGAGGACCTTGACCATTGCCTGGCACACCAACTCTGCCTTTCGTCCCAGGCCCTCACATGGGTCGCAACCTATGCCACCCCAACCCCTCTCCGCGCTTATTCAGCCACGGTGGGTTGTTGGAGACCGCATCCTCCCTTTGATGAGAAGTGATCCAGTTAAGCGCCTCTATGGGGACATCCCAGGAGGTCACCCATCCTGGAATTTCTCCCATCCGAGCATGCTTAACTATAGAGTTCTTTCACTTCTCATCACCAATTGAGCTGACGAAAGGCAGCGCTGGTGTGCAAGGCTGTGGTCGGGGTCCTCACAATAGTGAATTGATACACCTCCCGGAGGAGCTGGAGAGGCTTGCTTCTGCGCAGCAGGACCCAGAGGAAATTAAAGCCACGGGGGTGGCTGAGTACAAGGACTCTCTTGAATTCATGCAGGAGTGCTCCGGATTTCCGAGGAGCTACATACCGAGATCATGACTAAGGAGGTTGAGCCACTCCTGGAGGATGAGTGTGGGATTTCTTTTTCGAAGGGCTTTAGGAAGGCTCTTCTTGCGGTAGAGAGAAAGTTTGGATGCATCATCGCGGGTCTTGAACCGGGCGACGCTTCAGAGGATGACACTTCTGACGTAGATATCGAGGGGTGACCTAGGTGTTCTTCTTGTGTTGTTGCCTGCATTTTTGCTATACTTTTTCACCCGTCTTGTGCTTGTCGCTCGGGATGATGTATCTGAGACTTGTATTTGTTTTGCATGTTATGATTTCTTTGCATGTTTTGATTTCTTATAAGCCTTTTATGCTTTTTAAATATATGTTAGTTGTCATATATAATCTTTAGATATTCTTGATATGGTTACAATGAGGGATTTTCCCACTGCATGCCCCCTGTTTTCAAAGACCACCGTGCGTGGGGTATGAAAATTAATCTTGAAGGTTGCTCTTGAGTTCACCCAGCAGCTTGCGCGTGGCACAGATAACTGGCCATCATCTAGCGGGAGGCCTTACCTTTTTACCTGAAGACTTGCTGAGGAAACGTGGTTCCTGCCCAGTTGTGAGGGGGCATGCCCTCAACAGCTGGATGGCATTGGCTCGCTCTCGATGTGGAGGGATGACCACCATATTATCGGAGGTTGTTGCCTTACCATTTGGAGATTCGTTGGGGAAATGTGGTTCCCGCCCGGTAGTGAGGGGTGTAGGCCCTCAACGACCGGATGGTGCAAACTCGCTCTCGATGTGGAGGGCTGGCCACCATCTTATCGGAGCTTGTCGTCTTACCATTTGGAGATTCGTTGGGGAAATGTGGTTCCCGCCTAGTCGTGAGGGGGCAGGCCCTCAGTGGCCGGATGGCATAGACTCACTCTCAATGTGGAGGGATGACCACCATCTTATCGAAGGTTATCGCCTTACCATTTGGAGATTCATTCGGAATGCGCAACACATGAAGAGAAAAAAGATAATTTATTCATGGGCATGTGGTCTGCCCCTCGGCTTATTACATGGTTTTTCAAAACAGAAATTACTGGAAGAAACGTCTAAGACTTACGACATTCCACGAGCGCGGATGTGTCTTTCCCTCGGCCATACTCAACTTGAATGTCCCGGGTTTTACGATGGCCGTGACGATGTAGGGCCCCTCCCATGCTGGGGAGAGTTTGTTCCTTTGGGGGCCTTTGCCCACGGCCTCAATGCTTCGAAGGACAAGGTCCCCAACGTTTATCGGGTGTGACTTCACCCTTCTGTCGTATAAGCGTGCCACCTGCCTCTGATATGCAGTGACATGTTGTGCCGCTACATCCCTGACTTCTGCAACTAGGTCCAAGTTTCCCCTGAGGAGCTCCTCATTATTTTCTAAATCCAGATGCTGCACGTGGGAGCTTGGTATGATGGTGTTCACCAGGATCACTGCCTCTGATCCATAGCAGAGGTTTAACGGAGTTTCCCCTATTGGTGTCCTCTGCATGGTGCGGTATGTCCAGAGTATGTTGGGGAGCGCATCCACCCATTGCCCCCCTGCTTCGTGCAAGCGCATCTTTATTCCCTTGATGATCATATGTTTAGTGACCTCTATTTGACCATTAGTTTGAGGGTGCGCGACAGCCATGTGCCGGAGGCTGATCTTTAGGTCCTCGCACATCTTGGTGAAAGCCTTACCAGTGAACTGTGTGCCGTTGTCGGCGGTTATTACTGCCGGAATGCCAAAATGATAGATAATATTTCTCCAAACAAATTGATTGGCATTCTCTTTGGTGATCTTGGTCAGTGGCTATGACTCCACCCACTTGGTGAAATAGTCGACAACCAGAATGATAAACTTTCGCTGACCGGATGCTGGGGAAAAAAGGTCGAGGTCGATCCCCCATTGCGTGAAGGGTCAGGCACCTTGCAGGGGCATGAGTGCGACGGTGGGTTGCCCTAGGACGTTGGCATGGAGTTGGCAACTCTCACACTTTTGAACAAGCTGAAGAGTGTCGCTCTTAATGGTGGGCCAGTAGAACCCCTGACGTAGAACCTTCAGCGCGAGCGCTTTCCCGCCAAGGTGCTCGCCGCAAATCCCCTAATGCACCTCCCTGAGGGCGTACTTTGATTCTTCTTCCGGTAATGATGGAGAAGGCGGCGGCTCGAACTCGCATCCGATGTGCTTCCGCACGGTATTAAGGGAGCACACCATGCTCCAGGTAAGCATGTATGGGGCACATCCAGCTCCCGTCCCCTTCATTTATAGCTTCAACCACCCATGGCCCCTTAATGCTTGGCATCACAATTTCTTCAATCTGTCGTTGTCTGGACTGATACCTTGTTGGGGAAATTGACAGCTTAGAGAGCTCGTCTACCCTGGTATTCTCCTCTCGAGGAACATGAAAGATTTGATGTGTCGGGATTCTTAAGAGGAGAGTCTTCACCAGTTGGAGATACTTCACCAACTGGTCATTTTTCGCCTCATAATCTCCTTCGATCTGGGAGACCAATAACTATGAATTGGTGTGCACCGTTCGACTTCCTACCCCACAGTCAATTGCCAGCCGCAACCCGACGATTAAAGCCTCGTATTCAGCCAAATTGTTGGTGGCCAGGAACTTCAGCCCGAGGCCATACTCGAGGACCGTCCCCTCCAAACTTATTAGCAGAAGCCCAGCGCTGGCTCCCTCAACCCCTAAAGCGCCATTGACGTAAAGGTCCCACTGGACCGGGGCTACACGGTCGAGGTCTACATCAGGTTTTGCCGGAAGAATGCACTCCACAACAAAGTCGGCCAGGAGTTGCGATTTGATGGCTGGCTCGGGAAAGAACTGGATGACAAATTCGTTGAGCTCGACGACCCATTTCACCAATCTGCCCGAGGCTTCCGATTTCTTGAGGATCACTCGCAGCGACAGCTGTGTCAGTACCTTGGTAGTGGGGCCTGGAAGTATGGCCAAAGCCTTCTTGCTGTGAACACCAATGCTAGAGCTGTTTTGTCCGCCGCTGGGTACCAGGCCTCGGTGTCTGTCAACACATTGTTGAGATAATATGAAAGTGCACAGTGTGCCCCTGAGAATTCTCTAGGTGGGAGAATAGAGATTTAAATATTTTTACCCTAACTGTGCATACAATAAAATAATACTAAGTATTATGCACTGAACAAAACCAACACAGAATAAATAAGTGTTGTAAATATAAAACAGGAAAATAGTAAGATATAAGTGGGACAACACAGAAAATGCAAAGCACAGACACAAGGATTTTTGTAGAGGTTCCCAAAAATATGGGTAGTCCTCTCTTCTACCTCCCTGGTAGGATTGCATAATCTGTGCTTGAGTCTCTTGACAAGAAGACTCTTAGAACCACAAATCTTTTGATAAGGAGATCTTGAACCACTGAGTCTTTTGGTAAGGAGACTCTTAGAACAAAAGATCTTTTGATAAGGATATCTTGAACCACTGAATCCTTTGGAAGAGAGATTCTTAAAACTCTTTTACAGTTTATGGAAATAGTAAGAAGAAAGTAAGAGGGAGAAGGTAAGAATTCTGTTCTTCAGAATTCTTCAGAAGCTCGGATGCTGCTTCTGTCTTTCTTTCACTGGATCTGAAATGATGAACCCTTGCTTATGATAGTGATGATTTACAAGGGTTGTTTTGCTTGATCCTTTTCTCTCAGCACTTGTTGTAGTTCTGCGGCTGTATAATGATGAAGAAGAAGCAATAGTATATCTTCTTGTGCAGAGAGAGCACTTATGTATATCTATTTTTTAGGGTTTGAGAGGGATGAAGATGATGACCCTATTTGACAGACAAAATAATGTGATAACTGTGTTGTGCTTTTCTTCTACTCTTTTTGCATACTTATTGTGTATGATTGAGTTTTCAAAAACCTTTCTTTTTTGGCTTGTCCTGAAAAGGAATTCCTCTTACCCACCTAATTTCCTTTCTCCTTTTGTTCTCGACCTATCCATTCATTTTGAATACCTTCCAAAAGTAATTTGTTGTGTCCTGGAAAGCTTCATTCTATTCTTGGCAACAAATGAGCCGTTGGAGAACTATCTCTAGCCTGGTGGTCCTTCTGAAAAGGTCCCAAAAGGACAGCTGAAAAAGCTTCCTTTTTCTGACTGTATTCGATGCTGTGTCGACTTTATCAATCTTCATGTCGACACACCTCCGAGTTCTTATCGACGTAGCTTCGAATTTCTTCTTAGCTTTGATTGAACTCAGATATTGACGTTATGTCGATTCCTTATCGACGTGTCCGTCGAGTTTGATCCTTGGACTTGAGCTTTTTATTTCTGCGTCGAATTGTAGTCGAAGTTGCATCGACTTTTGAGATGGCTTCGACAAGCTCTTCCTTCTGCGTCGAGTCCCTTTAGGCGTTGCATCGACTTGACTTTATACTTTGACAGACTGAACAAGTTGCTCCAACTTCTAGTCAGAGTTATGTCGATATCTAGTCGAAGTTGCGTTAACTTTTATTCGACGCAAGTCTTATCTTAACTCGTTTTGTGATTGATTTGACTTGGCCCTGACACTCTAAGTTGAGTGTGACATCCTAAGATATCTATTGACTAGATTACCCTTACTATACAGTGTGGGTAATAAACCTAATAGATGAAATCACTTTAAGTAATTTGTTAGATAAATTACAAGGGTTTTTCCCAACAATCTCCCCCTATTTATCATAACAAATTTTACAAGACAAAGTAAGTGATTTCAAGCATGTTTTGACAAAAACTCATAATACAAACAATTATACATGGACAATAGAGACTAAAGATATTGTAAACTAAGCAACATCTGATTGATATAATTGAATATTTGTCAGAGATAGTTACCCCAAAAGAGGATCTACTTTCTATTTTTGAGAAAGGTAGATAAGGCCTCATAGACCTTTCTGAATTTTCTTTCTACATATTTGAAATTTGCAGGAGTGGTCTTCTCTGGGTTCTTCTGTATTTTATCATGTCCTTTGAAGAGCTTTTCCAGATCAGTTTTAGCATCAAGATAGACCTCATTCAGCTTTAGCCCCATACCATAGATTTTAGCAGATAACAAATTTATTTCTTCTAAGTCCAACTCTCTGCATCAGGGTCTGTTACAATGAGCATTGATTGTGGGTAATCAGAAGTTGGAGCTGTCCTGAATACAATCTTCCTTTTCTTTTGAGATGTTTGTTTTGCTTTATCTGGATCACATCCAAGACCCCTTCTGTGAAGTTGCCCTTTATTCTCCAGAATTTTGGCTTGAGGATTTTTGGCAGCATACTTTGAAAGGTCAAAGAGTGTGCTTGGAATTTGGATTGCCTCCTTCAATTGTTCTTTTTCCACAGAATCCTTGCCCTTCTTTAGTCCTTCAATGAACAACCTCCTTTTTCCTTCTATCTCTCTTTGAGAGGCCTCATACTCATATGTATCCCTTTCCCTGGTTTTAACTAGGGCTTCATCAAGTGCTGGATTAGTGTATGTTGTCATTCTATTCTATGGAGTTTCAATCCTCCCATAAGTCTTATTGTAGGATTTGTCTTTCTTGAATTGTTTCCTATGTTCTTTTGTATACTTTTCCCAGATTGGTAGCTTTCCTCTGTTTCCTCTCCCTCTTCCTCTGTATGGAGGTCTTCGTCTGAAGATTGGTGCTGGAAGAGTTGGAGTGGGTGTTAGGGTAGGATCAATAGGAGGTAAAGCTGGGGGTGAAGGGGGTGGAGCATTTACAAGGACTTGATCAACCACCTTGACTGGAGAAGGTGATGTTGTAGATTCTTCAAAAGAGACCCTGAATTTTTGTACATCAAGAATGGATGGCTTAGTACCCTCATTGAACTCTTGCAAACTTTTCAGATAGGCCTGATCATCTGAGAATAGAGGAATCTCTAGAGCAATCTCCCCCTGAATTGATGACTCCCCCTGTGTTGAAGGTTGAATCCTTGGAGGAGATAACTCCCACTGTGTTACTGAATCTTCAGGTAGTATAAGGAGCTTAGAGGTAATGGCTGCCTCTCCTTTAGATTTAAAAGATAGAGGGAGAGCTGTAGTATATACCGAGTCTTGAGGTGGCTGCTTGCTGATACATCTCTCCCCTACTTTATATCGTTGAACAAAGATATAAAGACTTCGGCAGGCACAACTGACAATCTCATCTCTACATCAAAAGCCTTGATTTCAGACGTAAGGTCTCGCAATCTTCTGTGTTGGGCGTACAACTTGCGATAGCAATCCCTTGAAAAGTCAAGATAAAGAACACTGAACTGAGATAATAATGTTTAGAGGGCAAGATCAACTGCTTCAATAACATCTCTTTGATTCGAAGGAGATGCCATTGAGATCCCACGGGTACCTATAAGGAAACAGAAAGAGAGATGTAGAGGAGAAAATGGAGGAGAGTGGAAGGGAGAGAAGTTGAAAAAGCACAATTGAGTCGAATGCCTGAGTTGCTATGACTAGAGGAATCGTCGTAACATAGGGTTATATTCGAAGGGACGTCGAAAAGAAATGAATTCAGCGCGCCAAAATATGTCGATGTCGCTTTTGCGCGCCCGCCCTTGGCACAGTCGACGTAACGTCGAAAATAATTCGACGTGGCTCCGAATATAGTTCAGCGACCATGATGCCGACGTGAGCGTCTAAATATATTCGATGCTACGTCGAGTGTTATTCAATGGAACTATCCTAATATGCTCTCGAAGCTAACATTAAAAAGAAGTCGATGGTGTGTCGATTCTTATTCGACGCAGCTCTGATTTAACAATTTTTGTGAAAATTTTTGATGTTTTCCCAGCAATACCTTTCTACGGAATATAGGTTTGAATACATAATATAGTGGGAGTGTCCTAGAGAGCTCCATCAAGCATTCCCAGTGCACTGATGAATAACATGTGCTTACTTTCATCAAGTGACATTGTGAAAATTTCAGCCCTTTGAATATTAGTGATGTATTGAAGGTTAATCTTACATTTCTCAATATTGTCCCTGAGAAAGTGGTGCCTTATCTCTATGTGCTTTGTCCTGTCGTGGATAATAGGATTGGAAGCTAAAGAAATAGCACTAGAACTGTCATAGAATATTGTGGAATTGACAAGAGAAAAGTTGTAATCTAATAATTGATTTTGCATCCACAGTATTTGTGAGCAGCAACTCCGTGCAGCTATATACTCAGCTTCAGCTGTAGAAGTGGAGACTGTGGTTTGCTTCTTGCTAAACCATGATATCAATCTAGCACCAAGGAATTTACATGTTTCGGAGGTGCTTTTTCTATCCAGCCTGTATCCAACCTAGTCTGCATCTGAATAACCAACTAATTCAAATCCAGATTCAACTGGATACCACAAGCCAAGTTCAGGTGTACCCTTTAGATATCCGAGTATTCTTTTTACATAAATCATGTGAGATTCCTTTGGGCCAACCTGAAACCTAGCACAGATACAGGTAGCAAACATTATATCAGGTCTGTTAGCTGTCAGGTAGAGAAGATAGCCAATGGATGCTATGTAAGTCTTCTGATCAAAAGACTTACCCTTTTCATCTCTATCCAAAACAACATTAGTAGCCATGGGGGTTTTCATAACAGAGGCATTTTCCATCTCAAACCTCTTGATGAGTTCTCTGGTTACTTGGATTGAGATATGAAAATGTCATCTGCATTCTGTCTCACTTAAAGACTAAGGAAATAGGGTAGTTCCCCCATGCTACTCATTTCTAATCTTGATTGCATTAAGTAAGCAAATCTTTTGCAGAGAGATTGATCCGTTGACCCAAATATAATGTCATCTACATATACTTGTACTAGCAAAAGTTGATTGTTATGTGCTCTTGTGAAGAGTGTTTTATCCACTTTCCCTCTTTCAAAGGAGTGTTCCAGAAGGAAAGTGGATAAGGTCTCATACCAAGCTCTTAGAGCTTGCTTGAGGCCATACGGTGTGCTTTATCTAACCTATACACAAAAGAGGGAAACGTTGGATTGACAAAACCTAGGGGATGCTCCACATACACTTCTTCCTAAAGAGTTCCACTTAGGAATGCACTCTTCACATCCATCTGATAGACTTTGATCTTCATGTGAGCTGCATATGCCAGGAACATTCTGATGGCCTCTAGCCTTGCTACTGGAGAAAATGTCTGGTTGAAGTCAATTCCCTCCTCTTGTCTGTATCCTTGGGCCACAAGTCTGGCCTTATTCCTGATTATGACTCATGTTGAATTCATTTTGTTTTTGAATACCCATTTGGTGCCAACTACTGGGTAATTCTTTGGTCTTTCAACCAATGTCCAGACCTTGTTCCTCTCAAACTATGTTAGCTCTTCTTGCATAGCAGATATCCAGTAAGGATCACTGTCTGCTTCTTCAAACTTCTTGGGTTCATACTGAGAGAGGAAGCATTGTAACATTGTTTCACTTGTGAGTTGTTTCCTTGTCTTGACTCCAACTATCAAATCTCCTATAACTTATGTTGAAGGATGATCCTTTAGGGTCATCCTTGATTTTGTTGAGTTATCTAGGAGATTCTCTTCTTCCTGAAGAACCACTTGCTCAGTGACAGTGGGAGCACCATCCTCATTCACTGGAATGATCTCAGTGGCTGCCAGCTCAGGTGCTGTAATTTCCTCTTCATCTGCTGCAGAATCTTCATCTGAATTAGTGTCAATTTTCTGTTTTCCTTTGTCTTGACACACTGAGGGATGGTCCATGATGCTTAGCTTTTCAACTTGATCTACTAGCTGATCTTCTTCCTGCAGAACAATGCAGGTGGAAGTTTCCTTCCCCTTATAAAACATTTTAGCTTCATCAAAAACTACATGCACAGACTTCTCAATTTTGAGAGAGCTTTTATTATAACACATATAGGCCTTGCTTGATGAGTAATATACCAAGAATATCCCATAATCAACCTTCTTCTCAAATTTGGCAAGATGAATTTTCTCATTGTTGAGGATAAAGCAAGCACAACCAAAAATCCTAAAGTAACTGACTATTAGTGCATTTCCCTTCAATAACACATAAGGAGTCTTCAACTTAGTCCTGTGGATAAGACATCTATTCAGAACATAATTAGCAGTATTCACTACCTCAGCCCAAAAGGACTTTGGCAAGTTAGATTCAGCCAATAATGTCCTTCCTGATTTAATTAGGGTTCAATTTTTCCTTTCAGCCACCCCATTTTGTTGGGGGGTTCTAGGAGCTGAAAAGCTTTGTCTTATCCATTCATCCTTACAGAATCTACAGATTAACTAATTATCAAACTTAATCCCATGATCACTTCTGATCATAGCAACCTGAGTGTTGAATTCAGATTGAATCTGTCTAATGACTCTTGAGAGGATCTTGAAGGTGTCTGACTTAGCTTTTAGAAAGAACACCCAACTGAACCTAGAAAAGTCATCAACAATGACTAAAGTATATGACTTACCTGTTAAGCTCTGATTGGAGATAGGACCAAATAGGTCAATGTGCAACAGGAATAGGATTCTGGGGGAATCATTTTTACCAATTAGTTTGAATGATGCTTTGATCTGCTTTCCTAGTTGGCAGGCTCTACAGGGATGGTCTTTATTGAACTTACCTGTTGGTAAGCCCCTTACTAGGTTAAGCTTGGAGAGTTTGGCAATGGTCTTAAAGTTAAGGTGACTAAGTCTCCTATGCCACAACTCACTATTTTCTAACTGGGAGTTAAACAAGCAGATCTCTGACTTTGTATACTTAAAGTCTACAACATAGACCTTACCTTTCCTAAGACCAGTCAATACTATTTGGCCAGTTCTAGAACTAACTATGTGACACAAAGCCTTGGTGAATACAACTTTGTATTCACCATCACACAACTGTCTAATACTAATTAGATTATGTTGAAGTCCTTCAATATACGCTACCTTAGAAAAAGAGACTTCCTCAATCCTGAGCAAACCATATCCTTTGGTTTGACCAGAGTGGGAATTCCCAAAAATTACCTTAGTCCCTTCCTTGTCCTTGAAGTTTTCCAGTAGTTCTTTTTCTCTAATCATATGCATGGAGCATCCACTGTCCAGATACCACTGCTGGTTTGTGGTTGAACAGTCTCCCTTCTGCACATGAAATCAAACATTAGTATAAACCCTCGCCTGCTGGGGTCTCTTTCTTCTATCATCATATGGAGTTATGAAAGAATGAGATGGTTTTTCAGTAAACCCCTTAAGGTGAAGAAGTGCTGCATTATTATGCCAGCAATGTTTGGCTATATGCCCAAGTTTAGAACAACAGAAACATCTAGGAATAAAGGTAGAGAGTGGTTTAGATGTTTGATAAATTTTTGCAGGAAACATGCGTTGAGAAGAAATCGACGCATCTTTAGAGTTGCGTCGAATGTAATTCGACGTGTCAGCATAGTTCCGTCAATAATAGTTCAATGAATATAATTCGACGCACCCTCACACTTGCTTCGAATTGATGTTGACGCATAAACTGAACTCTATCGAGTTGCATTCGATGCATCTCTAAAATTGCGTCGAGTTCTATTCGATGTATGAGTCTTTTTATTTAGATTTTTATTATTTTTATTTGGCTTTTCTAAGGGGTGTTTGCCTAAAATCTCTGGTTGATTAGTAATGTTTACCCTATTAAATATACTGAGTTTATTAGGGTTGTTGTTATGATCTTCACATAATTCTAAAATGTTATTAGGTCTAGAACTAAATAATGCTACAGGATATTTCCAAGCAAGTTTGCTAGGGATTGGTGTGCTAGCGGATGGTAGTGATTTTAGATCAAGATGATTAAATCCCATGGAGAGATTTTGTGAGATATCCTTAAGCTTTTGACTCCTTCCATTGAGGGTGTCCTCAAAGGATTTTGCCTTTGTGAGTTCTTTCTGTAAGTCAGAATTTTCATTATCTAATATATGTATTTCTTTTTCTTTCTTGAACAATTGATCTCTAAGCTCATAGTTGACTGAGTATAGATTATCTTTCCTAAGGTTTTCTAGTTCTGTTTTGATTATTGTAAGTTCCTTTTGGCTATCTATATAATCTTGACAGAATTCTTTAAAACAATCTTTAAAATCTTTTGAGGAAAAGTCAAAATCATCAAAGATTGTTACCTCATTCTCAGAAGTGGAGTCTTCCAGATCCATTAAGCAGGCTTCTTCAGGTCCACACTCTTCATCATCATTAGATGAGGAGGAGCTTGATTCAGAGTCTGAATCACTCCAGGTTTCAGCAATGAAACCTTTCCCTCCTTTCTTATCCTTTCTCCTGAAGGATTTCTTCTTATGCTCCTTCCTCTTCTTGTTGCTCTTGTTCTTTTCTTCCTCAGGACATTCAGTGGCAAAGTGTCCTGGTTTTCTACAAGAAAAGCAAATAATCTCTTATTTAGGAGTTTTGTCATACCTTGGCTTGCTTGAAGTCCTCTCTTTCCTTCTGGAGTCCTCTGTCCTGACCCATCTCTTGAATCTTTTAGCCAAGAGATTGAACATCTCTTATTCAGTGGTGGAGGACTCTTCTTCAGCAGTCTTTAATGCAAGAGTCCTTTCTTTAGGAGTTCATATTCTCTCCTGGGCTTCTGACTCAGCCTTGCTTTTCAGTAGAAGCTCATAGGACTTGAGCTTCCCTAGCAGAGCATCAATTGATATCTCTCCGAGGCATCTAGAATCTCTAACAGTCCAGATTCTAGAGTCCCATGTGCTTGGGAACTATATGAGGACTTGTCATTAATTTCTGTCAAAGAAATTTCTTTGTGAAACCCTCTCAGCATATTTATGATGAAGTTGAATCTGTCATACATTTCTGTTATGCTTTCATCAGCCTTTTTCTAGAAGTTCTCATATTGGGATATGAGAAGTGACTTTTTGTCTTTTCTTTCATCAGAGCTGCCTTCAACTAATCTGGAGAGAGATTCCCAAATTTCTTTGGCAGAGTTGCAATCATCAACTTTTTGAAATATGTCATCTAACATAGTTGAGACCAGGATATTCATGGCCTTGGCATCACATGCCTTGACCTTCTTCTCAACATCAGTCCATTCTGCTTTGGGGACTATAATTTGTGTTACTTTTCCACTGGCATCTTTCCTTATTGGGACTGGGGAACCTGTAAGGATGACATTAAAAATTTCTTCATCAATAGAGGTCATATAGAGTTTTATTCTGGCCATCCATAGTGTATACTGTTGGATCGGTAGGCGCCCTTAGAGGGAGGGGGGTGAATAGGGTGAATAAGGGTTTTAAAAACTTGTAATATATTTTGAATAACTTTGAAAAAGCTTTGATTTTAAACTTGAGAAGATCAAGACAAATCAAGTGAAGTAAAAGTAAAGACATGATTTTATTAACTTGAGAAGCATGATTACAAAACTTGATCTCTTATCGAAGCTAGAAATCAAAGCTAATAAAAAGACTCTTTTTGTTTTCTATACGGACTCGTATCCCCACGAACCAGTTGGCTTTAGCCGATCCTTCCCTAGATACGGCCTCAAGCCGCTCTAGCCAACCCTTCCCCGGATATGGCCTCGAGCACCCCCTAGACCTACACCCGAGACCTAGTCGCCAACACGAGGTGAATTTCAGCCCTAAGTCCTACCCAGACCTAGTCGCCAACACGAGGCGAATTCACTAATGATTACAAGAATAAAGATGTAAAAATAAAAAGACAATAATGTAAAACTCCCTCTATGTGGATCTCTTGGAGAAGTAGACGAAGATGCAGAGTGTGATCGTAGTCGATGCGGTCTTGCATCACAATGATGACGCATGTTGAAATCTTCTCCACGGATCTCCTTTAGTCTTTATGGATTTGTGGGAGTATCTCTCTGAAACATCCTCTCTATGTTGTGGCATGAAGCTCTGGAATTCTGGATCTCAAGAGGCTTAGGAAGTCGGAGCCAAGATGTCCTTTTTATAGACTTAGCCCTAGCGCCTGCGCTAGTGCTATCGCCGGCGCTATTCCATATTAAGCAATATTTTGCGCGCGAGAATATTTAATCCGTGGCAACTCTGCTGAGATTCCTCTTGTGTTCCGCGCTACCGCCAGCGCTATCGGCTACCGCCAGCGCTATCGGCTACCGCCAGCGCTATCCCATATTAGGACACATTCTGTGCGGCAGAATCTTCAATCCGAGGAAACAATTTCTTCTTGCCAAACGTGTGCGTCGCTACCGCCTGCGCTATTGCCTACCGCCAGGCATTATCTCCTTCCATATGTGCTCCCGGAATTGCGCTATCATCGCTAGTGCCAGGCGCTAAGTGCTACCGCCGGCGCTAGTGGGAGTACTGTCGTCTGTTTTCATTCGTCGGGAGTTCTCGAGAACATTCGACAAATTGACTTAGCCGCACAATTTCCTTCACAAGTTTGCCTTTTTGACTTCTGTCTGCGTTCGTCGATATTCGTCGAGAGTTCACGAGAACATTCGATGAATAGACTTAGTCGCTAACAGTTCGTCGAACGATAGCTAGCGCCTGTGCTAGTGCTACCGCCAGCGCTAGTGGAAGATTTGGATTTGATGGCTCAACTTTGTGGGCAACCTTCTTATGTAATCCTTGAGTCATGTGGACTTTGTTATCCTGCACACTTAAACACACAAGATCAAATACACATAGGTTTTGTTATTCTCAAACCTAGGAGATGCGGAAGACCATGTTCCAACAAACTCCCCCTTTTGATAATAACAAAACCATTAATGATAAATCAGAGCATTAATATATATAAGCATGAAGAAACATACTTGTGTGTGTGTGAGAGTGATGACATAGGATAATGAACGATTTTATCATTTAGAATTGCTCCCCCTAAATACATGCTCCCCTTAAGTGAATGCTCTCCTAATATGTAAGCTATCATCTTAATTAAGCATTATACTTTGATAGTAGATTAATATTTATCAAGTTAGTTCTCCCCCTTTTGTTATTAGCAAAAGCGGGTAAGGAGACATCAATAAAAATTGATAAGAGGATAAAAGCATGATCGAGCTTGTAGAGAAGGAAATGATAAGGAGTTTTAGAATACTTTTCATTTAAATAGATCAGAGTTTGAGTATCTCAACATTTTCATAAATCATAGTTTGTAGCATAAACAAAATGTAATGATTTCCAAGTAACTAAACTACCCAGGCAATATTTCTACACCCTAGCCCCGTACTAAGTGACGGATGGGCATGAGGAGCTGCATACATGCCGTAGGTTGGGGTGTTAGTCCCATATGCAAACACTAGACAAAACTCAACCTAACACTCTTTCCCCCCAGTGCCTCGTAAGGCCCCACTGGAACCCTCCCCGGTTAAGGACAAGACATGACTAGAGATAAGGTTATCTAATGTCTACAACCCTACGCCCCCGCAATGGTGAGAAATGAAGTCATGGATAATAATTATTGGAAACATTTAAGCTTTTTAAATCTAATGACATAGCCTATGGATTTATATTTTTATTTGAATTTATGAAAACACTCACATAGCTATTTTGAAGTCCATTAATAAATCAGAGTTTTAGCATTACAATATTTTCAAAAAAAATCATGTTAAAAACAACCAATATAGAGTTTACCAGGCAAGTCTACCACTTGTTGCAAGAAAGGAATTTGAGGATTCAAGTGATGATGCACACAAAATAGAAGATTTTAAATAAGCATGAAAGCGCAAGGTAAAACAATTATATGGTTATAATGCGGAAGACTTATAGAAATACAAGAAACATCTTATTGCACTTAATGATGATCCATAAAAAGATATATGAGTTAAATTTCAAAAAGAAGATGTTTTTGTAAATCATTTTTCAATTAAAATCTTTAAGTTAATAAAGCAACCAAGCATGAAATAATGTTATCAAAAAGAGATTACTACAATGTTCCTTTAATTCACAATTTCAAAACATACCAAACATTGTAGAAAGCATGCTAGGTTATCTAGTGCATTTTATAAATAAAGAGTAGTATATAATTTGCAGTAGGATCCAATACTCATGAGAAGAAGTGTTATGGAAGATAATGATGTGCACATAAGTGTATTTTGAATAGAGTAAACAAATGTTTTAATAAAAAATACAAGAGATATGTAAAGTGAAGAGCACAATAAAACACAAATAATTTTACTTCCACACACTTAAATGCATAAACAAAAATGTACAACTACCAAGGTGCTTTGCACACACAATGCTTATTAAGACTTATCAGGGGTGCAAAGTAGTGCTTGGGGGATCACATAATTTTATTCTTCAATATTGATTTTCTTTATTGTGATCCGGTGTACTTAAGAATAAGTGGTTTTTATTTTGAAAGAAAGTTATGGTTTGCACAAGATACTTTACTATTCTTTCCAAGGTGCTCAACCTCACAACGCTTATTAAGACTTATCAGGAGGTTCAAGTAGTGCTTGGTGAAGTTATCTTTGTCACTTTATTTTATGATTGTTGTTTTGTACAAAGTTCTCCGAATACACTTGTTTTGCAAACCAATATAATTTATGAAAAAGAAAACCACTTTTCTTAACTTTTTAAAAGTGCAAATAAAGGTTGTGTAGGTAAGATACTTGTGCAATTTTAATTCATTGCACTATTACAAAACATACACAAGCATCCTTAGATTAAACACATATGTAGACAATGCCAAAATAAGTGAGTGAATAACAATCATTATCAAACATAAAACATTTACTCATACTTAGAGGCATGCTAAGCTTAGTTCTACACAACTTTTTCACAATAATTAATGCACATATTAATAGATATATCAAAGCACGATGAAAACAATGTTCAAAGTAGTTTGAAAAGATAAATTGCAACATTATAGAAGTTCTAAGGAATAGATTAAATCATGCTTGATTCTCAATGAAGTCCATACAATATTTTTGATATTTTTGAAGAATAATTTTTATTTAAAGTTTGAACTCATAAAATTGATCTTGGACTTCCCGAGGACTACCTTGTGAGAGGTTCGCCCGGTACTAGGTGATATGATGGGATGATAGCCCAAATCACCCTTTCGCAAGATACAAGTAAAAAAGTTAAGTTCAAAAATAACAATTTTTGATAATTTTTTTTTTGTTTTATATTTTTGTATTTGATTTTTACTTTTAGAAATAGAATTTAAACAAATGACAAAAAAACACAAAGGCAAAACATATAATTTTTTTTGTAATTTGGCTTTTGTATTTTTGTATTTGATTTTTCAAAAAGATAAAAGATAGACTCTAAACAAAAAGCAAGACATATTTTTTGTAGTTTGGCTTTTGTAATTTTGTATTTGATTTTTGCATAAAAATAGACTTTAAACAAAAAAGGCAAAACATAGTTTTGTAATTTGTCTTTTATATTTTTTTATTTGATTTTTCAAAAATAAAACGGAATTAGAAGTGCAAAATAAATTGTACATATAGAATAATATATTTTTAGGAATTTTTCAAAATTTTAAAAATACAGAAAAATGCATAGGTGCACTAGCGCCGGCGTTAGCGCTAGCGTGGGAAACAGTACACGATTTTTGATGATTTTGAAATTTGTAATTGTTGATCTTGATTAAGTGTCCAAATAGTAGTTTCATATAGAAATTTCAGAATTTTAGGTGATGTCTAGATAGTCCAAATTGCATGAAACATTAGCAATTTTGTATATGACTTTTCCAAATAAATTTTGCAAGTGATATATTTCATTATATCTCCATTTTAATATTTTTAAGGCTTATATTTACCAATGTAGTTTGAAAATGATAGGAAATGTAAGCATGATTGGGCATGAATGAACAAATCAAATATGCATGATTTTAGTGATTAAAGATAATGTTCATGCATAAGAATATCATAGATAAGCCCTAAATGAGAATATCCAGCCTGTATATCTTGGTAAACATATAAAGCCTAACATAGACACAAATATTCTTTGGTCGACAATGTTAGTATGATAAGTTTGAGATTAATGTTATACCAAGGTTTGTTGATACAATGTTGCATGTATGTAACAATAGAGATTCAAGTTTTAGACATAGAATAACGTGATGATTCTATTTTATTTATTCATACGGATATATAGTTGATTCTATGGTCTATGCAACACATAATAGATTCATATAGTAATCATGATCACAGACTATATGTTTCGAAGGAATAAAATCTTTTGTAGTTATATTTGATGTTTGACTTAGAAGATCATATGATTTTGCATGACTATTATATATGATCATTAATATTAATTTATAGTGATTAAGAACTCGTAATTAATTATTCATGATAATGTACATGAGGAATTTTTAAAGAAAATTCATATTCAACCTTTTCAAATTATTAGATAGAAACGTTGTAAGGTGAATAGTGAATATGAGAAAATATGTTTATTTTGAAGAGTTTTGTAAATTTTCTCTTTGGTTTTTGAATATTAAACAAATACATATATTTTCATTGATTTTTCAGAATTTTAAAATTATAGAAAATCAGAGACTCGAGCTAGCGCCGGCGTTAGGTACTGGCGCATGCGTTAGCTCACAGGGAGTGCTTATTTTAATCATATGGCCTAGATTTTCTACGATTTTGCTTCTGATTTTTCTTAATTAGGTTTTTGCAATGTAAGGCCTGTCTAATGAAGTGATGAGACGAGAAGAAATCGCAAAAAGTTGCGAAAGTTAAAATTAGTACATGAGTTTCATCTTCATTAGAGTTTCATATTTATTATACCTTAATTATTGAGTTTTGCACAACATATGCATGAGTGAAATGATCATAAATAAGTGAAATAATATTCATGCAATTTTTCAATTCTGATTTAAACATGATTATGATTAAACATACTTGGGGTAATTGAAAATGACGCAAATATATTAACTGCCTAAGCAAAACTTGCGCATTTTATAAATTTAGCCTAATACCCCTAAAATACACCTTTTAAATCCATTTTGACACTTATTTCATTTAGTCTTAATAATATCATATAACAAATTTAGTTTTTCAAATTTTATAAGACTTTTAGGAAATGGATTTAGAAGGGTAGAAATAAAAAGGATAAGTAGATCACTTGAACAATGACATGACTATTTATTCAATTTTATTCTATTTGATTTATTTATGAATTTTGGTTTAATATGAGAAAGTCATATCACAAGTCGTATAAAGTGATCATATCATGATGGCTCAAAGAAAAATAAAAAAAAAGAAACAAAAGGAAATTAAGCATATCATGAAGTAGAGAATTGATATTTTATTTTGAGTTGATTTCTACTTCATGCAAATAATTGGATACTAATGAATAAGAGATTTTGGTATCCAAAGGGGACCAAGTGTGGTGGTTCCTTTGGGTACCCAAATATAACGTGTAGGTTTATGGGTAGATATTGATGAATGAGTCCTTTCATGTGAAGTCACTACAACATTTTTGGCCTTTAGCAACACTTTATTCGGCAACATTCAAAAAATGTTGCCTAAACATTGCATAGAGAACAGTTTGTAAATGTTGCCATTAAGTAATAGTTTTAGGCAACATTTGTGACGCAACATGCAATAAATGTTCTCTTATCAATTATTGAGAACAGTTTCGAAATGTTGTTTTTGCCGACGCACTTTAAACAACAATTATGCGGTGTTACCTTTTAAAATAATCTTTTGCAACACATTAAAAATGTTCTTATAGCTTTCTATGACTATTCGCACACCCAAAATAGCTATTCACAAACCATAAAGTTATAATTAAAATTAAACTTAGCAAATCTCGGGTCTCTAAATAGCCAAATCGGCAAATTTCCACGAATTCTTATTGCACTACAAGAAGAATCATCGATAATCATCTTGGGTCGCTTGAATATTAATTTTACGACATTTTCTGTAAAACACAGCGAAAGATAATATGTTTTACGATTTCATGCTTGATCATTTTACTAGGAACTCCGGTTTACTTTTTGGGTATTCTTTTGTTAAATTTTAATTTTTTTTATTAATTAGATACTTTTAGCAACATTTATTAAATGTAACTCATAAAGACAACATTTCAAAAATGGTGCAATAGATTTACCTAAAAACTGTTGCCTTTATTAAGGGTATAGGCAACATTTTTTTATAGTGTTGCCTAAAAGTATGAAAAACTGTTGTCTTTGAGAATAGGTAACGCGGGCATAGGCACTACCCTATGGCAACAGCTATTTATGTTTAGACAACAGTTTGTAATTTTAGGCAACATTTCTGAAGTGTTGTTAAAAGCCGAAAATGATGTAGTGAGTTAATGTTTCAGTTTTAGTTTTGGGCCTCCATTCAAACTTTGGTTTTGTGTTATTCTTATTTGTCAAATTTCCATTATGATAATCTTTATATTGATGATTATGATTGTAATGATTATTAAAAGTATTGTTCATAGGAAATTTGTGCAATTTTAATTTTGAGTTGGGAGAAACATGATTTTGCAAGTAATGATGATTTTTATTTTGATTTACAAACACTTTGTGATTCTTGCTCCCATTATTAGACTTAGCTAAGATGTTCATATTCATTTTCAACTTGTTTTTAGATATAGTTTGATATTGTGAATTTGTTTTTACAATTTTCATAAGCAAGTTGATTTTTGATTTTAATTCATCATTCTTGATCTTTAAATTATGTCTAGCTTTATTATAAGCGATTGTGCTATTTTTAAGAGTTGAAACAATTGAATCTATATGATCTTGATAATTGTTTCTATATTCATCAAATGTTTCATCCATCTCTTTAATTTCAATTTTATATTCTTTACGCTTAGCACAATCGTCATTTTCCAAAGATGAATTTTCTAAACATAATTGTTTATTTTGTTCTTTTAAAAAAAGAAGTTCCTTTTCAAGTTCCTTGCATTTTTCTTTTAAGTCATCAAATTCCATACAAGGTGTAGTGTTTTCAACTAAGGAATCATGGATAGAACTAGATAAATTTGATTTTGATTGTTCATTAATTTTTGCCTTTAAATTTTTATTTTCTAAGCGCAAATGTTTATTAGCATTTTTTAATTTCTTAATTTTGCGCTTTGTAGTTTGAAGCAATTGTAATGAAGAGATAGAAGTACAAAAGATAGAATTTGATTTCCTTACATTGCTTTCGGGAGAGGCATGATTTGAACATATCGTTTCTTTGACATATTTTTGGCACTCCTCTTCCGAACACAATACTTCTTCTTCTCTTCTATTAGATGTGTGCTCCATTGATCCGTCATGAGAGGAGCATTCTTGAAGACTTGTGCAAGCTTGCATATTCTCCAATTCTTGCGATTGTTCCATACCTGTAGAAGGAGAATCATACATTTCTTCAAGAAATTTCCATACTTTGTATGCACTAGAAAAACAATATATTAGTTTGAAAATATCTTGAGATAAAGCACAAAAAATATAATGCATAGCTTTTGCATTTAGGTGACGCTCTTGTTTATTTGATTCGTTCGCTGGTCTAACTATTGCTATATCCCATGCATTGATATCTAAGCTTTTAATAAATTTTTCCATTAATAATTTTCACCCTTTATAATTTTTCCCTTCGAATAAAGGTGGTTTAGGAGATTTTTCTTCTTCATAAAAATTTACCCCACTAATAGAAGTGAGATCATGAGACGCCATTATTCCTGGTTGTTAAGCCGATTGGAATAACCTAGCTTTGATACCACTTGTTGGATCGGTAGGCGCCCTTAGAGGGGGGGGGGGGGGTGAATAAGGGTTTTAAAAACTTGTAATATATTTTGAATAACTTTGAAAAAGATTTGATTTTAAACTAGAGAAGATCAAGACAAATCAAGTGAAGTAAAAGTAAAGACATAATTTTATTAACTTGAGAAGCATGATTACAAAACTTGAACTCTTATAGAAGCTAGAAATCAAAGCTAATAAAAAGACTCTTTTTGTTTTCTATACCGACTCGTATCCCCACGAACCGATTGGCTTTAGCCGATCCTTCCCCGGATACGGCCTCAAGCCGCTCTAGCCAACCCTTCCCCGGATATGGCCTCGAGCACCCCCTAGACCTACACCTGAGACCTAGTCGCCAACACGAGGCGAATTTCAGCCCTAAGTCCTACCCAGACCTAGTCGCCAACACGAGGCGAATTCACTAACGATTACAAGAATAAAGATGTGAAAATAAAAAGACAATAATGTAAAACTCCCTCTATGTGGATCTCTTGGAGAAGTAGACGAAGACGCAGAGTGTGATCGTAGTCGATGCGGTCTTTCGTCACGATGATGACGCGTGTTGAAATCTTCTCCACGGATCTCCTTTAGTCTTTATGGATTTGTGGGAGTATCTCTCTGAAACTTCCTCTCT